>JAXQQM020066706.1:0-244011 GCA_034641835.2 Pinus albicaulis | reverse complement strand
TTGGTCATCTCACCTTTTCTTATTAGATGGACCCAAGTACACCATGTAAGACCAGTTTTACCCCAAGTAAAACTGCTTTCACTATGTTAATTAATGAAACCCCAAAAGGAATAATTAATTAAACCACAATTTAATTATTATTCCCAGTCATGTTTAACCCAAAAACAAAGAAATTAATGAGATACACCCATAGTTATCTTATTATTTTCTAGGAATAATGATTTAAATAATATTCCTTGTTAAATATGACCAAATCAACCACTATTAATTAAATAAATCATTATTTATTTGATTATATCTCAACCACTTCCTTAAAAGGATGAATAAATCATTTATTTATTTATTCTTCACTAATCAAGGGATTTTGACCCAAGTCAAAGTCCCTTTCCCTCCAACAAATAATAATAAAATATTCCATAGAGGTGGATCTAGACTTGGTTAACATTATTTTAATCATGCACCAAGATCTAGAATGACCCAATATTTTGTTATAAATAGGAGGGTTTTCCCCTTCATTCTTCACCTTTTGTTGCATATTAGATCACTCTGGATCTATACACCTGGTCTCATTTCTGCCATTTTGCTCCCATTGAGCTCTACCTTCTACATTGGGTTTTTCTACATCTACAAGAGAGAGAAAGCTTAGATCTGAAGTGCTGAGGACTACAAAGAACCCATCCCATTGAGGAGATCTAGATACACCTTCTTGTTTCCTCCCAGGTGCCCTGTAATATAAAAATTCATTCAAAAATCGTGTTCTTGTCTTGTCTGTTGGATGCATGGAGCAAACTCTTTACTTTAATGCTTAATGTCTTTCCATTTATAGATCTGTTTGTTGCAGCACTTTAACTACTAATTGCAGATCTGAAGATGTTTTGCAGCCATTATTGTTGTTAGGGCTATTAGTTATGCGTAGCTAAAGTGGTTCTTTTTCGTACACTTCGACGAAGAATTCATACTAACAAGATATCATAAACCATTTTCTAAGTTTAATATACTTATAAGACTCCGAGATCTAGGGCTTGAAATGAATACAGTGAAGTGGTGGCCATTTTCTTAATTACGTTTTTTATTGTGAAAAGGGGAAAATGGGAATGATAGTCAAGGAAAGGGCCACGTGGATCTCAGGTTAGAAATATTAGAACGTGTTTTAACATTCTTTCGATATAGCGTGGTTTTGAGTTTTCGAGGTTCTTATTCATCTCATAATTTATCAAAATAATGTGACTCACGAAGCAATGCAAGATACATGAGTCATAGTGAAAAGGTACCACTAAACTCGACAAATGTAATATTCAGAACAAGTAGAGGTAAAATCATGGACAAGAGAGCTTTTAAAACTTGTTGGAAGAATTTTACGATTTTACTTGGATTGTGAACATTCTTTAATTTAACATTTAAAATGCGTGAAACTATAGACCCATGGTAAATCTGAAAAAGAAGGAGCCAAGCATTCCATTTCAATTGCATCAATGAGAAGCATAATATCATTATTTAAACATCTCACAAATTTGCAAAGTATAGGAAATATGAAGAGAAGCACCAATATAAAGTGCAGATTTTTTTATGTTTAATAAAATACTTCCATAAACATGTTTATAACTCAAGAAAAGTTAGTTTCTCACTTTATTCTACTACCTATATTATTAAAAGAAGAAATAAAAAAAATAACAAACTAACTAAACTAATTCTAACCCTATCCTAACTCAATGAAAGGAAACGTAACTAGGTATATTCATACTTCCAATGTAACCAGTAAAGCCTTTTATTTTTGCATGTATGTACAGTTCAAACAAAAATATCAAAAATAAAATTATAATTAAATTAACAGAATTAAATTTGAATGCACTATGTACACATATTTCTAACATATTTACATAAAGTCAAAGGATTTTAAGAAGAAATAACAAAATCTAGAGAGTTCGTAAAAAGAAAGATAAGACCTATAATAAAATCATGGATGGAGGAAGAAGAGCCTGGAATGGTTGGGCATGAGGAAGGAGAAATTAACTATTGTGAACCCAAAGAAGAATCACTCGAAGATAATAAGAAGGGAATCATGAAAGGTCCAAATCAGGAGGAGTTGATTAAGCATGAGGCTATAAATCATTTCATTTTTTAAACTAAAAAATTGTGTCTGGATTTAGGATTTGACTAAAGGTCTCATGGAATTTGGTACAATTCCAAATCTATATATGGTGTTAGAAGAATCAATGGAGGCCCAACAAAGTCTATAGCCATGAAGCATATAGAGCATACATGGCCTGAAAAATTCAAGAATGAGGTACGAAGTCTACAATCAACATAGACATGGATGGAATCAATCCATATTCCCTCCAAAACATCAACTACTATTTTTGGCCTATAGTAATGATCAATAACAATACCCCCCCATCGTTGTTTGTGAAGAATGAGCATCTTATGTTGGCTCTCATATTCCATGGTAGAAGACAAGCGAAGAATATGGATGTCTACTTACAACCATTGGTAAAAGAAATGAAGGAATTATGGGAAGAGATACATGTATACAATGTATCAAAACCCATCATAACAGGGTGGAGTTTTACATTCTACGGAATGCGTGTTTTTTGAAAACAATAATGAGAAATATTGAAAATGGCATCAACAAATATTTTAGTTTAATTTTCCCTTGAATTTTAAATTATAATAAAATTGTAATTTTGCTTCACATGATAGATTTTACGAGCTAATTAAGCTATTATAAATTAGTTGTTTCAGTTAATTCGAGTTAAGGGTATAATTAAAGTCATCCAAAGTGTCACCTACATTATAGGAGCCTTGGTTGAGTTTATTTTGAGTTGTAATTAATTAACTCAATTTATCTGACTTAAAATTAGTTTAATTAGATGTAACTGATGGAGGAACTAATAAGAGGTCAAAGAGTGGAACTTGGACATGAACCACATTTAGTGATCAATCAGATAACTAATTATTCACTCATAAATACCTCATGCATGTTATTTCTAAGAAATACCCAATTGATATTGGAGTTCAAGGGAAATGTACTATCAGTTCTATAATCGTCCAAATTGTACAGGTGGTGCATACAATTAGAGGAAGGCCCTTAATGGATTTCACAGTATTGATTTGGAATTTCCCTAATTAATGGGGCATAATTACCCAAGGAAACAGTTCAAGGCAATAGGTATTTTTGAGGCCAAGAAATTGGTTCAGTATTGAACCAAGCTTGCCTAGGAATCATTGAGACAGATAGATATGGTAAAGAGGTTTATCAGCTTGGAGAAAAACATTGTAATATTCTCATATTCTTTTACTTATACAATATATAGATAGTGGGGTTTTTAGTTGAGGCTTTCCCCAGATAAATATTTGTATTTTATGATTGGAATTCTTTCTCTTTCTTGTTCATGTGATTATGCGATTGTAATTGGTTTCCACAATTCATAGAGTAGATTCAAGTATTTTGCTTTAGCATATTACCAGAACAGTTGAATCTACATGGATTTTCTACATGGTATCAGAGCATGAATCACTGTAGAAGAGAATAATACGAGTTTTTTCTGTGGAGGTGAATCAAGTTTTCAAATACACTCTTTAGGACTAGTAGTAGGATAAGGATTTATTTCTCTAGATTGATACTTGAATATGCCCTTGAGGCTAGTTCGAATTACATAGCTTGGAAGGAAAGGATGGAAGCAATGTTGGAAGAAAATAGGTTGAAGGAGTTCATAGACACGGATATTCTGAATCTTGTAGCAGCAGATGCCCAAGATCTGGTGGCCTGGAAGAAGAACATAGAAAAGGAAAGAAGGATTCTATTGGAAGGTGTTAAAGATCCTATTGTCTCGAACCTCCATGTAAAGGTAACTCCATATGATATTTGAAAGGCCTTAACAATTTTTTTTAGAACAATAGCGAGCACAGGAATTTGGCACTAAATAAGAAGCTCAGAAAAATAAATATGGAGGCGGGCGACACATTACAAAATCACTTTACCAAGTTCACCCAATGTCGGGATGCACTTGGAATTTTTGGTGTTACCGTTGCCGAATATAATTCGGTGAGCCTAACACTTCTTGGCCTTCCCAAGAGCTAGTATAGCTACCAGGATTTGGTAAATGGGAGGGAGAAACTCCAAATTGGGAGTGATTACGATCTAACTTGGTACATGAAGAGATTATGAGGAACACCAAAGATTCAACATCTTCCAAATAAAAGGAAGAGGACTTTGCATTATTCAGCAAATGAAATAAATCCAAGAGAAATAAGTCCTGAGGCAAAGACGGAAAGAAGAAAGACTTTTCCACATCAAGTTTTTTCACTTTTACGAGTTTGGGCACTATGCCACGAAATGTCCACTAAAGAAGGAAAGCAAGAAGGAGACTGCAGTAGCAGCAGGAGATGAAGCTCTAGCTTCACAATTTGAGCTTGATTTTACTCTAATTGCATCCATCCCATGCACTGTAATGGGAAGCATGTGGTATCTCGATAGTGGTGTCATCTTCCATATGATGTGGAATAGATATATCTTCAGTGAATTAGATGAGAAAGACTTCTAACTGAACATAGGCTTGGAGATGATGGGAGGTATAGTGCGATCATTATCAATACAATTAGTTTTCAGAGGAAGTTTGGATCCCCTCTTAGACTCACAAATGTGTTATTTGTTCCAGGAATAAAGAATAATATTGTTTTTGTCATGGTATTGGAATACCATGGCTACATTGAGATATTTGGATAAGGAAAGGTTTTCCTTAGACACATCACCATGGGATGGGTTAAGAATATCGATGTGTGAGTCAAGAACCTATATGAATTTGAGATACAAGACGCACACAAATATACGAGGAGCTAGGAAAATCTTAGAGACTCAGTTGTTGAGAGGGAGCATGAATTACCTCTCAACATTTAACCTCACAAGAGGCCTCGGAAAATTGTGGAGAAACCACAATTTCAGAAGAAGAGAGGAAGCTAAAAGGAGAGATCCACTGAAGGAGAGACCTCCAATACGGGGAAATTTTGAGCCAAGTGGGATGAGGGAGAAAATGCAGTCATACCTCCATGTGAGATTTGGGGCGATGTGAAGAAATAGTCCCACGGGTGAAAAAATTTGGATAGGATCCATTGTGGTGTCTTCTCCTCATGGATCATTACTTTGGTATGGGGGGCCATAGTATCTAGTAGTAGGATGGATCAATGGAAGTTGATGCAGTCAAATGCCAAAGTGACAGATGTAGAGAGTAGAAAAATTTAGATACTTGGGAGCGCAGTGCAGATGGTATAGTGCAGAGTTAGCATTAGCATGGAGTTTTCAATCAACAATGTAGTAGTTGGTAGCAGTTAGAGAATTGGGTGGCATATGCATCATTTTGATCATATTTGGTTCAGTTTTTTGGGTGTCTTTCACTTGCATACATTGCAGTTGAACAACATCAGAGAAAAGTGTTGCATACATAAAATTCAAACGTTACCAAATCAGGATAGAGTTGAATTCCTTTCTTGTTGAGAGGGAGTGCTAAAAATGGCAAGAATAAATATTGAAAATGGCACCAGGAAAGATTTTAATTTAATTTTCCCTTGAATTAAATTAGAAGAAAATTGTAATTCCACATAACAAGACAACTTGGACGATTTAAATAAGTTAGTATGACTTATTTGGTTAAGTTAAATCGAGTTAATGGTCTGACTAGAGTCATGTAGAGTGGATCCTACATTATAGGAGCCTTGGTTGAGTTTATTTTTAGTTGTAATTAATTAACTCACTTTATCTGAATTAAAATCAATTTAACTAGTTCTAACTAATGGAGGAACTAATGAGAGGTCAAAGAGTGGAGCTTGGACTTGAAACACATCTAATGATCAGTCATATAACGAATGACTTACTCATAAATAACTCATGCATGTCAGTTCTAAGAAATACTGAGTTGAGATTAGAGCTCAAGGGCACTATTAGTTGTATAATCATCCAAATTGTATAGGTTGCGCATGCATTCAGAGGAAGGATCCTAATGGATTGTGCAATATGGATTGGGAATTTCCCTAATTAATAGGGCCTAATTACCCAAGGAAACAACACAAGGAAATAGGGATTTATGAGTCCAAGAAATCGGTTAAGTATTGAACCAAGCTTGCCTAGGAATCATTGAGACAGATAAAGATAGTACAGAGGTTCCTTAGCTTGGAGAAAATCATTATAATATTCTCATATTCTTTGAATTATGGAATATGTTAAAAGTTATATATTACGGAGTAATGGACCACATAAAATATATGTGGAAACATAAACACAAAAAACATATAAAACTAGAAATACACATATATACGTGGTTGACCCAATTTGGGCTACGTCCACCCTGAACAGCCACTCCTTCATTTCTATTATCTAGAAAAATGAAGAGACGCAACCTATAGTAGATCCACTGTAATATCATATTTTCTTTATCATAGTCTCCCTATCCATTTCTTGCTCTAAGAATACACATACAATACACAGCCACAATTACAATTCCCTCATACAAAATGAGGGGTTGCCTTCTAGGGAATAAAAACCCTAAATTAAATATAACTTCTACCGTCACATCATCTGCCTAATGAATATCCCAGATTGACTATAAATTAAAATACATTTACAAGGAAATTTTACATCTCTTTTTAGCTTCGGGGGCGCTAACCTTGAAACTCCTGTCGGGGGACCACTAGCCCTTGGAACCCCTAGCCGAGGGGGAAGGCCCACCCGGACCCCATGGGGGAGACAAGCCCCCCCCCCCCCCCCCCCCCATATGGAGGGGTGTACATTATTCCTGCATTATACCTCTAGCTGAAACAAAGATCTCTAAATCAGGAGGAAAATCAGACTCCACACCCTACAATCTCCAACTTGGAGACTGATTGTAGCAACTCCATCGTTTCTTCATTTCTTGGAAAATGAATCCACTTTAGACCTGGTTGTTTCTCATATTCATCATCATACTTAGATATCAATTGAAACTAATCATAATCTCATGTTCTCCTTGGTTACAACTTTTTTTAGCATATCTGCCGAATTCTGGCTAGTGTGTATCTTTTCCAGCTTCAACTGTCCATCTCCCAATACTGACTATATGAAATGGTACTTGCGATGTATGTGTTTAGTTTTGGAATGAAATGCTAAGTTCTTTTCAAGATGAATGGTACTTTGGTTGTCACTGTATACAATGCCCATCCCATGCTTCTTAGCCAATTCATCCATAAACCTTTGTAACTAAATAATTTCTTTACTAGCCTCTATAGCAGCAACATACTTTGTTTCTGTTCTTGAAAGTGCAATAAAACTTTATATTTTTGAAACCCAACTGACATTTTTTCCACCTACAGTAAATACATACGTTGTAGTGCTCCTCCTGTTATCTCTATCACTTGTCATATCTGCATCAACATATCCCTGTAGAGAATTTTTTGAATCACCAAAGCATAATTCTTTATTTGTGGTACCTCTCAAATATCTGAGAATCCATTTCACTACCATCCAATGTCCTTTTCGTAGATTTTTCATGTACCTTCTTACAACTCCCACTACATGTGCAATATCAGGCCAAGTGCGGACCATTACATACATTCAGCTTCTGACTGCTAATGCATATGGAAATTTAGGCATATAATCCATTTCTTCTTGGGTTTTGGGGCACATGTCCTTAGTAAGTTTGAAATGGATAGAAAAAGGTGTACTAACTGGTTTTTCATTCTTCCTATTAAATCTTTTCAACACCTTTTGTATGTACTCATTCTAAGACAATGTTAATTTTTCATTTTTCTTGTATCCAGTTATTTTCATACCAAGGATTTGTTTTGCAGATCCCAAATCCTTCATTGCAAATGATTTTTCAAATTTTATTTTTAACACATTTATTTCTTGCATGTTAGACCATGCAACATGCATGCCATCTGCATACAGTAACAATATAATATAGCTACCATCATTTTTCTTTCTCGGATAAAAACAATAATTAGAATGACATCTAGTATAACCTTGTTCAGACATAAACCTGTCAAATTTTACATACCACTACCTTGGAGCCTATTTTATGCCACAAAATCTCTTCTTTAACTTGCACACTAATTTTTCCTTCCCTTTGACCTCATATCGTTGTGGTTGCTACATATAGATCTCTTCCTCCAAATCTCCATGGAGAAATTTTGTCTTTACATCTAACTGTTCAAGATGCAAATATTTCACTATTACAAGACTTAAAATAGTTCTGATTGAATTCATCTTAACAACAGGAAAAAATATTAAAAATCAATACCTTTTTTTTGTGCAAGCCCCTTCACTACAAGTCTAGCTTTGTACCTTTGTTTTCCTCCATCTTCTTCCTTCAGCTCGTAAACCCATTTATTCAGCAATGTAGTTTTACCTATAGGAAACATGAATAAGTCCCAAGTCTAGTTGTGTATTGAGGAGTCCATCTCTTCTTTCATGTCTAGCTCCTACATATTTCTAGTTTCAACTTGCAATGCTTCTTCATAACATTCAGGTTCACCAGAATCATTCAACAATAAATAATACAATCAAGGAGAGTATCGTCCTAAGGGTTTACTTATCCTGGCAGATCTTCTAACACAACTTTCAGGTGTTTGAGGTGCATGTTTCTGTTGTTGTGGTTGTTGATTATTATTATTTCTAGGCACCTTTACTTTTTTTGTGATGTCATCAAGAATTGTGTATTCTTTATTTTATTTTTCCTGTTTCTTTTCCTGCGACTGATTCTTATACAAGACCTTTTCATTGAATATTACATCTCTAATCCGAAAGATTTTGTGCTTTTCATAATCATATAAGCGATAACCAAAATCATTAACACATATCCAATAAAGGTACATTTCTTTTATTTTTCCTCAACCTTTTTTCTATTTTCTTTATTAATAGGGACAAAGGCCTCACAACCAAAAGGCTTTAAAAAAGAGTAATTTACCTTTTTTCCTATCCATGCCTCCTCTAGAATACCACCATCTAAGGAGCTTGAAGGCCTTCTGTTTATTAGATAAAAAACAGTATCTACAATATCTTCCCAAAATTGTAAAGTCAATCATGCATGCAATCTCATGCACCTTGCACAATCCATGATTGTTCTGTTCATCCTTTCTAACACACCATTCACTTGTGGTGTTCTTGGAACTGTATTCTCTCTGTGAATTCCATGCTCTGAACAGTACCTATCAAAATATTTCCTGCAATATTCACCTCCATTGTATGATATCAGACACTTCAAATTCTTTCATGTCTCAATCTCAACCAAAGCTTTCATCTTGAAAGTATCAATTAGATCAGATTTATTCTGAATAAAATAAATCCAAGTTTTTCTAGTTGCATCATCAATAAAAGTAACATAATAATGAGAGCCACTGAGAGATGATACCTGAGTAGGTCCCCATACATCTGTATGCACAAGCTCTAATTTTTTTCTCTTCTTTTCTTTCCCAACTCTGAGAAATATGACTCTCTTATTTTTTCCATAAATACAATTCTCACAAAAATCCAAATCAGTATTCTTCAAACCCGACAACAAATTTCTTGAGTGAAGAATATTCATCCCCTTCTCACTCATGTGTTTGAGCCTATGATGCCATAATGCTGCATCTGCTCCTTTAGAAGTTAAAGCATTAACAAAGTTAGAAATACCATTGCATAAATACAATGTACCAACCTTTTCTCCTTTTTCTATTACCAGGGCTCCTTTGGTGACTTTCCAAGTTTTATCTGTGAAATTTTTGACACAACCTTCACCACCTAACTGCCCTACTAAAATTAGATTTTTCTTCAGATCTAGAACATGCCTTAACTCCTTTAATAACCATTGGTTTACATTGTATTGTTTTACAAGAAATTTACCCATTCCAACGATTTTACAGGGTTTATCATCACCCGAACGAACTTGTCCAAAATATCCTTGAACATAGTCATGAAAAAATTTCTTATTAGGTGTGGCATGGAATGAGGCGCCTGAATATACCACACAGGAATCAATAACATTTTATACAGAAAAAATAAAACCATATTGTAACACATTACCCGTCACATTTTCTTCATGATTTTTTTCGTGTTACGTGTCTGCTTCTTTTCCATTCCGAGATCTACAGTCTTTCTTCTGGTGTCCTTTCTTTCTGCGTTTCCAACACACTATCCCCGATCTAGACTTGGATCTTCCTTTCCTTGATTTACTACGATATGCTAATACCTTTCCTCTTTCCACTTTTCTTCCCCTAGACTCTGCACTAAAAGCATTACCCAATGTCTCATTAGAGCTTTTCTATCGCATTTCATCGCTAAGGATAGCACTGAAAACATCATCAAACTTTAAAATACTAGATCGAGAGATAGAATTACTAATGGCCATAGCTAAACCATTCCAATTTTTTTTTAATGAGCACAGAAATAATAGAGCCCTAACTTGATCATAAAAGCTTACCCCTACAAAAGTTAGCTAACTGGTAACTGTATTAAAATCATTTAAATGGTCTGCAACAAATCCACCTTTCGACGTCTTCATATTAAATAAACATTTCATAAGAAATACCTCATTTGAGGCTGAGGGTTTTTCATACAGTTTCGTCATTTCCTAAATCAAACCCTATATTATTGTTTCCGTCAAAATATTGAAGGCTATCGATGCCGCGAGGCACAACTGTACTGTTCCAAGTGCCTTTCTATTGATAATCTCCCATTATGCATCTGTCATACTCGTTGAATTCTTTACTTTTCCACTAAATTATATGTACAAATATTTCTGATACAGATAATCTTCCATCTGCATCTTCCATAGTGCATAGTTTTGGCCATTAAATTTCTTGACCCTAAACTTACCATCTTCCACCATTGCTCCCACTCGAATTAGGAACCCTTATTTCCTACGAGTTTATCATCCAAATAGACCTTTGGCTCAAATACTAGTGGTTAAAAATTATATATTACAAATAAATGGAACACATAAAACATATAAAACCAGAGATACACATATATATGTGGTTCACCCAGTTTAGGCTACTTCCACCTGAAACAGATAGTCCTTCCTTTCAATTATCCAGCAAAATGAAGAGACACAACCTACAAAAGGTCCGCTATAATATCCTCTATTCTCTATCATAGTCTCCCTATCTATTTTTCGCTCTAAGAATACATATAAAATCCACAGCCACAATTAAAATGCCCTCATACGAAACGAGGGGATGCATTCTAGGGAAAATGACCCTAAATTAAACATAACTTCTACAGTTAGATCATCTACTTAATGAATGACCCAGATTGACTAGAGATTACAATACTTTTACACGACAATTTTACATATGTTTTTAGCTTCGGGGGTGTTGCCCCTGAAACTCCCATCAGGAGACCGTTGGCCCATGGACCCCCCAGTCCCCCCCTTCTCAAACCCCACAGGGCAGACAAGTTCCCCCTGAACCCCACGTGGAGGGGTGTACAGTCTTCTGGAGTATTACTCTGGGTAGAAAAAAAATATTTGAATTAGGATGAAAATCAGGCTCCACACACAACATAATATACAGATAGTGTGGTTTTTAGTTGAGGCTTTCCCTAGATAAATATTTGTGTTGTGTGATTGAAATTCTTTCTCTTTCTCGTTCATGTGATTATGTGATTGTAATTAGTTTTCGCAATTTGTATAGTGGATTCAAGTGTTTTGTTTTAGCATATTACAAGATCATTTGAATCTACGTATATTTTCTATAGTGATTACATGATACATGATTATTCAGGCTTAGGAATTTTCTTTGGTAAATTACATTTGTATTGATTTTTTTATATATGTAACAATATTGTTCCACATATTAATTTAATTTGTTTCAATTTTTTTGATATTTATGGTCGCTAATGTGTCATTTTGTATACATTAATTTCTCATGTCTTAAAACAAAAGGGTATCATGGATGTAAATGTTTTCGACCTTCTCTGAAGGCTATGTGTTACAAAAACCTACGAAAGCTAGTGCATGACTTACCTAGGGTATTCCTGTCAGAATAGCAGCCTCACAGAAGAGAAACATTCACTTTCAATGGTAAAAGAGAGAGAACCCAACAACGTGCAATAATGACACCAGTTGAATGGTTTAAAGCCTATGAGAAAGAGAAGGAGAAGGATTTTATAAAAATATTTTATTAAAATGGGGAGCCTATGTTGAGAAATCTCCCATTGGGATGAAAAGGAAATATGATTTTTATGAGCTCCCATATTGGGAACATCTTAATATTCTTCAATTACTATATTTAATTCATTTATTTAAAATAATACATATTCTTTATGTAGGCACGTATCATCGAAAGAAAGTGACACATTGGTTGTTAGGAGAGACCTTATTTCTTCAAAAACTAGAAAGAAACATTTTCCAAGACAAGAAACTAGAGGAGAGGTTGGTCCCTCTTTGCTTATCAAAGAAGGTGATGTTCCATGGATTTTAAATAAAGATGATGTTTCTTTGGCAAAGTAATTTATAATGAGTGTCAGGGTGCCTTATTTATATGGGTCTTCAATATGACACTAGTTCACTATGGAAGATGGTTTGTTAAGGTTGAAATCGCATGACCATTTCAACCTTCTAAGAGTGTTGGCATTGATGTGTGTTGTAGTGTTGATTGATGGAGTTGATGTCAACCTAGTAGTTTGGGGTAAAATTTAGTTGTTTGTGCACATGTATCATTTTATGTAGGTGGATGATGTATAGATTGTTTTTTGCATGTCTACTAGCATGAATATGTGGGGATGGAGATGTGATTTGTAGGTGTTGAATATAGAATGTTGGATGGTGGTGATGAGTAGAGTATTACCATAGTACATGTATTATTTGTATTAGCATTACCAAAATATTGGTATGTGTGTGGAGGAGGTTGGCACATGATATTACCTTGGTGCATATATTCTTGGTATTGACATATCCATGGTATTTTCCCATGGTATTGTTTTAGACATCACCATGGTATAGACTCCTTGGTATTTTCATAACAATGGTAGTTTCATGTGGTATTCTTTTGAATATGACCATGGTACATGTGTACTTGGTATTGACATAACCAATTTATTTTCCTGTGATATTTCTTTTACTATGGTAGAAGTGCCCTTTGTATTGGTATTACCATGGTATTTGCACGTGGTATTTTGTCTTGTATCTTGTACAATTGTAAAGTTTCCCTTGGTATTGGTATTACCATGGTATTAACATATGGTATTTTGGCTTCCACAACATTATATTGGAAGTATTTACACTTGGTATTGGTATTACCTTAGTATTTTCCCTTGGTATTGGATTTAATATTGATGAGGATATTTTGATATTGATTTAAAAAAAAGTGGTTTTGGATGAGTAATGTGTTAAGTGAGTGTGAGCTTGGAGGATGGTGTGTGAAAGTAGTGAGATTTGTATGATGAATATTTTTTGAAGCATTTTGTAGGTGTTGCAACAGATAGTCGAAGTATGTTTCAACAACCATTTTTTTCACTGAGCGAGAAGATTAAATATAGTTTTCTTGCAAATCTCTTTGGTGATTCATAGAATCTTGTCTATTCTCAATTTTGTTTGTTGGTTTCAACAAATATTTGTGAAAAAAATTATTATTGTAGAGAGTATTTTTGTTGATGCATTTATCAGATTACTTTCTGCAGTGTTTGTGTTGATTCACTTGATTTTTTAGTTTTGATTTTGTGCATTGAAGAGATTGTTGTTATGATGTTTCTATTGAGAAAATTGGGGGCCTGGTTTTGAAATATATGAAATGTGGTTTGCAAGGAGGAAGTGAAGGCATGGAGGCTTTGGAGTAGAAAATGATTTGGCATATCTAGTAGAAGGAACAAATATCTCCATCCAATTGGTGTTGGATAGTCCAATGCATGTTGGGAAAGGGTCATTGGTCATGGGTGCTTCCATCAGATATATTTTCGTAGATTTGTAAAAGAAACAATATTCATAAATTATAGGTGACAACATACTATAATACAAGCCAAGTATTTAGGCTTATGGGTGTAATTTAATCCACATAAAATCTTATTTAGCAGATTAATAGAAGAATTGAGCATCATAGTAGCCACAAGAAGGTTTTCTCCAAAAGGGTTTCCACCATAAATACTTGTGTCTTCATGTGTGCTTATTTGTGTTAACTATTTCAATGGTTATTATGCTTTGAGTTTATTGTTTTTTTCATATTAAGTTAATATAACATTGAGAATGTGCATGGCTATTTTATATTGTGGTAAAAGGGTTTAAAATTGACAAAAATGCCTTCACTTATGATTCACACCCCCCCCCCCCCCTTCCTCTAAGTAGTGATCTAGTTTCCAACAATTGGTATTAGAGCTAGGATATCAGTTGCAACTTGATCACTGCAGAGTATATCTTGCAATTTTTGGAAAAAAAAATAGCAAATTTTTCGAAATGGGTTGGCAAGGAGTTATAATTCTTCACGAAGGAAAATTTGCACCTTGGAGGATGACATTGGATTCACATTTTTTTATCCCTTCATGAAAATATTTTTCTATCATTGGAATATGGAATTAAGGATGGTTTTAATGATAAATCTAAAGAGATTATTTTTCAAGGAATTTAAAATTTGATAATATGTACATCAAGCATTGTGAGAGTGAAAAATAGATGTTGCACATGTTGTAGAAATTGTATTATTGAGGAAATTTTTAGCTTTCAAAATTTCAAAGAAATGCAGAAGATTCTACATTTATAGTAGCAAAAAATCAAGTCTTCTCACAAGAACAAAATGGAAGCACCACTCATTGACAAAATGAAGATGAAAGCCATAGTGATATCAATGATGACTCAAGTGGTGATCTAGAGGTACAACAAGAAGAGATCAAGAAAAAAGATGAAGAGAAATCAAAGATAAAGGCCCTCGAAGCATAAATTAAAAGGTTTTAGATGAAATAAAAATAAAAAAATGTTATTAGAATCTTTTGATAAAAAGGAGCATGCATTCAAAGAATAAATTTCATATCTAAAAACTCAGTTGAAAGGGGGAAGAAAAATAGAAAATGGAATGGGGAAGAAGTATAAGGAGTTTGAGGATTATAACAGCCCTCATGAAAATTCGATGTAATGTAATAAAATTTAATAAATGAAAAATAATAACCACAATTATTGGGACACTTATTACAAGTTGGATTTTAGGAAAACATCCTAGTGTGGGTGTTCGTTTGGTTTATTATGGCTTAGGAAATTGGCAAAGGAAAGGAAAGGCTTTGGAAAGAAAAAATGGAATTTTTGGAAATTTATTTATGAAAATAATGGAAATTAGAAGAAAAGGAAGGTGAAAGGTCACATGTTTCATGTGAGGAGGAAAATGAAGGAAAGCAATGGAAAATTGAAGATAATAGAGGCATCATTGATAAAAAAACATTCTAAAGATTAGTTGGTACCTTTTGTCAGTTCAATTTTGGAGCTCTCTCTCTATTCTCTCTCGCTCTCTCACTCTTGGACACAGAGATTTTTCTTGTAGCATTTCAACATTAGATCAAGAAAGGAAAATAAGGGAAGAGGAAGGAAGGAGACAGAAAAGAAGATCACAATCAAGCAGCTACAATAGGATTATTTGGAGGTATGGATTTGCATGTGTTATTTCCTTGCTATACTTGGCATGCATTGTCGTACATGAGGATTCTCGGTTCTCCTGTTTTCATTGGCATGGGTTTTTCCAGGTGTGACAGTGCCTTCAACCTAGCCTCTCCATTTCCAGATAGCCATGGGGGTGGGTTCTCATCTTTTGGTTGATCTTGATTTTTGGATGGACTTGAAGCTGAGTGGGGTAGTCTTAGCATTACTCACAAGGCCTAGGAATTCCAGGATGGGATAGACGATAAATATTGAATGTGAACACCTCAATTGAGGCTAGGAATCCATTGATCAGTAATGGCAAGATACATTGTGATTCTCATTGCTGTGTACCCTAGATTGTGCCTAGGAATCTTGGGTTGGGATACATAGTAAATCTCAAAAGGTGAAGACCTCATAGGCCTAGAAATCCCTTGCTAGTAATGGGTGGATACGCGATAAATCTTAGAGGTTAATATAGAAAAATTCCTCATGGTGTAGGTGAAGAGATCTGGTGGAATCCATGGTTTTTTATGGCCTAGTGATTAGGTTTGGATTAAAGTAAAGCCTAGTTTTATTGATGAGGGTGAGGTGGTGTAGCCTGGGCAAGCCATGGTTGATTTTGGTTTTAAGTCCTACATTCATGTTTGTAATATTGCACAGGGGTGATTGGTTGAAATAAAGATTTGGTTCAACCAATCTATGGTTGGGTGGTTTGTGGAAGTCCCAAACCTATTTTTCCTTTGAGTACATTAATATGATGTTCTTTCCCCTTGATATTTCATGAGTAATATACTTGTATAAATGTGGATTCTATGTCTGAAGTATCATTGATATTCTTGTCTATATTGTGTTGATTATAAGCATGTATTATGACAGTGATGGTGTATGGATCCCATCACGTTTTGATTTGTAAATGAATGAGAAATGAATATGTGACCTAATATAAAATAGTGCAGTTAAGGATATAAGGCATCAATACTTCTTAGCATTTCTCAGATAATTATGAGACCCCTATGCTCACATTTTTTGTTTAAACTTGTAGAATGCATATTTGTGACATGTTTGACGAAATTCCTGTTATGGATAGTAGGGGTAACCAGTCAAGTAATTGTTCAGGTGATTTCATTTATATCATTATTTTTCTATTATATTTTATTTCTAGAAGTGTCATGGAATTTTGGGAAGTGACCTTATTCCTTGGCGTGAAAAACTGGCACATAAATAAAGGTCGCAGGCTCAAAACTACATGGAAAATTTCTCGATCGCATGCATGCCCATGGTGTGTGAGTGATTGGAGAGTTCCATTCACACTCTTTCCCATATTAAGGCAGCGACCAGAATGTCGATACAAAAAATGGTCAGTTTGTCTCAGGGGCTAACCACCTGGAAAGCTTGGATGGCTCATGGGTGTCATGTGGTTGGTGCAGAACGTTTGTGTAGTTTTGTGGTGTCGGTTCCACTTCCTTGAAGTGAGCTAGGAGGTTGAATTATATCATAGTATCCTCATGTTGCATTTTTTCCCTAGTGGAATGGGTATCTTAGGTAAATGTGGGAAGAAGATGTTACAAGGATGAGTGCAAAAAATTGAAGGCTGAAGAAATTTTTTCAAGGAAGGAATTAGAAAGGTTCAAAACTAGTGCTCAAGGATCTACAAGCAAATCATAAATTGTTGGAGGAGCTAGTAGTCGTGAGAAAAAGAAGAATCAACAATCATGAAAGAAGAATAATAAGAAGCGAATAAGGCCAAATAACAAGAATAGAATTGGGAGGTGTTATAATTGTGGAATATGTGGACATATAGCAACAATTTGTAGTAGTAGAGAGATCATACCCTCTCATAAAAAGGAGAATCCAGAGGAGAAGCAATCTGAATCATGCATTCAAAGAATATCACCATATATCAGGTATAATAGTATCTTTTATTGTTACTTTTTTATCAGGTAATAATTTTGGCCATATTTTTATTGATTGTAGGGCATATGGAAGGAATAGAAATCAGATCCAAAGAAAAGGTCGGCATATTCCTCGTTTCATTGGTCACATAAGATGTTTATGTGTGAAAATATTGGCCATAAGGTGAATGATTAGAAACTGCCCATGTGTTACAGGAGATCAAATGAAAGAGAGAATAATATGAGAGTCTAATCGCACAAGAAGGAGTATCAACATATGAATGTTTGGAGGATAAACGAGCTGCAGGGAACTCCCATAAAAAACTAAGGCATGCTTGGTATGAGGGGGAGCATATGGTTGCATCTTGAGTTGCATGGAAATATTTGGAGGTGCAACCATATCAGAAATATTTCATGAAGAAAAATATACATATGAATGAAATTCATGTGTTCAACGGGAGTGCATGAGCTTTTAAGTGTTAGTTTTATTTCTAATTTATTTGCATTTTCAGTTTGTCATCATTCACATTAGCCACATTTTTTTTTTAGTGTTGGAGCAGCTACATGTTGATTTTTTTAAAATACGTTTCTATAGGTATGCAAGCCACATCGTTGTATAGGTGTGATGGAGGATAACACATTTAGGGGGAGAATTATTGCTCCCCAATAGAGTTCTAGATTGTCGACATTATCCTCACTATGGAGGAGTTTTGTTGTGCTAACTTGATATGAGTGCATTGCAGGAAATGAATTTATTTTTTTTATTTTTTTTCCATATAGCTAGAAAATCACATGCTTGCATGCCATAATTTGTGTATTTCCTTTGATAGATAGATCTCATGTGTCATCATATATGTGTAGTTTCCATGGAGATCAGATGATATGTTGGAGTTGGTTCATTTAGATTATAACTATTATTTCTTATGTCTTCTATTTCTATATGTATGATACATGTTGTTGCTAATATGTATTTGGATGGTTGAATCATGATGATTTACATTGTTTCTCATATATGGAGAAAGTATGTTTTTAGTCATGATGTGCTGATGCATGCTACTGTTAAGATATTGTTCATTTATATGGCTAAGTAATGGTGTTGGTGTTACATGGAGTCTTCTGGTATTTGAGTATGTATGTTTCCATGATGTTTTATTTGAGAGTTAGCTGGTTGACGACTATGGATATTTCTACATGTGAAGAGAGTGTATTCTCCTATGATGAGGAGATGTTGAGTTTATGTTGATGATTGTTCTACATTTCCATATCTTATGCTATTTTTTTGTTTCCTTTTATTTACTGGATGCATTGTTTACCTGGCTACACATTGGTGATAGAGGAGAGAGTGCATGTATTGGTTCATATACCACTAGTATTGTTGTTTTTGCATATCCATTTTCTGCTTGATGGAGCATAATTTTGCTAGATATTGAGCCTCATCGATGATTTACTACTTCATGATATTGAGGATATGTGTATGTTGTTGCTTCTATGTCATATTTATATATTTTTTCTATTAGATGGTTATGAAATACATGAATATGTGGAGCATGATGGTTGCGGGTGGTTATCACATTTTTGCTGCAAATTTTATTATAGTTGCTACATATGGAGGTTATATCATTGATCATGGAGACCTTATATTTGATTAACATGTTAAGGATTGTATTATTTTTGTTGTTGCTATATGGAGCATATATTGTTGGTCATTGGTACCATGTACTCATGTTATATCACTATCTTAGGTATGCATAGAGGAGATCATGCTTGTGTACGGTTGTAAGAGTCATGAATTTTCATTGTCTTATCTTACAGGTCTATTACTCATGGAGAGACTCATGGTGTTTAGCTTGTATTGTAAATAGTTCCAAATAAACTATGTATAGGCTTATTGATGTCATTGTACAATCATGTATCATATTTTATAGCCATGTGATAACTCTATGAAGCCATGTACTCTGTTGCATATCATTTGGTCATAGTCATTGGTCCATGTGGAGTATCCTCTTTTATATGGAAATGTGGCATTGACAGGATACAAATATATCACTTTACATTCAAAATCTAGTGGAGTATGGTTGGTCATACTATTGTGACCATATCATCATGTATTTCTTTCCACCATGTTTTCCTCAGAGAATGTTATAGCTTCTAATTGAGATATGAGTCTGATATGCTTCTTCTAGAGAGTCATTCTTGCCACTCATGTATGAGTTTTTTGCTACTCATTATTACATTGTGGAGAGGATGTATTTTATATTTCTTCCTAACATTTGGTTGGATATATGTTTCTGCTAGTATAGAACTAATCAGAGTGGTTGCTACTAGTTTGTCACATTATGTTTTTGTTGCTATTTGTTGGTGATTTGATCTGCTGCTACTATTATGATATGGGTTATGTTGCTGCTACTTTAGGAGAGAGATCATGTGCTTTAGTTATTGCTGTTGCTTCTTATTTTCATGTTTCCTTGGGAGCGAGGAAGTTTATTATTGATGTTGATAGGAGATATATATTGTTTCTCTAGTGTGTTCTTGATCAGGCATAGATTTTTTCTAGGGGGCTTTATTGCACATATTTTTATGTTATGTGGAAGAGTGTTGTTGTTATTCTCATGTTTTAGTCCCGCGTTCCATTATTCATCACTTGCATATGATATTGAGTGGATAATTTTTTTTATTTAATGGGTCGCATTGTATGGATAAGATTATATAGATTTTTTTCTTGACATGTTTAACCCTTTGTCAATTATGTAAAAAGGGGAGAGAGTGAGGCTATCAGTTTTTCAGAGGATAGATTTGGATGGTTGGATCAACCATGGTTTCCATCAATTCCAAAGTGGGAGATTGTTGGAATTTATGTGTGCTGTAGTGTTGATGGTTGGAATTTATGTCAACGAGTAGTTTGGGCCAAACTATAGGTTAGTTGGTTGTGCACATGTATAATTGGAAGTAGGTTGATGATGTGTAGATGGTTTTTGGCATGTCCACTAGCATGAAGAGGTGAGAATTGAGATGTGATTTGTAAGTCTTGCATATAGAATGTTAGATGGTGGTGATGAGTAGAGTGTAACTATGGTACATGTATTCTTGGTATTGGAATTACAAAGATATTGGCATGTGTGTGGAGTAGGTTGGAACATAATATTACCTTGGTGCAGATAGTCTTGGTATTGACATAACCATGTTACTTTCATGTGGTATTGGTTTGGATACTACCATGGTACGTGTGTCCTTGGTATTGACATAACCAAGGTATTGTCTTGTGGTATTGGTATTACCATGGTACATGTGCCCTCGGGTATTGGTATCACCATGGCATTGTGTCTCGGGTATTGGTATTGCTATCAGATTCACACGTGGTATGTTGGCTATTTCTTTGACAATTTTGCTGTGTGTTCCTTGGTATTGGTATTAACATGGTATTCACATCCATGGTATTCACATTTGTTATTTTGGCTTCCACAACATTATCTTGGAAGTATTTACACTGTAAACCTGTGATAGTATTACCTTTAGTGTTTTCTAAATTAGAATTGATTAAATTTTAATGTAGAGGATAGTTTTATATTGGGTTAAAATAAAATTATATATATATATATATCTATATATCTATATATATATATATATATATATATATATATATATATATATATATATATATATAGATATATATATTGCTTTCGATGAGTAATGTGTTGAGTGACTTTGAGTTTGGAGGATAGTGTGTGCAAGTAGCGAGAGTTGTATGAGGAATATTTTCTGAAGAAATTTGTAGGAGATGCAACAGATAGCAGAAGTATGTTTCAAATAGAATTTTGTGCATTAATAGAGGAGATGAAATAGAGTTTGATTGCAGATCTATTTGGTGATTCATAACAACTTGTTTATTATTGATTTTGTTTGTTGGTTGCAATGAACATTTGTGAGAAAAATTATTATTGTAAAGAGGATTTTTGTTGATGCATTTATCACGCTACTTCATGCATCATTTCTCTTGATTCACTTTATTTCTAATTTTTTATTTTTTGCTTTGAAGTGATTTTTGTTATGAGGTTTGTGTTGAGAAAAATTGGAGCCCAGTTTGAAAATATATGAAATGTGGTTCACATGGAGGAAGTGAAGGTGTGTAGGCTTCATAGTAGACATTGATTCGACATATTCAATAGAAGGAACATATTTATCCATCCAATCCATGTTGGGTGAGGGTATTTGGTCATGGGTTCTTCCATCAGATATATTTCTATAGAACCGTGAGAGAAAAAATATTCTAAATTGATAGGTGCGAGCATATTGTAATACAAGCCAATTATTTCAACTTATGGTTGTGATCTAATTCATGTAAAATATTTCTCAACAGATTAATAGAAGAATTGAGAAGCACAACAACATCCAGGCGGTTTTCTCCCAAAAGGGTTTCCACCAAAAATAATTGTATCTTCATGTGTGCTTATATGTGTTAAAACTTTCCATGCTTATTATGCTTTGATTTTATTGTTTCTTTCATATTCATTTAAGCGAATTTTGAGAATGTGCATGGATATTTTATATTGTGGTAAAAAAGTTTAAAATTGATATAAACGCCATTAATATTGATCCCCCCCTATGAGTATTGATCTAGTTTCCAACAAAGAGTATGCATGTCAAAAACATGATTTTATTATTTATTTTTATTTTTTATGAAATGGGATATTTTATAATTAAGTTTTTTTTAATGTGTTATTTACTGTGTAATGTCATTATCTTTTTCTCGTGCATGGGTGTGTCAACCATGTCTTCCCAAAATACCTACAATGTGCCATATCTAAATTATATGCATTTGTACATTAGATCACATCAAAGGAGATTCATATGGCTAACATTCCACAGTGGAATCAAGAGATAGATGATATTGTTTTTTATTTTTGAGAAGGAATTTTCGATGAGCTTCATGGCATCGCACTTTGATCTTCTAATTCACCTAGTAGATGAGGTTGAATTAGTTGGAGTGGTTTCTCATTGTTGGATTTTCTTCTTAAAGAGGTACATGAATAAATTAGAAGGTTTTGTTCGAAAAAGGGAATAAGCTTAGGGGTCTATTGCAGAGGGGAATATATCATATGAGTCTTACTATTATGCTAGTGAGTACATCAAGCAGATCGACAACACACCAGGTGCGACGATTTGGGATGATGAAAGGGATGAAGACATAAGAGAAGGGGAGATTCTAAAAATGAATGGAAACATGCGCATCATAAAGAGTAAGTGGCTTATCATTTGTCGAATTTATACATGGTAACTATTCACACTGAAATTCATATTAATGCATATTTTTATCTCAAACATATTATATATATATATATATATATATATATATATATATTTACATGCACGAAATTTCTCAACATATAAGTTTTAAACTAAAAATATAAAAACTACCCATTATTGACAACGAACCAATGTAATGCACCATAATTTTTTAAATTTATTTTACAATGTATTTTGAACGATGCAGAATATTGATTTCACTAAATTATAATGACCTTCAGAAATTGTTTGCACCCGTTTTATTACAAAATTAATTAAAATTAGTAAATATTTATGAAATTCCATAAAAGTTGTTTTTCCTGAAAGTAGATTGAATTTTTCAAACACTTGTCTTGGTTCCGACAGTTAATTCAGAAATTTTCATGGAGTTTAATTAGTTCAAAGTTGAATAAATGTATTCAGAGCTTGGCTCTCTGTCATTCCAAACGTGTTACTTCTGCCAAACTTTTAAAAAAAATTCGACTGAATTTCTTTTTGCACCGACAGCCCGTCAAGTCTAACGACGCAAAATTTCAGCCGAATTTCTTACAAAATTTTGGCCGAATTTTTACTTGACTTTCCGTTGGTCGGAAAATTCAATGAAGCCCCTAAAAAAAAATTCACGGCAATATAAATTGAAGTAAACGCATTCATTATTTTCGCATAATTTTGCACATTTCTTCATTTGGTTTGATGTTGCAAAGGTATGATTTTGCAAAGTATTTTTTTGGGTTTAAGGACTTTTTGGCATAACATTCAAAGGACATTTCTTAGAGGTATGTGATACATTTTTTGGATGTTTTTTGGGATTCATTTTTTTTTAAGGTATTTTGTTTTTAGAGGTTTTGGGCTTAATTTTCATTGTATTTTTTTACGGTATTTTGTTTTTAGAAGTTTTGGGCTTACTTTTCATTGTTTTTTTTTAAATTATTTTTCTTTTAGAAGCTTTGGGCTTAATTTTCATTGTTTTATAGGTTTTGGGCTTAATTTTCAAAGGAAATTTTTTTTGATGTATTTTGTTTTGAGAGATTTTTGGGCTTAATTTCCAAAAGACATTTTTTGGTTTTAAGATATTTGTTTTTAGAAGTTTCAGGCCTAATTTTCATTGTTTTTAGAGGTTTTGAGCTTAATTTTCAAAGGATATTTTTTTGAATGTATTTTTTTTAGAGGTTTTTGGGATTAATTTCCAAAAGACATTTTTTGGACTTAATTTCGAAAGGACTCTTTTTAGGCTTAATATTCAAAGGAAATTTTTTGGAGCTATTTTTTAAAGTGATATTTTTTTCAGAGGCTTTTTGGAGGTATTTTTTAAAGTGACATTTTTTAAGAAGTTGGGCTTAATTTTCAATGGACATTTTTTCAAGGTATTTTTTGAAGTGTCATTTTTTTAGAGTACGTGTTTTGGGTTGAAGTAAATTTTTTATAAAGAGTTTTTAAAATAAGTTTTTGTCTAAGTTTTTAGATGGAATTTTTTTGCAGGACTTGGAAGGAAATATTTTGAGCTTCGTTTCCTTTTTATATGACATTTTTTTCTCAGATTTTTTAAAGTAAGTGTTTTGGATTGAAGCATGTATTTTTTGCAAAAAATTTAAAATGATTTTTTTAAAATTAAATCTTTTGTGATGTTTTTTTTAATTGATTTTTTTTTTAAATGTTTGACCTAAATTTTTTGAACTTCATACTCTATTATCATGGAAAATCAAAGGAATTACACAAGAAAATATGCTCGAACAAGACACCCCAAGGAATGTAGAGAAGAGGGGAGAGAATCTCGCAAAAGAAAGAGAGAAACACTCTCAAATATTGAAAGGGAAAATCAACCTCAACTAGAAGTTCAAGCAGGTATCTAAATGTAAATATTATGAATTTGATATTTAAAATTTTCCTAGTGAAAAATGTGAAGCTTAATTTTTATTTGGTGAACTAATTTGAAAAATATTTTTCAATGTAAATAGAGAGAGATATTCCTCAAAACATTGACGATGAGATACAAAATTTGGAAAGATAAAGTGAAAGAGATATTGAACCAATGATTGAAGATGGTGAAAATGTAGAAATAAATTCAAGTGAAGAAATTGAATCATAAGGTATATATATATATATATATACACATGAACGTATTATTGAAATTATACATATTTATTAATTTAGTTATTTATTGAATATGTAAATTTATTATGTACTATTAATTCGAGTATGTACAAATGAAATCAATGTTGATGAGGAGATGTTATGAAATTTTGGCACTCACACATATGCAGATAAAAGAGCTGACCATGTTATACGATATCATGTTAAACACATTTCTTATACGTAATCATAAAGGAAAATGTGTCAGTTCAAACCTAATTGTTGAAAGCTCTCCTATCATTAAGGAAATTAAAAGAAGCTATGACTTTATTGGGTATTTGAAAATCAACAAAAGATAAAAAATGAAGGAAGATTTCATACAAAATATAAATAGTGCTATTAATTTAATTAGAATATCTAGAAAGAAAGATGTTTCAGTTGTACATAAAGAAATACATATGGAAGTGGTTTCATCAAGTACTAAAGATAATCGCTTGGTAAAATCTATGGCACGAGCATTGGGAATCTCATGAAAAACTTTGCACAAACATCGGAAGTTTCGGTTGCCAATAGATGTAAATGATGAAATCTCTTGTTGGAGAGCTATTTGTACGCAGCCATACAAATATAGACTTGGAGAAAATGTTAAAAAAAAATATATGAATAGTGGAAGAAAAATTCACGTGTTTCACCAAATGAAAGGGATGTGATGCGAAGAAGAATAACACGAAATCGATACAAAGAAAATTCAAAAAATTTCTTGGACACCACTCAGATAGAGTTTTTCAACAAGTTAAAAGAAGATAATCATGAAATTTATGTCTCAATCAGTGCTTTTGTTCAACAAAAACCATGGTATGTAAAACCTATCACCGTACGTGACACTTTTGTTTTCGTTATCATGTGGAATTTCAGTTATATTATGACACATTCCTTAATTTTGGTAGAACATTTTGGAAAGATTCACCTCCTCGTTCCACTATCTTTGATTTCATATCTCAAATTCTATGTGGAAGAGAAAGTGATGAATAATACGAAAAGAAATGTGTTTGTGGTAAAAATTGCAATAATTGTAGAAATTTGACTAAATTTAAAAAAAGATATGCTACTGATATAAATGATCAATCATTTTCCAACATGAAATTGAAATGGAAGAGATATGAATATATCCATACATCGATTCAAGGTTCAAATAGTGCTAAAAGAATTGAATTACAAGAAGAAGAAATTTTTGTGATAGATTTTTTGAGAAAGTTTAAGGCAGAAATTTATAAATACACCAAGCATTCCCATAGAGCTCAATGGCAGGATTTGGAATTCAAAAATTCCCATGAATTTTTTCCACCAGGGACCATATTTTCAGTAATTGATTTTGCAGAAAACTACACATTTGTTCCACAAAAAGAAATTCAAAGTGAATACTATCATTCTGACCAAGTCTCCATGCTCATCCATATTCTATATAGACATGATGAACAAAATGTTGATCATATAGAAATCACCAATGGAAATCAGCACGTTATTAAAGAATATCACTTTTATATCAGTGACAATCATACACATGATACATATTTTGTACAACACTGTTTTGGAACGATTTATGACTCCTTGAAAGGTCGTGGAATAAAATTCAATGAACATTGGATATGGCTAGATGGATTTGCAGGTAAATCCAAATCTTCATGATCATTCTTTTGGTTTTTTTGTCTTCATAATAAAACCTGAATTAAACATTTTTGGAATTTCTTTCAGACTGGTCATGGAAAAGGAGAACATGACGGTGCAGGGGCATGCATAAAATGAGCACTTCGAAGATATAAAATGGACCCCTTTGCAAACCAACTTGTGGACACTAAAGAAGATGTTCAATGGTGCATCACTACACTAAGCCATGAGACTAACCGATCAAGAGAAGTGCGGATGTACATTTAATTTAATTTTTATTGGATATCCAATTTTAAACAGTGTACATTTATGACAATGCTTATCTTTGATGGTATTTTGATGTCATGTTTACATTCTTTTTTGAATTTTCCATATAGGTTCTTTCGGCATATTGGGGTCGAAGATGTAGATAGATCGATTGGAAATAACATTGAAACAATAAAAGGGACTCGAAAATTGCATTCAATTAAAACAAAGTTATCCACAAATTTGTTTGCATTGGATAAAATTAAATATTATTCTTTTTTTCATGTTTTCATAGACCAAACATAATCCAATGATGTTTGTGAAAACAAAATGTATGTAAAATATTGGAAATATACATATAAATACAAAGGGGAAAATGCCAGTTGCAATGTTTGAAGAAATGAAATCAGAGGAGACTACAATATCATCTAATGGTGATCAAGTTTATGATCTTGTTAGAGAAGGTAACATTTGAATTTCTTTGAAATTATAGAGATCTAGAAATAGATACTAAAATTATTTTAAAGTTAATTTTTCATGTAAATTATGATCTAAATTTAAATACATATAAGTTTGTTTTACTGTGCAGAAGATGTTTTTGTTGTAATTGTACCTACTGTTAACGATGAAAATCTAAAGTATTATTTGATGCATTGCACTGAATGAAAGATGAAACTATTCGAAAACTATAATGATCGAAGGTTTCCATATGACAGAGGATCTATTATACTAAAAGTTTTTTTTTCGGAAAAACTAATCAAAGTGTGGATTTTTTTTACTTTGAAGAATATGAACCTGATGTCATCAGTTGTCAATATAGTCACTTGGTTTATGTAGCCCGCATAAATTTGATAGAGGTTCAATCAAAGAAAAAATGAAAATTAAGAAATGGAAAATGTCAAAATCCAATCATGAACGGATCATTGAAGATGGCATTCCATTGGAAGTTTTTTCATTGAACTAGACAACTATTTTTCTCTTTGGATTCATGTTTTATAACTTGCAGAACTTAACTAAAAATTGAACTTCCTTGTTATGTTATCTATGCAAGTGTTTGCACATGAACATTTTTTTGGTACATGCACACTAGTATCAACTTAAAGTAGCTTTTCCATGTGCATTGATGAAAAATTTTGCACGTAATGGATATATATGTTCTAGAATGTAATTTTAAAATTTTATGAGTGTTTGACATGACCTAGAATCTTATGATTTGTTTATATATATATATATATATATATATATATATATGCACACACACATGTTGATATGTATTTTACTTAAATAATTTTAACATATATATTCAAACATGTACTTAAATCATTTCTACATTTACATATATTCATGTGATTTTTTTTTTTTGGAAAATGACAACTTGAATTTAAAAAAAAAAACATTATATCATAATCACATGCCAAATATAGTTCAACCATCCAAAACTTGAATTTTCAAAAGAAAACATTATATCACAACATTACTTCACATGCCAATTGTAGTTCAACTATCCAATAAAAACAAAACATTATATCGTGCAATCACATGCAAAATATAGTTCAACCATCCAAAACTTAAGTTTTAAAAACAAAACATTATAGATCACAATATTAATTCACATGCCAAATGTAGTTCAACCATCCAAAACTTAAGTTTTAAAAACAAAACAAATTATAACACAACATTACTTCACATGCCAAATGTAGTTAACCATCCAAAAATTGAGTTTTAAAAGAAAAACATTATATCACAACATTACTTCACATGCCAATTGTAGTTCAACTATCCAATAAAAACAAAACATTATATCGTGCAATCACATGCCAAATATAGTTCAACCATCCAAAACTTGAGTTTAGAAAAAAAAACATTATATCACAGCATTACTTCACATGCAAAATGTAGATTAGCCATCCAAAACTTGAGTTTTAAAAACAAAACTTTATACCACAACATTACTAAACATGCTAAATTCCAAATTTAGTTCAACTATCCAATAAAAATAAAACATTATATCATGCCAAATGTAGTTAAACTATCCAATAAAAACAAAACATTATATCATGCAATCTATAATATCCCAAAATGGGGATGCAACAATACATGAACATAAAACTAGAAATAGCAGTGAATAACATTACACCAACATGTATGAAAACCATGGAGCCATTTTATTATGTAAATCAACAGAAAATAAATACAATACAACTCAAATAATCAAGGCAAACAAGCCTTCCATGAATACATATGCCAAAGATGGAATGTTGCTACATTGCATAATGCCCATGAACATGAAAATCACAGTCATAGATGGTACACTGCTACTGGAAATGTGAAATAATATGGATCTACAAATATATGTCTCACAAAGTGTCGGGAGTAAAGATCCAAACCCCGAAACACAATTTAAAGACAATCCGGAGAGGATTTCTTGAAATATGCAAAAAGGAAAAAATGCCAGAGTGAAGCCCTAGGGCTAAGTAGTAGCTGCAACTTGACGTCTAGATGGAGATGGCTGAAGACGAAACATGAGATGAATGAAACTCCTCCAATGGATCTTCCAAGTGAAAGGCTGATCCTAACACTGAAGATCTCACCCTCCAATCAATCACTGCAACCCCTCATTGCAGATGCTCAATAAAATAACGCAGTCTAAGAGGTATACTGCTACACATAAAATTCCCAAGGCTATGAAAATGAAGTTTTATTAGATAAAAATGTAGTTGTAGTATTTCAATACATGGATATGGAAATATATATCTCATACAATGTTGGGAGAACAGTTATAAACCCCCAAAGGAAATTCCAAGACAATCTGGAAAGGATTCTTTGAAATGTGAAAAAAGGAAAAAATGTCAGAGTGCAGCCCTAGGGCTGAGTAGAAGCTACAACTCAATGTCTGGATGGAGATGGCTGAAGATGAAACATGAGATGAATGAACCTCCTCCAATGGATCTTCCAAGTGAAAGGCTAATCCTAACACTGAAGATCTCACCCTCCAATCAATCACTGCAAGCCCTCACTGCAAATGCTCAATAAAATAATGCAGTCCAAGAGGTATACTGCACTGTGGGGAAATAAAATATGTTGGCCAAGTGCCAAGATGTGAAATAAGCTCCTGAATCTTCCTCACTGATCTCCCAAAGGAAAGAATGCTTCCTCCTTTGAAAATAAGCTTCAAAAGTGGTGTTATCAACCCTCCACTGTAACACCCTGCAACACAACCCAGCTCTAAACAGAAACTGCATTGTAGATCAAGGAGGTAGCTTCGCCTCAAGCCTGAATGTGGAGAAATGAAGTGAAATCTCCCTCCATAGCCCTCTAAACAAGAATGCCTTGTGCTTGTTGGGAAAAATACTGAGAGGTGGGGTGAATCAGTATTTAGAGCTGACTGAAAACTTTTTACTTTTTCTTTGAGCAGATTTCCATACGCGGTTTTTATGAACTGAACTAGCGTATGCACGCGGAAATATAGAAGGAAACTAGCGTATACTGATTTATCTTTTAGATTTAGAGAATCATTCTTTTAAACAGATTTATCAGTTATGAATAAGGCTAGATAATTAGAATTTATGAGCAGTAAACAACAATGTAAAGCATCACACACATGAACACCAAGATTTAAGGTGGAAACCCAAATCGAGAGAAAACCACCGCTATTGTCGTCTCTGTCTTCAATATTTATTATATAGAAAACCTAGTACAACATTGTACTGATGCAGACTTATACCAGTACGCAGGCTTCTACCTGCAGAAGGCTGCAACCTTCTCTCGTTCTCCAGCTACAACTGGAAGGGAGCTCCAACCCCGTGATCTTGTTTACCAGCCTCTCCTGGAAGGGAGCTTAAACCCTTTGATTTCAACACCAGTTTCTACTGGCTAAAATCTTCTACTTCCATACTTACGGCTTCAACCTTCAGACCCACTGCAGACCACGTTTCATCAATTTTCATATTGGATCAAATAGCTTCAACACAACCCTTCACTTAACATCAACAAACATATTTTTCCCACTACTTCAAACGGAACAGTGAGACCACTATAACCAGAATATTAGAAATAACCCAGACTTCAAAATAGATATGCAGATACAAACTCAACCCTGAACATTCATTAATTCAAATAGCATATGCTAATTTTATTCACTGAAGCCGCGTGTATACGCGCTTTCCTGCTCACCAACCTGCATATGCCTCTGTGCATATTGTTTTTCATAACATGAAATTCATACGCCAATCTCTTCACCGAAGTTGCGTGTATATGCACTTTTCTTCGTATCAACCTACGTATACTTCTTAGAATACTAATTTTTAGAAAGTGATCAATCTCAGATTTAGATCTGAGGCTTTCAGTCAGACACCTTCTCAGCAATGTAGAACCTTTAGACAGTCAGTCAGATTTAACCATGTTCTCTTACTCATTGATTAGATTTGTTCATTATCAAATCAGCAGCATACTCCATATTCAATCAACCCAAAACTTCAAGTAAACTTCATTAACCGACAACAGAGAGAAAACAGAAATCATAGAAGTAATATCTATAAATAAGCTTCAGAAACCCTAACTTCCATATGTGCTTTTAATGAAGTGAACCCGCGTATATATGCGCTTTTACCGAGACAAACTAGCGTATAGATCTGTAAAAGATAAATTTTTTAGAACAGACTAGATCTATAAAATTACCCATATTTCTTCAATTTCTTCATCAGACTTGCGCCAGGTCTTCATCATTTCTTTTGCAGATCATCCTAGAGATTCATCATTTCTAGATCTAGAGATCTTGAACCTTCATCATATCCATAGGTGCATCATAGATTCAGATCTATCAATTAAGAACAGAGTTCAACCATGCAGATATTCCTTAGAGGAATTTATTTATCAACAACCCTTACACCTACACACCTTGCACTATGATCCTCTTCTCCTTATATAGTTTTAGCCTTTACCAATACCATGAGCCAAAACCACACAACTTCCGATGGTATTCTTGGACGGAATCAAATAAACCATACAACGCTCAATACTGTGTGCCAAAACCATGGTAATGCCCCTTGGTATTATAATTTTGGAGCGCAAAAGGGCATACGCGACTTGGGACGTACTTATCCGCATGTATACGCGACTTGGCCTTTACAAAAGTGTGTATACATTGTGACATATTATATTTATCATTTCTCTGGCATTTACTGGAATTCCTTTCTTTGTAGATACATCATTCTTACATCTGTAATACATAGGTTGCTATCCAAAGACAACTTCAGCAAGTCAGTTTTCATCAAGGACAACTTCATCAAGTAGGTTGCCATCAAGGACAACTCATTGCATCATATTGCCAACAATCTCCCCCTTTGGACTTGATGGCAACCATGACCAAAAATAAATTCAGCAACAACATTCTCCCCCTTTGACATCAAGGGAAAAGGTTAGATCAAGATCCTTTGTACCGACAATACCATGCTCCCCCTGAGATCATGCTGCATCTTCAAACATAAATTTTCAATGAAGTACATGACTCTATGACCTTTCCTATCACCAAGGACTCATACTTACATCAATGATCCAACCAAGTGGATTTACATATGTGACTCAAGCACCCAACCAAGTGGGTTTACACATTTTGACTCAACTACCCAACCAAGTGGGTTTACAAATTTGAACAAGTCCTTACATGACTGAATATTACAATTTTTCATCATAGGTCTCAACATGACCTTTTTCATCAAATTACAGAAATGAATTATACAATCAAGATCAAATATTCTCAAGCATGAGATCAGACTACAACAAATAAATAGAATGCCAACAATGCATCCTTTCCATATGACCAATGCTCCCCCTTAGCCTGTGCATCCTGAACAACAAATCATCAAGGCATCTTCATCAGAAGCGTTGGAGAATTCAAGTAATTTGAGCCGGAAATGAGGATACCAAGGCAACCCAATCAGATCAAGAATGCCGAATTCCAAAAAAAATTTGTCGGAAGAACACCCATACGCGGTTTTCTCAGGTATAAACTCAAGCAGATATACATCGACCGTCCTTCGTAAAATCCACGTATCCAATTTAATCTTCAATTTGGGCAGACTGATTTTCGAGCAAGGGTATATAACTCCTTTAAATTTTCATTAAGATATTCGAATTTCGGGTAAAGGTTTGGTAAATATATTAGCAACTTGTTCTTTGGAGGGAACATACTCCAACTTCACCTTTTTTTCAAGCACTTGTTCACGTAAGAAGTGATACTTGATGGGAATGTGCTTGGTCTTGGAATGCATAACAAGATTCTTTGAGATACCGATGGCACTTGTATTATCACACATAATGGAAATAGGAAGTGAACATTTGATTTGAATGTCTTTTAAGGTTTGCATCATCCAAAGAAGTTGAGTGCAACATGATGCGGCAGCCACATATTCTGCTTCTGCTGTAGATAAGGCAATAGAGCTTTGCTTCTTGCTGAACCAAGATACTAACCGGGGCCCCATAAAGAATGCACCACCACTAGTACTTTTCCGATCATCAATACTTCCAGCCCAATCTGCATCAGTGTATGCATGAAGAGTAAGTTCAGCATTCTTTGGGTACCATATTCCAAAATCTTGAGTTCCTTGTAGATATTTCCAATGTTTTCGACAAACAAGGTGAGATTCTTTTGGATTAGCTTGGAATCACCCAACAATCCCAACTGCATGCAAATGTCTGGTGTAGTCCTAGTGAGATAAAGTAGACTTCCTATCATAGATCCATATTCCCGTTGATTCATCACCGTGGGAGAATCATCATGAGAACCGAGATTACATCTAGTTATCATTCGTGTACTTACAGGCTTGGTGTACTTACAGGTTTACAATCTTCCATGCCATACTTCTTCAGGATTTGCTTAAGGTATTTAGCTTGTGATAAGAATATGCCATATGTTTCTTGTTGCACTTGCAAGCCAAGAAATAATGTTAGTTCCCCAAGTAATGACATTTCAAATTCTTCTGCATATCAGAAGAAAATTTTTGACTCATAGACTCTCCATTACTTCCAAAAATGATATCATCAACATATACAACCACAATCAATAATTTGTCATTTTCAGTTTTTGTGTATAAGTTGCTATCAGCAGACCCCTTTGAAAATCCTTGTTGATGAAGATATTTGTCAAGGCGATAGTACCAAGCCCTTGGAGCTTGTTTGAGACCATATATAGCCTTTTTAAGTCTACAATCAAGTTTTTCATCATTTCCCAAAATGAATCCTTCTGGTTGTTCTATATAGACTTCTTCTTCTAGATCACCATTGAGAAAAGCAGATTTAACATCCATTTGATAAACTTTGATTTGTTGGAAGCTTGAAAATGCAAGAAACATTCTTATGGCTTCAAGTCTAGCTACAGGAGAAAATGTTTATTCAAATTCTATATCTTCTTGTTGAGCATACCCTTTAAAAACAAGTCTAGCTTTATTTATAATAACATCTCCATTTTCATTTAACTTGTTTTTGGATATCCATTTTGTTCCAACAACATTTTTATCATGAGGTCTTGGAACCAATTCCCAAGTGTGATTCTATTCAATCTGATCAAGTTCTTCATTCATGGCTTGAATCCAACATTCATCTTTTCTAGCTTGATTGACATTAAGTGGTTCAATAGTGTATAGAAATTCCAGATAGATAGAAGATCCCACAAGAGTCCTTATTGTTTGTACACCTAATTCCTTTTCTCCCAAAATTTGAGATTCTGGGAGATTCTTTTGAACATATCTGGATGGAGATTTTTCAGATAAATCATCTTCGGGTTCTTCATTAGGTTCACTTTCTATATCATTTCTATTTGATGTGGAAGGATACACGTCATCATCATCTTCATGTGTTGTTTGTTTTTCTTCTTTTGGAGCTGCAGGAGACTCATCAATAACAACATCAATACATTCAAAAATCTTCCGAGGTATTTTATTGTAACATTTATATGCTCTAATCCTAGAGGAGTAACCAAGAAGTATTCCTTCATCTGCTCTGGGTTCAAACTTGCCAAGTTTTTCATCATTATTTTTGATAAATAATTTTCTTCCAAAAACTCTAAAATGCTTCACAATGGGAGGATTACCATACCAGAGTTCATATGAAGTTTTATCACTATTTACACGAACATATGCTTTGTTAAGAATATTTACTGATGTATGTGCTGCTTCTCCCCAAAAAGTGTTAGGTGTTCCGGAATCATCAAGCATAGCTCTAGCCATTTGTTTAACTGTTCTATTCATTCTTTCTGCTACACCATTTTGTTGTGGAGTGCCAGCTACAGAAAACTGTCTTTTTATGCCATGTTGTTCACAAAATTCAAGGAATTCATCTGATGTATATTCTCCTCCTTGTTCAGATCTAAGACACTTGATTTTTACATCTAATTCATTTTCAACCAGTGCTTTGAAGATCTAAAATTTCTCAAATGCTTCATCTTTGTGTTTAATCAACCCAATCCAACACATTCTAGAGAGATCATCAATAAATAAAATATAGTATTGTTCACCACGTGGTGACTTTTTCCTCACGGGCCCACATATGTCAGTATGAATGAGTTCAAGAGGCTTACTTGATGATCCTTCCTTGGCATTAAATTGCACTCTGGTTTGCTTACCGAATTGGCAAGATTTGCATATGATACTTTCAGGTAGAGTAATATTGGGAAGATCACGAACAACTTTGAATCTGCCTAATTTTTTGATTTGAGAGAAGCTCAAATGCCCCAACCTTCTATGCCATAGCTAGTTTTTTGAATATTTACTCAAGTAAAATTCTTCTTTGCAGTTCTTCAATACATACAGGTTGCTTGGAGTTCTTTTTCCTTTTATAATTGTTTTACCTGTATCAAGATCACGTACCACACATTCTTTTGAACTAAAGACAACTTCAGTTCCTTGATCACACATTTGAATTACACTTAACAGGTTATGCTTTAATCCATCCACATACATGACATTATTAGCTTTCACCTTTTCTTTTAGAAAAACATACCCTTTTCCCTTAATGACAGCAGGAGTATCATTTCCAAATGTAACATTCTTTTCTTTTTCTAGAGCACTATATGGAAGAAGTTTGTTTTTGTCACCTGTCATGTGTTTTGAGCATCCACTATCAATGTACCATTGATTTTCTTCACCTTCTGCAAATAAAGCTATGCCACAATTTTCAACCTGTAATTCCTTATTTTTCCACACTTTGGAGCTTGAAGGAAAATGCTCTTTTGGCTGGACTTTGCTCCTGCATTCAGATTCTTCATGGCCAAAGTTATTGCAATAAGCACATTCAACTTCATTTTGAAGAGGAGAAAATTTGTTATAGGTATTCTTATTTGTTCCAATATCAATCCTTTTCTTTCTTGCTTCTCTTGTCATGATGGTTTTATATGCAACACATTGAACAGCTTTATGACCAAAATTGTGACATGAGAAACATTGTCCATTGAAGAAGAAATTTCTGCGATCATGAAATATTCTACTTGAATTTACCTATTGATTGGTGTTTCTTTGAAAGGTATTCCTGTTAGTGTTCTTTGAATTGAGATGGTCATGCTTTACCTGTAAAGATTCTTTATTCCCTTGCTGAGTGGCAGAATGTTGTATACTAGTTGTAGCTGCTTTTAGATAATTTGGTGCTGAAGCCTCAGAAGATTCTCCGATATATCCAAGACTTGTCTTTATAAGAGGAGAACGTTGTACCTTGATAATCTCATCTAAGGTTTCAGATCCTTTAGAAAATATAAGATTCAAAGTCTTTACTTTCTCAATTTCTTTTCTTAGACTTACTATTTCACATTCTAATTTCTCATTGTGTTTCTCCTTTTCTTCAAGCTGATTTTTCAGAGTTTCTATGGATATTTTACTTTCTTCTATGCATATTTTACTTTCTTCTAAGCATTTTTTGAGTTGATTGAATTCATCAAGAAAATCATTGTCCTCTAAAGCATCCATAAAAGTATATTTTTCTTCTCTGGATTCTTTTTCAAATGCCATGAGAAGTCTAAGATCTTGTTCACATTCTTCCTCACTGTCAGATAACCCATCACTGTCTTCATGAGTATAGTAACTTTTTCTAGTGCTAAACCGATTCTTATTCCTTCTTGCTACTTCCTTCCCTTTTTCATGTGTTTCTTTGTAAGGAAACTTAGCAGCATAATGACCAACTCTTCCACAAGCAAAACATTTGAAAGGAAGCTTACCTCTGAACCGTCCTATGCCAAGTTGGATTTTCTTTACAAAATTTACCTCATCTTCTTCTAAGATATACCCTGATCCTTCTGTCTCTTGTACTTCTTTCCTTTTTGTAGAAGCTCTAAAGATGGCTTCTTTGACTTCAGATGGTCCTCCTCTTCTCATTTCACATGCAGTTAGTATGCCATGAAGTTGCACCACAGTAAGATTTTGAAGATCCTGCTTTTCTTCAAGAGCAGAAACTTTTGACTCAAATTTTTCCGTTAGTGATCTTAAAAATTTCTCAACCAAAGTAGATTCGATTATTGTTTCTCCCAGATTTCTCATACGATTTACAATATCATCAAGACATAAAAATAAATTGGCAATGCTCTCCTCATTATGCATTTTTAGATTTTCATATTGAATTCTGAGAGTTTGGAGTTTAGCACATTTTACCTTTGCATCACCTTCATAACTTAGAATGATTTTGTCCCATATTGCCTTTGCTGTATCCAGCTGCATGACTTTGACAAATTCTGATTCAGTTAGACTTCCCAATAGAGCATTGACCGCATTTGCATTTGTTTCATAATTCTTTCTTTCCGTTGGATCTGTTGGTGTTGCGGCTGGATATTGATATCCTCCTTCAAAAATAGCCCATACATCTGCTCCCAGAGACTGAAGATAGGATCTCATCCTTTTTTTCCAGAAGATTAAATTGTTTCCGTTGAAGAGTGGAGGCCTGATAGATGTTGTTCCATCTTGATTGCTCATCTTGATTGATCTTCCTTCTAGCGGCTAAGCTTTTTCAGAAGGACCTGCTCTGATACCAATTGTTGGGAAAAATACTGAGAGAGGGGGGGGTGAATCAGTATTTAGAGCTGACTGAAAAATTTTTACTTTTTCTTTGAGCAGATTTCCATACACAATTTTTATGAACTAAACTAGCGTATGCACGTGGAAATATAGAAGGCAACTAGCGTATACTGATTTATCTTTCAGATTTTGAGAATAAGTATTTTAAACAGATTTATCAGTTATGAATAAGGCTATATAATTAGAATTTATGAGCAGTAAACAACAGTATAAAGCATCACACACATGAACACCAATATTTAAGGTGGAAACCCAAATCGGGAGAAAACCACCGTTGATGTCATCTCTGTCTTCAATATTTATTATATAGAAAACCTTTTACAACATTGTACTGATGCAGACTTATACCAGTACGTAGGCTTCTACCTGCAGAAGGCTGCAACCTTCTCTCATTTTCCAGCTACAACTGGAAGGGAGCTCCAACCCCCTGATCTCGTTTACCAGCCTCTCCTGGAAGGGAGCTTCAACCCCCTGATTTCAACACCAGCTTCTACTGGCTGAAAGCTTCTACTGCCATACTGAAGGCTTCAACCTTCAGACCCACTGCAGACCACATTTCATCAATTTTCATACTGGATCAAACAGCTTCAACACAACCCTTCACTTAACATCAACAAACATATTTTGCCCAATACTTCAAACAGAACAGTGAGACCACTGTAACCAGAATATCAGAAATAACCCAGACTTCAGAATAGATATGCAGATACAAACTCAACCCTGAACATTCATTAATTCAAATAGCATATGCTACTTTTATTCACTGAAGCTACGTGTATATGCACTTTCCTACTCACCAACCTGCGTATGCCTCTGTGCATATTGTTTTTCATAACATGAAATGCATACGCCACTTCTATTCACCGAAGCTGCGTGTATATGCGCTTTTCTTCGTATCAACCTGCGTATACTTACGAGAATACTGATTTTCAGAATGTGATCAATCTCAGATTCAGATCTGAGGCTTTCAGTCAAACACCTTCTCAGTAATGCAGAACCTTTAGAGAGTCAGTCAGATTTAACCTTGTTTTCTCACTCATTGATTAGATTTGTTCATTATCAAATCAATAGCATACTCCATATTCAATCAACCTAGAACTTCAAGTAGACTTCATTGACCGACAACAGAGAGAAAACAGAAATCACAGAAGTAATATCTGTAAATAAGCTTTAGAAACCCTAACTTCCATACGCGCTTTTAATGAAGCGAACCCGCGTATATACACGTTTTTACTGAGACAAACTAGCATATAGATTCGTAAAAGATAAATTTTGCAGAACAGACCAGATCTATAAACTTACCTAGATTTCTTCAATTTCTTCATCAGACTTGCGCCAGGTCTTCATCATTTCTTTTGCAGATCATCCTAGAGATTCATCATTTCTAGATCTAGAGATCTTGAACCTTCATCATATCCATAGGTGCATCATAGATTCAGATCTATCAATTAAGAACAGATTTCAACCATGCAGATATTCCTTAGAGGAATTTATTCATCAACAACCCTTACACATGCACACCTTGCACTATGATCCTCTTCTCCTTATATAGTTTTAGCCTTTACCAATACCATGAGCCAAAACCACACAACTTCCAATGGTATTCTTGGACGGAATCAAATAAACCATAAAACGCTCAATACTATGTGCCAAAACCATGGTAATGCCCCTTGGTATTATAATTTTGGAGCGCAAAAGAGCATACACGACTTGGGACGTACTTATCCGCGTGCATATGCGACTTGGCCTTTAAAAACTCACGTATATATTGTGACATATTATATTTATCATTTCTCCAGTTTTTACTGGAATTCTTTTCTCTGTCACATCTGAACTGAACTGTAGATACATGATTCTTACATATGTAATACATAGGTTGCTATCCAAAGACAACTCAGCAAGTCAGTTTCCATCAAGGACAACTTCATCAAGTAGGTTTCCATCAAGGACAACTCATGGCATCATATTTCCAACAGTGCTAAGAAGCACGACAATCTCAACTAAATAGTTGAAGAATGCACAATAGTCATGCAGACCATAAATTCAATAATCCATAACATGTCTTTATATGGCTTCCTTGCCCTCATTTTATACAAATGGAAGCCCTCTCACCTTGGGTACCACTCATTAGGGTTTCCCCCACCAAGGAATCTTCCTCCCACTATCACTGCGCTATCTCTAAATATGATCTCCACCTCTTATCCCAGCATTGTTGATTTTGTCAAACTTGACCTTGTACACATGCAAATGTCCCTTTTCACACATGAGGGTGTGAAATCCAACCATAATAATGATCCTTTTTCTCATCATAAGGGATTTTATTCCTATTTCTGAAATGTATGGGACTCCTTACCAATTTATTCATCTCCTAGGTGTAAAAAGAAAAAATCTATACTCCAATTAGTTGTATGCTAAATTTGGAATATTATACTCCTCCCCTCCAAAATGTTGCTTTTCCTCAAGCAACTGCAAGGATATCACTGAATAGCCTCCTCTTCTTCCCATGTAGCATCCTCATATGATAAAATCCTCTAAGGATCAATATGTTCTATCATCAATACATCTCCAAGTTTCCCTTTCCAAGTATGCAATCTAGCTTTTGGTGAGCATCCCAATAACTATCATCATGTAAAATTAAAACATCCATGGAGGTAAAAATGGGTTATCGAAAGGCCTTCTTGAGGCATGAGGTATGATATATATTGGAATCTACCAGCCCCATATGAATCTCCCATCCCCAAGCTATCATCCATACAAAATGAGTTACCTCCCAACATGGAAACTCCTGAAAATCCTCCACCACCTTTGGCTCCAGCAATGTAGGTGGGTTGAATAACTGAACATGGTAGAAAAAATAGCATACCCCACACTATCCTCCTCTCCACTTATGATAAGTGTAGAGTATCTTCTGATCTTGGGCTGTAATAATGTTGCCCTCAAGTGGCAAGATGAAGACTGATCCTCTAAAGATATTCTCTCCAACGTTATGAATCATCCTGGCCCAAACCATCCCACATGTGATGGATAGGAAATCATCACCATATGGCATCCAATCAATCCCATGTCCCACCTCATAGAGAAGCAAGTGTTTTACTGTAGTGGCCATATCATCTCCCATGCTCCCCTTGGAACATGTAATGCAAAAGGTGTGGGAAATCTCTTCCCCCAAGGACACATCCATCCAATGTGTCTCTCTCCCAATCATACTCCCAATAATAATAAGAACAACATCAGAAAATTGAATAATGATTAGCATCATGCTAGCTGCCATATGTAATAAGGGATAAGGACAATAGTCCCTCAAATGCAACCAATGCAGTTTCACTCTCAACTGCATCAGAAAATGGCATGATGTGTGGCTTCCCAACCACTTTCTTGTTGCCCCAATCTCCTCACAAGTTTGGAGAAATTATATGGTGTCTGGTGCAAAGTGAGAATGCTCTGCAAAAGATGTAATCTCCCCAAGTCCTTCTAGGGGGTGGCCATCACCAAAACTGCTTATGGCCTGAAGTAGACCATGAAGTATGGAAGGAAGAATGATCCTCCCTTGAGCAATGTCCTACACATATATGGTTAAGGAATGCACATACAAATCATTATGCAACCAAACAATATCCTTGCCATATGCTTTTCTCATGCAAATGGAGTGGCTCATAGATAAATATCCTGTCATCCTCAAAGAGGAAAGAGGTGGTTGTGTTAACTCTTCCAAAGAGTTATGTATCTCCTCCATCTCCACATAATCCATTCATTTCCTCAAATTCTGATGTATCTCCTCCTCAAGGCCTTCCCAAATGTACCGCTCCATGATGGTGTGATATGCTCTCATCGAATAAGTGTGGCTGAAAAGAAAATCTTCATGAGCTGCTTGCAGTAACTTCTCCTTGAGCTTGGAAGCTCTAGATAAAATTATCCTACCATGATAGTAGATGACCCCATCTCTGACTGAATATCCCTCCTCATGCAATTGGTCATCCAATATCATACAAGTAAAAATATCCTTGGAATAATCCACCAATAGTTGGGATTTCCAATATGGATCTATCCTCCATAGTGATAGCGCTAATGATCTATCACAAAGAACATCTGTCATATGGCTTCCCTCCTCTTTGACATCTCCCTTGCCAAAGATGCAATTCGGAAGGTTGTTATCCTTCTCCTATTGATCCTGCTACAGTGCAGAATCTTAAATGAGAGTGGGTGATGATGATGTTGAGAGAATTCCTCTCCTCTCCTTGAGTCTACCCAAGACTCTTAGCGCTATATCAAGCTCTCCCAAGGTCCTCACCCCTATGGAATCAATGAGTGGTGCCTCCAAATGTAAATCATCCCTCATCATCTACTGCTCTGGTGGTATCCTCGGTGAGATGCCTCCATGTAATGAGACATCAAGATCAAGAGTAGAATGCATACATGAATGGACAGAATTTTCCCTGCCTTCACTGTGTAATTCAGTCTCCCTCTTCTATGCATCAACCCTATGAAATATATAGGGGTGTGTGCTCCTCATAAAATGATGTTGGTCATCCTCCCTACCTCCTCCTTTTCTCTGCATGGCTTCACAATCTTTCAACAATGGTACATGTTGATCATGGATTGTGCTTTGATCTCTACATATGAGATCCCGAGGAATTTCTTGCAATGATACAAGAATCCCTCTTATTGGAGCATGTGCTCCCTCTACCTCTACACAAGGTGCTAGATATGTTGTAGACATGATAGTGTTGTTTCCCTCAACTTTTTATTCCTCTCCAATATGAATGGGCAACCTCCCAAGAATTATATCCTCTTTTGAAAAAGGGATCTCGATGCCCTCTTGTTCAAGAATATGAGATAGAGGTCTTGCCTCTAGCAAGTTATGATGCAAGATCTCAGCCTCCTCATTAATTTTCTGAAGTGGAGTTGAGTTTATAGTTTCCTCCAACACATGCAAAGTTTTTGTTTGTTTTGGGTTGTTTAGTTTCACCAAGGATGTCTTAGAAAGTTTTCCCTCAAATCTTTCTACTACCCTCTTAGTGAACTTTGCGTAAGAATAAGTATTTGCATTTTTCAAAGAAAAATACTCAAATATCCACCATGCATAGGCCTTACCTCCAAAATGCAGCGCTGCAAATTTGATGGCTTCATCTTCAGAAATTTGGTGCTACTGCAAATAGGTTCCTAGCTACTGCAAATAGGTTCCTAGCTCCTCCACCCAAGCTCTAGCTGAACATGTAGGTGAGCCATCAAAAGTAGATAGGGAAAAATCTACTCACATTATGTTGCTTTCTTCTATCCACCTTGATCTTGAAAACCTCTGAAAAAATGATATTATCTCTAAACTTCTTATTTTGAGATTCATATTCTTGCAGAAAATCACTAAGAGTTTCCCTCTTAGGCATTTCTTCTTCTTCTATTTCCCTCATAGCAAATTTGGGAATATGACTGCGTTGTGCATCATAGTGTGTGGCTACATGCTCACTCTCATCATACGAAAAACTAGAGTTTACTTCAGATTCAAACTCTCTTGGAGATTCTCTACACATCCCCTTCCTAATCTTCTTAAGATCTCCTTGAATGCTCTGCAAAGTTTGAGAAAGAAACTTTGAAAGTCTCTCCTCCTTTCTTCCTCCAAAGGATGGAGTCTTATTTTTGTATTTTCTATTCATATTTTCTTCTTTTTTTCTTCTTGATAGCATAATGGCTGAGATTCCACAAGCTTATCCAAGATTATGCTCTCATACCATTGTAATATCCCAAAATGGGGATGTCGTAATACATTAACATAAAACTGGAAATATTAGTGAATAACATTACACCAACATGTTTGAAAACCATGGAGCCATTTTTTTATGTAAATTAGTAGCAAATAAATACAATACAACTCAAATAATCAAGGCAAATAAGCCTTCCATGAATACATATGCCAAATATGGAATGTTGCTACATTGCAGAATGATCATGAACATAAACAACGGAGTCATAGATGGTATAATCCTACTTGAAATGTGAAATAATATAGATCTAAAAATATATGGCTCAGAGAGTGTTGGGAGTAAAGATCTAAATCTCCAAACACAATTTCAAGGCAGTCCAGAGAGGATTTCCTGAAATATGCAAAAAGGCAAAAATGTCGGAGTGTATCCCTAGGGTTGAGTAGTAGCTACAACTTGATGTTTGGATGGAGATGGCTGAAGATGAAACATGGGATGAATGAAACTCCTCCAATGGATCTTCCTAGTGAAAGGCTGATCCTAACACTGAAGATATCACCCTCCAATCAATCACTGCAACCCCTCACTGTAGATGCTCAATAAAATAGCGCAGTCGAAGAGGTATACCACTACACAGAAAATGCCCAAGGCTATGACAACGCAGTTTTATTAGAGACAACTACTGTTGGAGTATGTCAATACATGGATATGGAAATATATAGCTCATACAATGTTGGGAGCAAAGATATAAACCCCCAAAGGCAATTCCAAGGCAATCCGGAAAGGATTTCCTAAAATATTCAAAAAGGAAAAAATGCTGAAGTGTAGCCCTATGGCTGAGTAGCAGCTGCAACTAAATGTTTGGATGGAGATGGCTGAATATGAAACATGAGATGAATGAACCTCGTCCAATGGGTCTTCCAAGTGAAAGGCTGATCCTAACACTGAATATCTCACCCTCCAATCAATCACTGCAACCCCTCACTGCAGATGCTCAATAAAATAGGTATACTATGTTGTAGGTGAAATAAAATATGTTAGCCAAGTGTCAAGATGTGAAATAAGCTCCTAAATCTTCCTCATTGATCTCCCAAAGGAATGGAAGCTCCCTCCTCTGAAAAAAAAGCTCCTGAAGTGGTGCTATCAACCCTCCACTGCAACACCCTGCAACACAACCCAACTCTAAACAGAAATTGCGTTGTAGTTGAAGGAGGTAGGTTGGCATCAAGCCTAGATGTGGAGAGGAAATGAGTGCAGATCCACCTCAAAGAGCCTCTCTTGAAAGGAGAAGGAATTCACAAGCAATGGTGCGCCTTGTGCTAAGCAGCACAACAATCTTAACTAAACAATTGGAGAAAGCACAATAGTCTAACCAGACCACAAATTTAATAATTCATATCATAACTTGCTATGGCTGCCTTTCCCTCCTTTTATATAAATGGAAGCCCTCTCACCTTGGGTCTCACTCATTAGGTTTTCCTCCACCAAGGAATATTCCTCCCACTATCTCTCTGCTGTCTCCAAAGATGATCTCCACCTCTTATCCCAACGCTATTGACTTGGTCAAACTTGACCTTGTCCACATGAAAATGTCCCTTTTCACACATGAGGGTGTGAAATCAAACTCCTATGATGATCCCTTTTCACATTATGAGGGATTTTATTCCTATTTCTGAAATGTATTGGCCTCCTTACCCATTTATTCATCTCCTAAGTGAAATCAGCAAAAATCAATATTCCCAGTGGTTGTATGCTGAAATTTGGAATGTCACAATCCTGACCAAATGTAGTTCAACCATCCAAAACTTGAGTTTTAAAAACAAAACAATTTATATAACACAACATTACTTCACATGCCAAATGTAGTTCAACCATCCAAAACTTGAGTTTTAAAAACAAAACATTATAAATCACAACATTACTTCACATGCCAAATGTAGTTCAACTATCCAATAAAAAAAAAACATTATATCACATTCACATGTACCAAATGTAGTTCACATAAAATATGTCCAAAATTTGTAGATCTCACAAATATCAAGTATCAAGTATCAAGTTATGTATGACTAAATCTAGATAAGACTATATATAAAAAAATAAATTTAAGACTATTTATCTATTGAAAATATAATGTTGCACTTGTGCATGTGCATCATCTATCAAATACAGATGGATGTAGTGCTCTCCCAGCAAAGTCACGATCCTCGAGCTATTCTGTGAATCATGGAAAACCTGTACACAATGTGTATAAACATTAAAATTTAATGTTTTAAAATTGAGTGAGAATATATAGAACAGTGAACTTCATGTAAAAAAACAAAATGTAAAAAAAAATCATGCAATACCTCATGAGGTTCCCTCTCCATTTGTTGTTTGTCTACTTAAACTTCCCCCACTGGAACATCTTCAACAATAAACTGTACAATATATATATATATATATATATATATATATATATATATATATATATATATATATATATATATATATATATATATATATATATATATATATATATATATATATATATATATATATATATATTAAAATTTCAAATGAAAAATGAAAATGCATATATAAACTTATTTTCAGTAATATTAAAAAAAAAATTTAGACAACTTGTTCAAATGGTTGAAATGGTGTGGATGTTCCTATCTCCATCACACACTCCATCGCTAGATTCCACGGAGAAAAGAAATCCTCTATAGGAACCTAAAATTCAAAAAATTTAAAAGTATAAAATAACTAAAGATCTAGATCTCAATTTATAATAAAACTTTTGAACTTCAATTTATAACTTATAACACAAAAACATATATTTAAGTGAAAAATTGAATACTTGTGCACATCTCCTAAGAGAGGCTCCAAAAGAGAATCTCCAAAAACCTAAAATTCAAAAAAAATTAAATAACTCAAGATCTCTAGATCTCAATTTATAATAAAACTTTTAAACTTCAATTTATAACTTATAACTTAAAAACATATATATATTTCAGTTAAAAATCGAATACTTATGCTGGTGGATTTGGCACATCTACTAAGAGTGGCTCAGAAATAAAATCTCCAAAAACCTAAAATTCAAAAAGTTTAAAATAACTCAATATCTAGATATATCTCATTTTTTAATGGAACTTTTTGAGGTGGAATATATAACTTAAAAACATATTTAAAAATGAAAAATTGTTCATACTTGTGATGGTGGATTTGGCACATCTCCCAAGGAAGAAGAAGGTACCGCCATCCCAAAAACATCAGATGAAATTGGAATCTGTTAAAAATTTTATTATATATATACATGCACAAGTGTGCACAATAATTTTCTTTAAAAATATCTCATCATGTTTTGATATATATAATAATAGATAAAAGATATTTGTACATCATCATGTGTCACTTAAAAAGCAGTAACATTTTCCAACATATCTTGATGGTGAGAACCATCTTGATTGTATGATTTATGCTGAGACCCATCTTGATTGTTTGAACCGGAGGCTCCGACCATGATATTAACATTTCTCTTCATTCATCAAGCATGACAACTACAAATGGTGTTAACATAGAATGATACATTTTTGTTATATTAATGCATACAAATAAATGTATGTATATATATGTATTTATTACAAATTTTACATGTGTCAAAATAATTGAACCCTAATCATTAACACATACCATTCCCATGCCCTCTTGCTCATGAACAATTAGGTCCTGCCAACCATTGCGACAATTCTTTCCATATGTTTTGAGATCTTCAACACTCATGTTGTCAATCTCTTCATTTGTATAATATGAAAAATTATAGCATGCATTCTCACATGCTCTTTGTAGATTCAGAAAAACATCGACTCCACCCAATCCACTCTAAACATTGTCAATGTTGGCATCCCTTGCTTCTCGACTAATTTGAGAAGTGGCATCCATCTCTGACTGAAAATTTTCAACACGAAGAGGTTGACTAACCAATGGTGTCTCAGGGAGAGGCAACTCAACATCACGCCTAGCGCCCTTATAGTCACATAAATGACCTTTCCTAAGACCAAAAAATTCAGAGGGAAGTTCATTGTAATTGGGTTTCATTTGAAAAAATAATTTTGCATAAAATAATTTTGCAAAATAAAACAAATACGTGTCGTTCCATGGGAGTCTTCCATAGGCCACAAGATTTCTTTCACACAAATAGCGAGCTATATGAGGGTTTTTGAAATATTGCACCTTTAGCATCTTTCTTTTCGGCCCTTCTTTGAAATTAAACATAGATTTGGCCATTTCTATTGTAACTCTTTGTTTAAAAACCTCCCATTTATCGGGACCCATCACTGTTTCCTTTATTTTTCTTATCACTTCTGCAAAAGTATCAGTGGTTGGCCCAAAAATTAGGTACACATATACTATTTTGCTTAAAGAGTGTGTAAATCTTTCCAAGCCTTGTCAACTCTCAGCAGGTAGAGTCAAAGCCAGGAGATCTCTCTTCAATTTTTCATGAAGATGTTGACACCTTTTTAAGGTGCATTGTTGCATGTTTGTTTCCCAAGGTATATCGGAAATTTCGAACAGATAAGTCATGCTTGGTGTACAACCTTCTTCTTGAATGATGCATTCTGCCCTACATCTTTTGTTAGAAACATTTGGAGCAACATTTTCAGCCTCTACATCAATATATAAAATATTTTATATTAAAAAAACATATGTAAACAAATTTGTACAAATTGAATGAAAACAATATTCAAATTGGTTTCCACCTCGATATGGTTGGCTAGCATCTTGCCCACCCTGAGACTATTAAGAACCAAAATGACCCTGTTGAGAACTAAAACGACCACTGATTAGTTGAGAACCAACATGAACATCTATTCATTGGCTTCTGGGGGAATACATATCACCACCTTCACGCAATCCACTAGCACTTATTGATGGCCCTCCAAGGGAATGTGAACCACCACCAACCTCATGAGACGAGAGAGAAGCTTCATATGAAAATATGAATTTATAATCAATTCAAAAATAAATTCATACATATAAATACATGTACATATTCATTGATTAAATTGATTGAACCATGCCACGATTGTGTGAACCATGGGCATGCTCCATTGATGGAGTAGACACCCTTGTCCTCCTAGCTCCTAAAAAATAAAATATAAAACTTATTACCAACTAAGTTAACTCACAAAATTGATAAAAAATTAATTCCATATGTACACACATGTATGCATATGTATGGAGATTTAAGATTATATTTAAATACCATGAACATCCCTCAATCTGTGATCCCCCTCTCTCGTAGGGATATGGGATTCTGTTGATCTTCGTTGTTCATCCTCCATGATATATATATCTACAGTGGACATTTACATTTTTTTTTTAAATTACTATTTAAAATAAATTCAAAATATATTTCAAAAAATTAATGTAATTTAGTGTACAAAATTTATGTAAAACACAAATTTAAAAGAACTAATTGATGTTTGAAACTCAATTCAAGCAAAATTTTTATAAAAATGTTAAGTTTACCAAGTTGCACTTTACATGGTGGGAGTGCCCTTAGTATATAATTGAAAACATGGTGGGAGAACACTTGGTATAAAATTGAAAAAAACACATGGTCATTAAAAAATAAGCATGAAACTCCATTTAAACAAAAATTTTTTGAAGTCCTCACATTTTAATTTTATAAAAATATGAGGTTCACCACTTGATGCAAATGTGAAGTTCACCAAGTTACGTTTTACATGGTGTGGTGGGAGCACACTTGATATATAATTTAAAAAAACACATGGTCATTAAAAAATACACATTTATAAGTACAAAGCATAGACATATCCAAGATATGTTAGAATTTCCATCAATAAATTTTGAAGGAGAGCGTCTCAACACTAATTCATCTTTGAGAGATGAATCTTTAATTTTTGAAGAAGAGCGTCACAAAACTAATTCATCTTTGAGACATGAATATTGCATTGGAATTGCCCTATATAATTATATTTCATCTATTAATTGATCTTTGATATTTGAATCCTAAATTGGCACTGCCCCACGGAATAGATCATCGAACATCTTATTAATATTTGTACAATGTCTTATACTAAAAAATTGAAATTGGCTAATAATAGTGTTTTCTTTTCCATGTAGTTGTTTTAGCCTCTCCTTCTGAACTTGGTACACACCTTTCAACTGGTTGCACAAAAGTTCAGAATTGGTGAAAACTAAAATTCCATTTGATCCATACTCCCTAGCCATTCCCAAGCCTTCTATCAATGCAATATATTATGCCTCGTTGTATGTTGTTCTTCCCGATATATTCAATTTCCTTTGGATGACCTTGCTAGTTGTAATATTGGAAAGCACATATGTAATCACTAATTTCCCTAGATTGGGATAGCAAGAAGCATCTATGCATAATGTCCATTTTTAAACCATATTTAGTAGTTTTTTTAATCCCTGAAGACAAAAAAATTCAATAAAATATATTAAATTAACATTTATTGCAAATGCATGGGAGAAATGACACATGTGCATGAGATAAATGACATGTGCATGGTTTATCTTAAAGTTTGACTTAAATTTTATGGTAGAACTCACATATAGAAATGAGATGTGTTAAATATTGCATTTTGTAGAGTTTAAGGGAGATTTATGACACATATACGTGGTTCATGCATGGTTTGCCTTAAATTTTACCCTAAAATTATGGCAGAAATCACATCTAGAAATGACATGCCTTAGGAAAGGATGAGATCAAGGGGTTACCTGGCCCTTTACATGCCTTAAGAAAGGATGAGATCTAAAGGCTACCTAGCCCTTTACAGACTCCTTTAGAGCTTGTAGAAGTTAAGACTCAATAAACAAAGTAAAATCCTATGGAATTTCAGCCACTTTAGGTTCATTTTTTAGGCCTTAAAGTTTGCCTTGAATTAATGGGGCAAAGCCTTGAGTTTCGGGGATCATATCCTATGGAAGTTCAGCCACTTTAGGTTTAGTTTTTAGGCCTAAAATTTTGCCTTGAATTAATGGGAGAAAGCCTTTAGTTTGTGGGAGAAATGACATTTACATGGTTTGCAAAATTATTTTATGCACTTACTAAAACAACTAGTGGTGGTGGTTGATGAAGTTATGTCAAAAATCACACCTTTATGAGTTTGTGGGAGAAATGAAATAGAAATGACACATGCCTTAAATTTTTCCTAAAATTTTATGGGAGAAGGGAAAAATTACACGTACAAGTTTTTCCTTAAAGTGGTAGTGGTTTATGGATATTAAAATGAAGAAATTCTATTTATGTTCCAGATATTGACTGTAGGGGCATTTACTGGATATTTAAACTTTGAGAAAAGATGAGATCTAGAGGTTACCTGGCCCTTTGCAGACTCTTCCTTTACAACTTGTAGAAGTTAACACTCAATAGATAGACTCAAATCCTATGGAAGTTCAAAATCCTATGAGAGTTCAACCAGTTTAGGTTCAGTTTTTAGGCCTTCAATTTTGCGTTGAATTAATGATAGAATGCCATTATTTTGTGGGAGAAATGACATGTATATGGTTTGAAAAATTATTTTATGCACTTACTAAAAAAACTAGTGGTATTGGTTGATGAAGTTATGTCAAAAGTCACACCTTTATGAGTTTGTGGGAGAAATGACAAATTGCCTTATAGTTTATGGGAGAAATGAAATAGAAATTACACATGCCTTAAATTTTGCCTAAAATTTTATAGGAGAAAGAAATTTATTGGGACCTCCTGATGTACCATTTTACCATACATGTTGACACCACCTTACCCTTTATAACTATGTTTAAAAAGGGTTCCATTATCATTTTCATCCATTTTATCAAGGTATATGAAATCCTTCTCTTCTATATATTTAATCTATTTACATATAACTTCGATGCTCTTATATTTCATCATTAATCGAAGGTAGATTGTTTCTAACACAAGTCTAAAATATCGCAGATAATTTATGATAAGGAATGTCTTTGTCTTTGAAACAAACGATTAGATTCTTTAGCTTGATCGACTCGCGTTCTTGAGAAACGATCGGCGGGCACGTAAGAGATATGTACCTTTTCGTGATTTGCGATTTTGAAAGAGTATTTTGGGAACAATGGCAACAAGATGAAGACAAGCAAGAAAGTTGTTATACGGATTGTTCTGAAGCCAGCACTTTTTCTGTATCTGTTGTAACAATATTTTTCTATGGAAGAATAGAAGGACCCTGTTTTAAGATAGAAGAACAGATTTGGATAAATATAGATTTTCTCTAATGTAACTGTAATAGATGTCTCCTCTTTAAAAAGAGGAGACATCATCATTAGAAGGGGAGTTAGAGACTACAGGAGAAACATTATTTTGAGCAGAAAGGAGCAAGACTCCGTTGTAATGTATCATTCCTTTTTGACAGATGAATAAAGGTTTCTTTTGAGCGCTTCAATTTAAATTTTTCCCCTAGGGAATCTTGTGAGAAGGAAAGGGCCCGTCTTCATCACAAGATTCACCCGATTGCTCCTGTAGTTTGTTGAATTTATTTATGATATTTGCACCTTAATTTAACTCTGTTTACTGAATCATCATTTGCATAGTTCTGTAGTTCTTTAAGCACTCTGTTTTCTTTAATGCTGCATGAGTTTGGTAACGTTCATTCTTAAAGAAGCCAAGAGGTCTTTTCCTGTTATCTGTTTGAATGTATGATTGATGCTGGGAAATAGGTGCTGAAGATTCCTGTGCAAAGGAATAGGGTCCTGTTCCCCATAAGTTGACTCTCTTTTTCCTGCAGTGTGATTAGTATCAGGAGACAGGTGCTGAAGGTTCCTGTTCATGGGAATAGGGTCCTGTTTTCTTGGATTGATCTTTTCTACAGTGTGATTAGTGTCAGGAAACAGGTGCTGAAGTTCCTGTTTGGAGGAATAGGGTCCTGTTCCCTATTATGGTTGATTGGTTTCCTTTCTTGCAGGGTGATTTCCTTTCATTATCTTTTCCTAGGATTCTTTTAATGAAAGACTGCAATAGGGGAATTGCTTCTGCTGTAACACAAGTAGACTTCAGCTTTGTTAAAGCAGGGTGTGAATAGTTAGATTTGTATGATTGATAATTGTGTGATTTTTACTACAACATTATCTTGCTTTTGGAATTGAGCATATCCAGTGCGTGATTGTCTTTGGAATAAACAGACCTTCCCGGGTTGACAATTTATGTGGAGCTTGAATTGTTAAAACAATTAAAGCGACCAATATTTTGGTGCCGTTGCCGGGGAAGGCAATTATAGATCTCAAAAGCATTAATATTTTCTTTCTAGATGTGCAGATTGTATGAGAGGACGCGGAACCCAGAAGAAAACTAATCCTACAGGTGGCAAGGGCAAAGGAAGGGGAGGAAGAAAGACTTTCATTGACGAGATTGTATCAAAGGCTGAATCATCACATAAATTAAATTCTCGAAGACCAAAACTTCAGCACTCCCCTCAATCGGATTACAAAACAGAGGAAGTTGTGGGCCCTGAAAACATAGAGGAGCCGGTAATTAAAGGACCAGCAATCAGTGCTGGAGAGTCAGAAGAAAGTGCTAGCAAATTAGCAGAGCACGTTGAGGAACTAATAGAGAGTGTTGGACGACCAGTGGAAAACATTGAGGAGCCAGTAGAAGATCTTGACGATCGAGCAAGTGCAGTAGGAGAACAGCCAATGGAAGGAAACAACGAAGAATTATTTGGTGGAGGACGTGTAGATCCTGAAGGAGAAGGAAGGGATGAAAATTCTCTCTCTACCTTGGGATTTCCTATCAGTGATCTCCCTAGAGGAACAACTCCTATGAAGAATATTCCATTGTCAGCTTTACCCAACTTCCATGGTTTATCCTCTGAAGATCTGGATGAATTTATTTTTGAATTTGATATATTATGCAGAAGTTATGATTATGTTACTAATGCTCAGAAGTTGAAACTGTTTCCAGCAACATTAAAAGGAAATGCTTTAAGATGGTTCATGAGCCTTGGAAGTTAGGTAATCACAACATGGGAACAAATGAAACAGAAATTTCTGCTTAAATATCAAGACTATTGTCGGACAAGAGAAAAGAGGGAGGAACTATTCAACATGGCACAAAAACCGGACGAGAATTTGGAGGACTGTGTGGAAAGACTGCAGTATAATCTGCAGAGATCTGATCATCCGAATGTAAGTAAAGAAATCCGTAAAACAATATTACTTAGAGGATTAAGGGATGATTGTTTAGACATGTTAAACATGCTTGGCAAGGGAGATATATCTAAAGAATCATATGATGAGATTGTTGAACTTTGTAAAAGATGTTCAAGAGGAGCTGCAAAGAACAGAGTAAGTAACAGAGATCCCACCTATTCAAGAGTGCAGAAATCAGCCAGTGGGGGAGCAACAAGAGCTGAAATAGGTAATTTACTTGAAGAATTTAAAACTGAGATGTTAAGTTCTTTTGCTTCACAAATTGACACCTTGTAGGTTAAAAAGAAGCAGGCTGAAGCAGAAGCAGCTCTGGCTGTCTTTTGCCCGAAATGCAGAGACAAACATCCACTAAGGGAATGCCCATTGGACAAAATACCAATCTGCACCCTTTGTGAGAAAGATCATGAAACACAACAATGTCCCTCTCTACCAGGAATAAAGGTAGCACTGCAGCCAACGGAAGAAGAAGCTGAAGCAGTTTACCTGCTAACACAAAGAAGACAATGGCAACCAAAAGGACAAGGTATGAATTCTAGTATGCCATTTAATCGTTGGAATAATTATTCTTCTTTCAGTCAGACAAATTACCCTCCCTTTAATCAAATGAAATACCCACCCCTTAATCAGATGAACTTCCCACCCATGCAACAATCAAACCCTCCCTTTGTTGATCCTACAATGTGGACTCCTTGGCCCCCACAACAACCATCTTCTTTTAATCCTTGGAATTCAAATTGGAGAAGCCAACAACTCCCGTATCCAAATCAATTTCCTCAATTTCAACAACCACTTCCTCTACCATCAAATGCTCCACCAAATAATCAAATGAGACCCCAGCTACCTGTGCAACCAAATCCTAACCCCAATAATAAAGTTGTGCAAGTTATTGATATTTAGAATCAGCCTACCTTTCTACTATGCAAGGTAATGATATTCATTTGAGATTTGGGAAAATAGTAGAACCTATCATCGATGATATAACCTCTTCTGATTCTGATAAGGAGGAAACTGAGAAACATAAAAGAGCACAACCACCCTCTAACAAGTGTATTGAAATAACAGAGCCACCATTCCCCGAGCGTTTAGTTTTAACTAAAACGCCTGAAACACCTGCTTTTAATCTTTTAGGGGAATTGCAAAACTTGTATGTTAAAATTCCACTTTTACAGGCACTGAGAGATGTACCAATTTATGCCAGAACCATAAGGGACATTTGTGTTAAGAAACCTGGTAGGAAAACTAAAGATCCCCTTACAGTTCATGTGATGGGTGACTTATCTGCATTAATGTCCGGAAAAACCCCTCCTGTGAAATATGGTGACCCCGACCATCCTACTGTGACAGTTCAAATTGGTAAAACAATGATTCCTCAAGTTCTGGTAGATCTAGGTGCTGCAATAAACATTATGACTCTTGAAACTTCACAGTTGTTACAGCTAAATAACACAATCAGAGATACACCAACTATCCTAGAGTTAGTTGACTGTTCTACAATTAAACCAGAAGGAGTTGTTGAAGATCTAGTTATCTCAGTTGAATCCTGGAATTACCCAGCTGATTTTGTCGTATTACAAACTAAAACAAAGCTGGGGGGACATCCTTTAATTCTGGGGAGGCCATGGCTGGCCACAGCTGATGCCTTTATCAGTTGCAGATCTGGTTCAATGACAATTTATAATGGTTATGAAACCAAACAGCTTACTCTTTATCCTCATGCTACACCCATAATTAATAATGAAGATTCTGTGTGGATGGATTATGATGATAATACTATTCAGCCCATTTTAACTATCGGACAAGCCTTAACTCTTAAAGACAATACAGAGGATGAAATAATTAATAATTTTATTTGTGAACCTTCCTCTGTAATTGCTGAAACACACAATCAATTGACTACAATTTTTGAAACAGATACCCAAGAAAAGATTGAATCTGAAGACTTATCTCAGACATTAACCACCATCTCATCTAAAAGCATAACGATCGAAATCGAACCTGGCAAGACATTAAACATAAATCTTGATCTAACAGTTGCTGAAACACAACAGTTAATGAAGTTATTACGTGAAAATAAGGAAGCATTTGCATGGGATTACACGGATATGAAAGGAATCTCTTATGAATTATGTACTCACCGAATTTATATTAAAGAAGGATGCCGACCAGTATGTCAACCCCAAAGACGAATGAACCATAATTTAAGGGAAATTGTTAAAGAAGAACTTCAGAAATTGCTTAATGCAGGATTTATATACCCCATATCTGACAGTGAATGGGTTTCCCCATTGGTAATAGTCCCTAAGAAAAATGGGAAATGGAGAGTGTGTGTTGATTACAAAGCCTTAAACAAAGCTACTCAAAAGGATCACTTTCCTTTACCTTTCATTGATCAGGTGTTGGATAGTCTGTCAGGGAAGAAATTCTTTTCTTTTCTAGATGGATTCAGTGGGTATAACCAAATTAGAATTGCACCCCAAGACCAGGACAAGACCACTTTCACTAGTCCTTGGGGAACTTTTTCTTATAGAGTTCTTCCATTTGGGCTATGTAATGCACCAGCGAATTTTCAGAGGGTTGTTATAGGAATCTTTTCTGATATGTTGAATGACTCTATGGAAATATTTATGGATGATTTTACTCCTTATGGTGTGTATTTTGAAGATGCATTACAGAATCTTGAGAAGGTACTTAAACGTTGTATACAAGCTCACCTCTCCCTAAGTACTGAAAAATGTCATATGATGATGAGTGAAGGAGTAGTGCTTGGAAATTTTATTTCATCTCAAGGTATTCAGGTAGACCCATCTAAAATATTGGTCATTCAGAACCTTCCTGTTCCTAAAACACAAACTGATGTGAGAAGTTTTCTAGGACATGCTGGATATTACAGAAGATTTATTAAATATTTTTCTAAGATAGCTTCTCCATTATTTGTGTTGCTTATGAAAAATGTTGAATTCAAGTGGACTAATCCTTGTCAGAAATCCTTTGTAGAACTCAAGCATCAGTTATCTATCGCTCCTATTTTGAGGGGACCTGATTGGGCCCTCCCTTTTCATATATCTTCTGATGCTTCAGACACTGCAATTGGAGTTGTCTTGGGACAAGAGGAGAATCATCTTCCTTATGCTATCTACTTTATCAGTAAGAACATGACCCCTGCTGAGCTTAATTATACAGTTACCGAAAAGGAGTTTCTTGCAGTAATTTATGCCATTAATAAATTTCGACATTATATCATTGGTTATTCTACTTTTGTCCACACTGATCACTCGGCTATTAAGTATTTAATGAACAAATATGTTACAAATGCTAGAGTTACCAGATGGCTATTATTACTGCAGGAATTTGATATCACAATTGTAGATCGGCCTAGTAAAGAAAATGTGGTGGCTGATTTCCTTTCACGGTTAAAAACTGATAATGATATTCCAGTAGATGATTCTTTTCCTGATGAGTATTTGTTTGCAGTTTCTGCTCACTCTCCATGGTATGCAGATATTGCTAATTATTTGGTTGCGGGAAAATTACCATCACACCTGTCATACAGAGAAAAGAGAAGAATTGTTCAACAAAGTGCCAGGTATAGCTGGATAAGTGGGTGTCTTTTCTATACAGGGCTTGATCAGGAAATCCGAAGATGCATTAGGGAGGATGAAGTGTATGACATACTAAAAGCTTGTCATGATGGCCCTTGCGGAGGGCATTTTGCTGATAAAAGAACAACACATAAAATTTTGAGGATGGGTTACTATTGGCCCTCATTATTTAAGGATGCAAAGAAATATGTGAGGGCTTGTGACAGCTGTCAGCGAATGGGTCAACCCAATCATAGAGATCAAATGCCATTAAACCCCCAGGTAGTATCCGAACCATTTGAAATATGGGCCTTGGATTTCATAGGACCCATTAATCCTCCATCCAATCAAAGAACTTATATATTAGTCTCTACAAACTATATGACTAAATGGGTGGAGGCCAAAGCACTTATTAGAGCCAATGAAGAAGCTGTCCTAGCTTTCTTATTTGAAGAGATCTTCACTAGATTTGGAATTCCTAGAGAGCTAGTTATAGATGGAGGACCTCCATTCAATTCTCATGGTTTTAAATCTACCCTTCAGAAATATCATATTCATCATAGAATGACTACACCATACCACCCCCAGGCCAATGGGTAGGTGGAAAGCACAAATAAAGTATTAGAAGCCATTCTAACTAAAACAATGAAGGATAACCGGAAGGATTGGTCTCAAAGGCTCCCTGAAGCACTATGGGCTTACAGAACTACCTGGAGAAATACTACAGGTTTTTCTCCCTATGAATTGGTTTATGGTAAAAATGTTGTTTTTCCTGTGGAATTTGAAATTAAAACTTTAAGAACTACTTTATCTGTTAAACTTGATTTGACTGATGTGCAGACAGCTAGGTTGCAGCATCTTCTTGAATTGGATGAAAAGAGATTAGATGCCATTCACCAAACAACCATGATTCAACAACAAAGAATGAAATGGCATGATAAAATCATCAAACACAAGTAGTTCCAAAAAGGTAATTGGGCCTTATTGTATGACTCTCGGTTTGAAAATTTTCAGGGTAAGCTACGTACACGATGGCTTGGACCATATGAAGTAGATGTTGTTTTTCCTAATGGAACATTAAGACTTTTAACAATTGATGATTCTAAAACACCTCTACTAGTAAATGGTCATAGGCTTCGTTTGTACCAGCGCCCTGTTTCTAAAGAAGATTTCAAGGCTTCTTGCATGACTGATACACATTATCTTTTTCTAGGGGAGTTTTCTGCTCCTCACAGCATTTAATTTTCTGCACTGTATTTCTAGCATTAGATTAGATTAAAAACTAATAATCCCTGTCAAGGGTTGGCATGTTACAATTGAATTTTGCAGATTATGGAAGAACTCATTAAGGAGGACAGATTCATCACAAGAAGATCTAGGCTTCAATCACAGAAGCTTTGTTCCCTTCATTTCAACCCATTTCCTAGCAATATCCCTTTTATTACTTATCCCATTTCTCCATCTTTCCCTTTTTCCATTTTTTTTCCCCCACTTCTCCCTATTCCTGAAATATCATCTTTCAGCTAGTATTTCCCGTTCCTTACTGATGAAATTATCCCTTAGCAAGTACTTCTCCCACTTTTCTTAAACCCAAATCATTACATCCCATTCTCCTTATTTTTCCCTTTGCTGAAACACCACTTTCAACAACATGTCATTCATTTTTCCATTGCTGAAACACCACTTTCAGCAACCTGTCATTCATCTTTTCATTATTAAAACACCATTTCTTTCCTCTGCTACACAAGTTTTTTAGTTCTCCACTTTTATTCTTCAGATCCCTTGGGTGAATATTATTCAGTATTGAGCAGATCCTGATATGCTCCTGTTTCTACATTCCAGAGAAATTTAAAGATTCTTCCATTAATATCAAGCCATTATGAAGCACTCTATACTTCGAATTATAAAAACAAAGGTAAAAATATAAGGTATGTGGTTTTTATGTAATACAGTTAAATAATATTTTAAAGAGAGGATCTTGCTCATAATGATTACAATCCCCGCACACTTAAACATCATTTCATCATACGTAAGGGGGGGAATTTCGAAAATTGAATCATCATTCCACACCATCCAATCCACTGTCACTCTTCATATCCATTATTTCCGCCGTCATTGAGACTCCATATCCTCTGTTGCAACGATTAGCTTGATCAAAGCCTGTGTTTCTGTTCTCTGCGCCTCTGCATGTGACTCAAGTTAGTAGCTATGGGAGGTTCGGCTATTAGACATGAGCCTGGCTCGATAACTCTTCTTGAATTATTCCCGGAGGCCTACCAAATTTTTCAGCAGGCAGGATGGATAACATACTTCGAAAGGTTAGGAGAATTTGATCCTCAAAAAGTTTTAGAGTTTGCGCAGAATTTTCAGGAAGACTACTCCGTGGTCCAAGGGGTCCGAATTTTGGTCACAGAGGAAGATATAGCACAAGTTTCAGGGTTGCCAGTCACAGGTGCTCGCTGGTTTAGCAGGAAACAAGTCATTTTAAATGCACAGCAGGACTTCCTTCTTCCAGAGGAACAGGTTGAGAATAAAGGCCGCGGTATAAGTCTGCATTCATTACCTCACCCATGCCCAACAGTAGCTGAATTCATCAAGCACTATTTGAATTGCAAGGGGCGTTACTAGGTAGTTTATCAATACGATTTTGTTTTAATGAATCATTTGCGGCATGGTCGATTAGTTAATATTCCTTATTATCTGCTTGGATGTATTAAAAACATGTCATATTACTGTAGACGGGTAAAATTCCCATCACTATCCCTTACCCATCATCGCTTATGTCAATTATTAATTCAGAGAGGTTTTGCTCAGCAAAACCCCCCTCTGAATAATCCACTCCTCCTTCTCCAGCAAGCCCTTGAAATTCCCCAACAAGCCGAAATTCCCCAAGAAACTCCCGAAAGCTCTTATGAACGACAACTGGAAGATATCCTTGATCCCCCATTGATCCCATCTTCAGAACCAGTTGACCCACTCCCAAGTTCATCCCATTTAGCAGAGTCACTCCTTCCCACTGTCTACATCTCTAGCGATGACTCTCAAGCTGAAACACCCCCATCTCCCCCTACTCATAAAAGGAAGAGACGAACCCCAACAGTCTCTGTCTCAAAAAGGCAAACAAGGGCCACATCCCAAGCTGCCACCTCTTCCGATAGCCCTTCCCCTAGAAAAGAATCTTCTCATAAAAAGAAAAGGAAAGTCACTGACTTTTCTGCTTTCCTACCTAGGAGGAAAATGAAAATGACTGTTGAAACTGAAGTCACTCCCATTTCCCCTCACCCTGCGACTATCTTGTTAAAACTTCAATCCTCATCACCATTCCAAATTCCCCAACTATTACCCGTCTCGTCCTGTGGCACTGCTCCACAAGAACCATATGCCCAGGGTAATATGACATTGTTTACTACTCAAACAGTAACTGCTCCACAAGAACCAGTTACTCACTCAGAAGCTGAAACACAAGAACCAGCTACTGAGGTGAAAAAATCATACACCAAGCATGAAAATATAAGGAAACTAGCTGTAGCTGAAACACAAGAACTAGCTACAGCTGTGGATCAGCAATCAACTCCAGCAAAATCAACCAGCACACAGGGTTCACTCACCATGGCATCTTTATTGGAGGAAAATGAATTTTTGAAGTCAGAACTAGAGGCCTATAAAAAAGAGTTGGTAATGGCAAGGGAAGCCTTTGATAGAGAATTAAATCTCTACATGTTGGCACATACAGCATCAGCACAAAAGAATGACCCATGTAAATAATACATGTGCCATGAATGTGGAAACATTTACCAATAGGCAGGATACAAAATAGTCAAAATCCCAGTGCCTGAGGCATCCACATCAGTTGCAATCAAAGAAGAACGCCCTACTGTCACACAAGAACCAGTAGGGCCCTCAAAAAGTCTGGAAAAAGAAACCAAGCCACAGATATCCTGCCCTGTGTTAGTCAGCTCAGCTACTCAGACGATGCCCCAACCCAGTACTTACAATGCCGGGACACAGACTCCACCATGGAAACAATTGGAAATAATGAATAACTAGAAGAAGCAGTATGCTGTGGATCAAGATAAAATATTACAACAGCATAAGTTGGCCTGGCAGAATCATATGTATGCCAACTGGGATAATTGGGAGCAGACACTCCAACAGCTCAAGGATTCTAAGAAAGAAATCAAGGAGTTAAAAGATAAATTGGTTTTGATGTTTTCATTAGTACAAAAATTGTTAGCCACCAGGAAACCCTCCTTGAATTATTCTCTGTTCCTTTCTGAACGCCTTGTTTATTTTCAATTGAAGGCAATTAAGGATGGGAGACCTCATGAGTTGCTCACAGCGGAACAATTTGTCAAAACATTTGCTGAAGCCCCCGCTAGTGACCAACATTTGTTATGTGAACTTTATCTTCATAATGAGGCTATGCCTGAGAATAGAGAGGTCAACCTGAATCCAATTGTTGGTGATATACAAATTAGGGCATTTGTTTCATTTCTTGCCAATCAAATTACATGGCAAACTGCTTTTATTGCAAGTAGGCATAATGAGGATAATCGCCTCCTTTGGATAAGACCGGAACCTTCAAATCTGAACATTTTTGTAGCAGAATATCACCGATTTTTGCAGAAGCCAGGAATGCGCAACTACATACAGCAACTGCAAGCCTCAACACTTCTAAAGTGTCATCAGTTAATCAGAGTCAAGGAAACTGCTGCCTTGAAGGCCAACACCATGTTCTGGCAACAGTCATGTAAGGAAAGACAAGAGTATAACCCTTTTAGCCCTGATAATCTTCAAAATGCACTATCCAGGGTGCCAAATTATATCAGATGCATTCAGCAATGTGTCGAGAATTGGATTGGTTATCATTTTCACTTCTCGGTCTTATGGATGCCGGCAGAACTATACCAGTCTCACTACAAATTGGCTAACAGGGACGAGGTAGTAGCATGGTAGAAATTGCAAAACAACCAGGGATTCCGATCTTCGACAGAAGCCACCTTCCACAGTTATTGCTTGAGCAACTTGCATGCAAAGAGTCAGTACTCAGACTCTGACTCGGACTAAAATTTGCCTGAGGACATGCAACCCTTTCAGCTGGGGGGGATGTTAGGACCTCACAATGTACCATTTTTACCATACATGTTGACACCACCTTACCCTTTATAACTATATTTAAAAAGGGTTCCATTATCATTTTCATCCATTTTATCCAAAGGTATATGAAATCCTTCTCTTTACTATATATTTAATCTGTTTACATATAATTCCACATTACTCTTATATTTCATCATTAATCGAAGGTAGATTGTTGCTAACACAAGTCTAAAAGATCGTAGATAATTTATGATAAGGAACGTGCTGTGCTGAAACAAACGACCGTTGCTGAAACAGTCGACTCCATTGCTGAAACAGTCAGTGGGCACGTAAATTCCGTCACTACTCGTGATTTGCGATTTTGAAAGAGTATTTTGGGAACAATGGAAACAAGATGAAGACAAGCAAGAAAGTTGTTATACGGATTGTTCTGAAGCCAACACTTTTTCTGTATCTGTTGTAACAATATTTTTCTATGGAAGAATAGAAGGACCCTATTTTAAGATGGAAGAACAGATTTGGATAAATATAGATTTTCTTTGATGTAACTATAATATATGTCTCCTCTTTAAAAAGAGGAGACATCATCATTAGAAAGGAAAGTTAGAGACGACAGGAGAAACATTATTTTGAGCAGAAAGGAGCAAGACTCCGTTGTAATGTATCATTCCTTTTTGACAGATGAATAAAGGTTTCTTTTGAGCGCTTCAATTTAACTCTTTCCTCTGGGGAATCTTGTGAGAAGGAAAGGGCCCGCCTTCATCACAAGATTCACCCGATTGCTCTTGTAGTTTGTTGAATTTCTCTATGATATTTGCACCTTAGTTTAACTCTGTTTACTGAATCATCATTTGCATAGTTCTGTAGTCTTTAAGCACTCTGTTTTCTTTTACTGTTGCATGAGTTTGGTAATGTTCATTCTTAAAGAATCAGAGATATTTTAAGTTTTGTTATCTTTTTGAATGTATGATTGATGTTGGGAAACAGGTGCTGAAGATTCATGTGCAAAGGAATAGGGTCCTGTTCCCATTGATTGACTCTCTTTTTCCTGCAGTGTGATTAGTAACAGGAGACAGGTGCTGAAGGTTCCTGTTCATGGGAATAGGGTCTTGTTTTCTTGAATTTATATTTACCTCTGATGTCATTAGTATCAGTGTTATCACTCGGGTTTTCCTTGAAGTTGTGGAAAAGGAAAGTATACCCGAGGTAACCACAAACCAACCTTCAGATGCAGAATCTAGCCAATCTGCATCCAGAGAGGGCTCTCTCTTTATGATTTATCTTTGTTCTTAGAAGGTTTTATGCCAGTTATAGATCCAAGAGTTTGTTTGAAAATGGTGGAATCCACAAACTAAGGGCAAGGTTGAAGATTTTCAGTCCATTGGGCTATGGAGTCAAGGGATGGATTTACTGGATTTCTATTCTACACACAAGATGGCTTTGCAGGGCAAGATAGCCAGACAGAGAACAATCCTTAAAATTTAAAGTGGATGGGATGATTTTGAAGGGATGAAAGGCAGCTAAGAATATTTCACCATGTTCAAAAGAAAGAAATGAAATGACTACAAACAAAGAGCAATGAAGAATTCTTTATTATAGTAATCAAGAATGTTTAAATTAGCAAAGCAAGAGCATTTAAGAATTAGTGCTTATAACCAATTTAGAGGAAAACATTAAGAATAATCACATCTGAAATCAGAGTACAATTAAGTAAATTCTGATTCAATCCTTTATGTAAATTATTCAGAAATGGACATAATGATATTATAAACAGATATAAAACTTAAAACATAGGATAGAAAGACTTATTGAAATGCAGTCTGACACATGAATCCTGCAAAAAGTCCTGAGCTTCAAATTGTCATCCAGTAAGCCACAAATAAATTTCTCCAAAACACTTTTTATTCCAAAAACTTCAATGTCACTGCCAAATAATAGAATTCACCCTCAACACTCTCTTTGAGGGTTTATTTATACAAAAAATAATTGAAAATATCTCACACTAACCTAGCCAATAATCTAGGGTGACTAAGGAGTAATTTACAAATAAAAAGGAGACAAATGGTCTCGTAGATAGAATAACAAGTAACTGCTGATGTGTTGTTTCCTTCCTTTGTGGATGTGCTGGAGGCAGGTGCTATAATAGGGCTCGATGTTGTCCCTTTGAGTAATTCCTTTGCTTGTCTGATACTCTTTGTTTCTACGGATACTCTTTAACCTGTTCAACTGATACTCTTTAATCTGTGCTCATTATTTATCCTTTACATAATGGTAAAAAGATCAAATTTTCTGTCTGAAGATAAATTTTACAAAATTTCCAATAAGTCGTCCCACCATTGATCTTCTGCTATTACGGTTCTTTTAAGTTTTCTCAATGTCTCATCGGCCTCTGTGTATCTGTAAAAAGTTGGTTGACTAGGGAACAAATACTTTATTTCATGCTCCAGATGAAACAAATTCTTCAATCTATCATAGAGATTCCTCCCTGTTGGCAATGTTGCTTGTGATGCATTGATAGAAATAACAGTTGTGTTATGAGCATGTATGTCTATTTTAGTAACATAGGTTTCCAGGTCCATTATCTTGTCACCTGCTAGCATAGGACTAGGTAACCCATTGTCTAATAAAACCTGAAATTTCCCTTTAAAAGCATTGATTTCTTCTTGCATGTCTGAGCACTTCCTTTCCAAATTCTGCATAAGAGTTCTTTTGGTAAAAACTCTTTTTATTTCTAAGATAGTGCCTGTCCTGTCATCAATTCCTAACTCTGAAAGTTGTTGCTTAGTCCGGGTGTTCAGAAACTGTATAAGTTGATTGGCTTGCTCAGGTATGTTCTTTAATTCATCTTTTGTTTTGGCTATTTCTTCTTGAGCTACTTTGATCATGTCATTTTGTTCAAAGATTGTTTGAACAAAAGTCCAAATACTTTTTATTGAATCAATTATATTATTCCAAAGAATTTTGTTTATTTCTCTCAAAGGCTTTTCTAATGAAAGATCTTTTTCTAAAGCCTTAACCAATTTTTCCAATCTTTTAATTTCCCTGGTATTATTTGCAACAGTCCTTTTGGACATATCATATTTCTGCTCCAAGTTTTCTAACTGCAATTTTGTGGTTTTAAGTTCTGTGACCCTGAGTTTTAAACTTTCCATTTGTTTTACCAATTCATCACAACTTAAACCAGAAGTGTCTACCTGTGCTGATTCTGTTTGTTGATCTGTTGTTGTAGTACCTGTAGTTGTAGTAGCTTCTGTGATTGATGCCTGCATGATAGCTTCCTTCTCTTGTAAAGCTTGTTCCAATTCTTTCTCTGTTTCACTTAGTTGCTCAGTCATTTTTAAGAGCAACTCCATTATCTCTTCCTGTGAATTCTCCTTCAAAACTTCTTGGGTCTGGGGATGTCTTGAGGCTGGTAATTTCAGCTGCTTTCTTAGTGCAGCAATATCATCATCTTTCTTTTTGATTAGTGCCTCAATGCTTTTGATATCTTTGGGGTTGTGACCCAAACTAATAATTATGTCTTCCAGAGACTTTATTCTGTTATCTTTGGCCTGAGAAGAGGCCTTCTCAATTTTCAATTGGGTGCTTGTGTTATTTAAAGAATCTTGCAGCCTTAGGGCTGCCATGGCCTTATCAGTAAGAGTGGAATACACCATTTCCCCAGTTTGTTTATGCAGCTCTATCTGGTCTAAAGGATGAATGTCCTTTGCCAGGACCTCAAAATTTGTTCTAATATAATCAGCTGCTGTCATGGGTTTTGACACCTTGGACTTGAAGTGGCTCATCATCATTTTGCCTTGTGAAATGTCAAATGCTGACATTAACCTTTCCTGATTATGTGGAGCCATTTTTAGATATTGATCATATACTTTCATTCTCAATGGATCATTCTTTGCCTTTATATTAATGAAAGTTCTTTTTATATCACCTGTATCTATTTTTGGTGGCTTAAAAGAAGATACTTCAGTACTCAATTGCTTTTGCAATGCTTTTCCTTTCTGATCTGTGTGTGTCATACTAACAGAACCAGTTAGTTGACTATCTTCTCTATCATCATCAAACATCTCATCTATAACTTCCACTTCCGGGAGTGGATTGAGTTTCTGCTTTTTAGCTTGATGTAGCCCTGAGGTTTCTTTGGGGGGGGTAGGATCTGAAACCTGTCTTTTCTTGCTTATTTCCATATTGGATGGAGTTTGCAATTCTGAAACTTCAGGATGATTTACTTGAGTGGGAGAAACTTGTGCTTGATCTGGTGCTCTGGAGGTTTGAGGTTTCTCTGCCATGATAAAAGTTTCAATGACCTGTATTTCTGGTTCCTTTCCTTTGCCTTTTGACTCTACTACAATTGATAGACTCTCTTCCTGTAACCCCTGTTGGAGATTTCCTGCTGAAGAGGTGCCAATGTGAGGTACCTGCACTTGACCAAAAGATTCTAGGTCAAACTCTTTCTCAAGATTTTTCATAATGTTGTTTCTATTGTCTTCTTCATTATCTTGCTCAACTAGTGTTCCTTCCACCCATTCATCTTGGTTAGCATATTGTTCTATATCAGGAATCTTGTGGTGAATATATGGGGAAGATTTGTTCTTCATTCTTTTATCACAGATGAAACCAAATGGATCATAAGGAACCCAACGAAAACTCCTTTGGAACTTGCAATGGTTTTGTAGTATATCTTCTGCTTCTCGCTCGGCCTCCCTAGAGTTGCAGATGAAAGGACCTAATTGACTTTTAATCCTGAGTTGGGCTTTCTTTTTTACACTACAAAAATGAATCATATCAGAATTATTCATTTGCCTAAAATATTCTAAGGCAAAAAGCCTCATAGGCACATATTTTGGCAACCTGAATGGATATGATTCACATCCATATATTCTGATGACTGAATGATTTTGATATAAATACCAGTCCCCAACTTTATGTGTCCTTGAAAGCTGCAAAGTCTTCTTAATCTCATTACTGAGCCTTGGAGGGGGAATTCCTGTCAACAAGGTAGTTGCAGGATATACAAAAAGATCGATGAACTCGGCATAAGAATAGGGAGAATCATAAGAAGAATGAGTTATGGCAGACCAAAAAATAACTGATCTAGGGTTTCCCTTGGCATCAAGCTTTTTAACAGGGAAAGGGAACTTCTCTGATTGATAATAGATGAGGAGATGGTAAATAACTGAGGAATATTTGAACACTTTCTCATTATCTAGCCTCATGAACTGGTCATGGATTTTATTGGAAATGAAGGATGCAAAATCATATTTTATTGCAGGAGGTTGCCCAGGAGTAAAGATAGACAGTGATACCAAGGTTATTTCATCAACATATTCACTTGTATTGAAACCCATAATAAAGGATATCATATTGAGGATGAGTCTGCCCAACTTGTTAAAGTAAGCAAAACCATATGGAGGTGGCCTCTTAGGTTGATGTTCAGGCAACATAAAAGTTTGGCAAATGGATTTCAATTTTTCTGGAGACAGTTGATTAGACTTTTCAATCAGTTCTTCCATAGACAAGGGAGTTAGCTCTTGATCAGGTTCAAAATGTAGCATTGCATTGATGGCCTGAGGAGTGATAGGGAAAAGAACACTCTGGTCAGGGGACATTACTGCTCTTTGAGTTGGATCATAGTTAGAATGGCAGTAGTGGATAATTTCTGGGAAAATAAGGACTGAGGGGATGAGATATCTTGGGAAATTGGATTCCCACAACCCAATGACATCCAATCCCTTCGAATAATCGTCTCTGCAGCGACAATAACTTCGAAGGGGGCTTTCATCAAACACTAAGTCTTTAATTTGGAAGTCCTTATCCACTAAGGGAAAATATTCTAATTCTCTGTGGGGGGAATTCAATGGGGTTACATTCAGGGCTGCTGGGGCTTCCATTTTGGTTCTTGTGTGTTCAAAATGGCAGTTTCTGGGTTTTCTTCACAGACCAGGCGCGATTTTTGTTTTAATGAGGGAAATTGGCAACGTAGCAGGTTTTGGGGAACAATTTCACAGTTTTAAAGCTCAGGGAATGATCTTAGCGATAAGATTTTAACACTAATCCAGTGAAAAAACACGGAACACAGAGTTTCTTTTGAAGTTCGGAGCACAATAGAATAAATACCTGTTTTCGGAGGCAAACTGGGATTTAACAGGTATCAAGTGGTGGCAAGAAGATGCTCGAACACTAGTCCAGCGGAATTCTCGAACGAAATTGGATAGAACAGTAATTTTCAGTGGAAATTTGAATTTCACAGTGGGAGACGCAGTCGCTTTCAGCAATGAAAATGACAGAAAAAACACGAAATTTGTTTTATTTACAAAGTCAAAAAGGGATTTTTATTTTATCGAGGAATGACGTCATCAAGGTACGAGATGACATGTGGCAGGGGTTGGGCGGTAAGCGGTAATTTCCGCACCGCTTATGGGAAATGGTGGTTTTAAACGCGAGAGCAGCGATTCCATTGGGCGAGTGACACGTGGTCGGAGTACTATTCCAAAACCACCATGCCCCGCGCGTTAACCTTCGACTGGGAGATGGCTAGCGGAATCACTGTGGAGCGTTGATCTGCAAGCGGATGATCTGATGGTTGACAAGACCGGAAGGTGACGGGGAAGTTAACATGCGGGCCCGATGTAATTAGTGTTTAACTAATCATCCCGGGGGTGTTTTGATAGGCAGAAAAGGTGGTTATTAACTAATCCTGGCGATTTAATTGATCCCACTGTTTAAAGGTGGTTGCGGCGGGGTTTAGTTTCTAACTCGAGTTAGGGTCGTCGGGTATGGGATTATTTCCAAAGTTTAGTTTTAATTAAACTTTGGATTTAATTTTATTAAAACATATAAAATATATGTTTCAAAGTTTTTCATATATGTTTTTTATTATATGATAAATCAACCAATACGATTAACTTATCATAGGGGCGGGAGTATTACATAATGATATATTTTAACCAAAGGGCACATAATGTGGGTCTTTTATAAATAATTGGGAAATACATACTTTGGTTAAAATTTTATAATAAGATGGGTTTTGGGATATTTATGTAAAAGGAGTTATACATATAGGGTAAGGTATTTTCACTAGGGAGTTAATAATTAGAGTTAAATGTTAATATGACAAAAGGACAAGGTAAACTCAAAATAGAATAGAATAGCAAGTGATTGTGAGGGTTTATTATGGAAATTTTCATGATTTTCCTAAGTAAAATTGGATTTTACTTAGGAAAAGGTTAAAAGTGAATGATTATAATGATAAATAACTTCAGGTACTTAGGTATTTTTGGATCATTAGGCCGAGGGTCCGGTCCCTCCAAAAGTCAAGGAAATGCCTTGAGCCCCTTTAATCTCCAAATACCTTAGTACTTTGGGGAAATTAGTAAAAATCTTAGGGAGAAAGTGATGTGGGAAGTTAATGATTTTGACTTTGCTTTCTGTGAATTTTCCAGTGCATTTTCTGCTTCAGTACTTGTGATGAAGGTAAAAGATTAAACATATTTAGCACCATCATTCATCACATAAAACTTTGCAACACCATCTACCTACCCTATCTACTTGACACTACCATTTTCTCTTCTTTATTAGGGTGCATTTGGACTTGCAAACCCTTATCAACCTTTTCTTTTTACATGGCCAATCTATCTAATTCTACCCTTATTGCATCCAAGGGCTCAGATTAAACTGTTGAGCACCTTTTATTAACTCTACCTATCTACTTATCTGCCAAGATTAAACTGTTTGGTCAGATATTTATTCTCTATTATACAACATGAAATTGAAAAATGAATGAGTCAAGTTTAAACAGTTTGACTCTTCATAAATTGTGGCAAAAGTTTGACAAGCTGCACACAATTGTTTTATTACAAAAATGAAATAGTAGTGGCATTTGGATTTGCACACTTTCCTTGGTCTATTTTTTCTTGGGGTTCATTTCTTTCATTTTCTTGACCAATTTATTTTTCTTACCCTTTGATTTTTCTTTTAGGGTATACCCTCTTTACATTTTTTAAATTTTTTGATTTTTTGGTTTTTAAAGAATATGGAACACCTTTGCTCAAGAAAAAGGTTTGAACATATTCCATAGTTCAATCAAGACAATCATGAAAAATGACACCTATTGGTATAGGAGTCTAACACTGGCTCCACTTGGGGATGGCTTTTCCTTGTGAAAAGTCAAGAACAACACGTCAGATGCCTCAAAAAATGTCTTCAGTCTGAACATGTAATCTCCTTCTTCTGGTAGCTTTATTGTACATATGATAGTGGAACTTTTGAAGCTTAGGGCCTTCACTTCGGGCTTCAACTCCAAGAAGTCACCATCCAATCAAAACTGCATTAGAAAAGGATATATTATGTACAAGTTAGAAAAAATCAGAATATCCTAGTAAATAGGATCAAAATAGTGCTTCAGCATTCGACCATTGACTGGTCCTTCCTCAGCTTCTGAATTGTCCAAATTCTTCAAAAAGTATGTGTTGTTTCCCTGTAAGGCATGAATGATGTAAGGCCCTTTCCATAAGAAATCAAATTTCCCATGTTTCCCTTTCTCTTCCCTTCTGGAATCCCATCTTAGGACTTTGTCTCCTAGTTGAAAATCTTCTGCTTTAGTTCTTATGTCAAACATTTTCTTTAACTTTTCCTGCAAGACTTGAGATCAGTGACGGACCATAAAGGACCATCACTATATACACTTACAGTGACAGTTTTTTAATGACCGTCACCATATGTGACATTGGTGACGGACCTTAAAGGTCCGTCACAAGCATGACCCTCACCAATGTGCTTTTTTCTTGTAGTGATAAACTAACTCATATGGACTAGTCCCAATTGATTTCTTAGTTGTAAGTCTGTCTGCCCACAATGCATTGGTCAGTTTCTTGTGCCAGTTCTTTTTATTTTCTTCCAATAATTTTTTGATGATATTAATAAGGCTTTTATTGGAGGATTCTGCTAGTCCATTACCCTGAGGGTAATAAGCTGTTGAATGGCCTAAAGTAATATGATATTTACTGCAAAAACTAATCATTTTCTTTGACTTAAATGCAGCAGCATTATCTGTTATAATCTTCTCTGGACAGCCAAATCTTGAAAGTATATTGGTTTCTAAAAACCCTATAATTACAGAGTCATTGGCCTGTCTGCATGGGATAGCTTCAATCCATTTAGTGAAGTAGTCTGTGGCAGTAAGAATCCATCTGTGTTGCCTTGAAGAAGGGGGATGGATTTCTCCAATCAAATCTAATCCCCATTGTTGAAAAGGTCTTTCTGTGGAAATTGGTTTTAATGGCAAAGGTAACAACTTTCTTTTACCCTCAAATATCTGACATTTATGGCAAAATGTCACAAATTTCTTAACATCAGAAAATAAAGTTGGCCAGTAAAAACCAGCCCTTAAGATTTTTTCTGTAGTTGATTTCCAATAGAGATGTCCTCCACAATCCCCTGCATGAAATTCATTAATAACTTTATCAGTTTCATCTTTTAATAGACAATTCAATAAGATTCCTTCATGATTTTTCCAAAATAGAGTGCCATCTAAAATACAATATTTCAAAGATGTCATTTTCAAAAATCTTCTTTTCGTTCTGGACAACTCTGGAGGAGCTTGCAAGTTTAATAAAACATGAATGATATCAGTGTACCAGGGTGAATCTGAGAAAGCTTGACTGATCTGTGGAGTCGCCATCTCCTGTTCGTCATCCAGTTCGTTAATGTCTAAAGCTTGGCAATTAGTTTCAGTCATGAGTTGAGCTAAACCTTGACCTTTTATGAGTTTTGTTGGTTTAATTTCAATATCATATTCCAAAATGGTAGCTATCCACTTACCTCTTTTGCCTTCAATACCATCTTGAGTCAAGATGTCTTTAACTACAGCATTAGGCACATAAGCTATCACATGAGAATATAATATATAAACTCTGAAATCTTTAATTGCTTTTACCAGTGCAAAAGCCTGTTTCTCCATAATATTGTATTTCAAAGATGCATCCCTAAGTGCTTTACTAAAAAATGCTATTGGTTTTTCACACCCTTGATCATCTTTTTGAAGTAAAACAACTGCAACTGTATGTTCAAAAGCAAATGAAAAAATAATGAAATCTCTGTCAAATTTGGGACTGGTAAGAACTGGTGTTCTTGTTAAAGCCATTTTGATTTCTTCGAATGATTGCTTGGCTTCTACAGTCCAGTCAATGCTTGAATCTTTCCTCAACATGTTAGTAAGAAATCTAAGTAATTCAGCTAAACTAGAAATGAATCTTCTCAAGAAATTAATTTTTCCTATGAATGCTTGCAACTCTTTTATGTTTCTAGGATGAGGTATCTGCAAAATTGCTTGTATTCTTTCTGGATCAATCCTAATGCCATCTTTAGAAATAATATGGCCTAAAAGCTTTCCTTCTTCCAAACCAAACAATGAATTTTTAGGGTTTAAAGAAATCCCATATTTTCTGCATTTTATAAATACTTGCCTTAAATGATCTAAATGTTCTTGATCTGTTTTAGAAAAAATAGTCAAATCATCTAGATAAATAACCAGAAAATCATGTATTTCTTTAGCAAAAGCAATGTCCATTGCTCTTTGAAATGTAGCTCCTACATTCTTGAGTCCAAATGGCATTTTGACATATTTAAATGTACCCCATGGTGTTGTAAATGATGTTTTATCTTGATCATCAGGATGAACTAGAATCTGGTTGTACCCTGAAAATCCATCCAGTAGAGATATCCTAGAAGATCCTACTACCCTCTGTAGAATATGGTCCATTTTTGGTAAAGGATAGTTATCTTTTAAAGAAACTTTATTCAAATTTCTTAGATTGACACACAGTCTAATTTCTCCAGTTTTCTTTCTTGTTGGTACTAAATTGGAAACCCATTCTGAGAACCTAATAGGAGCTATAATCCCTGCTTCAAACATTCTTTTAATTTCCTTTTCAATTGAGGGTAATAAAACAGGATTTATTCTTCTAAGCTTTTGTTTGAAAGGTTTATGATCTGGTTTCAAAGGTATAGTGTATTGAATGATGGATGTATCATACGATTTCAGATCTTCATAACTCCAGGCAAAAACATCCTGGAATTCTCTTAATAGTTCAACATATTTAACCTTTTGATCTTTTGGCAGAGATTTGGACAACTTAACCATTTTGGGATTTTCCGGGGTTCCTAAGTTGCATTCTTCCATATCAGCTTTGACAGGTTTCATTTTAGGTCTAAATGGAATATCATTTGAGTCAAAAAGATCTTCCAAAGGAGTTAATCCTTTGGGCAAATGATTATCTTTTAAATTGATGATTTCTGTCTCATCTTCTATGATTTCATCAGATTCCATGTGTTTCAAATTCTGCATGTCTTTTTCTGTGAATGTGGTTGGGTGCAGCATATGAATTGCATTTTCTCTTGAAATTTCTATTTTTTTTCTTTTTCTTGATCAAATTCATCAATAGTTATGTCTTCATCTATATTACAGTTAGAAAACTCATTTTGAAGTGTAAAAAAACTATTGATTTGATTATTATTTACAAATACTTGCCAATTCAAAATATTGTCTGGTATAGCAGGCCTATGTCTAATCTCAGCTGAAAAATGATGATTAGGATCAAAGGGTAATTTACATGTACTAGCAAACATTGCGAGACTGTGAGCATGCAAATTTTGTTTCCTGGGAATCTTGGAAAGTTGAGCTTGTAGAAAGGTGTTGAGAATTTCTACAACTGTTTCTCTGTATTGTTTCAATCTCATGTCTTTTGTTGAACATTCTCCTTTAATTTGTTGAATAATTAGCTCAGAATCTCCTATGATTGATACCCTAATAGCTCCTAACTTCTTGACATGTTTAAGCCCTAACAAAAGCGCTTCCTATTCTGCCATGTTATTAGTGCATTTGAAATTCAACCTATAAGCATGACCCTCAGCATGATTATTTTCCACATTATGTAACCAAATCCCAGCCCCTGCCCCTAATTTGTTTACTGAGCCATCAAATTCTAAATGCCATAGAATTTCATGTTCATAATCCTCATCAATTGTTTTAAAATGTTTCTTGACAGGAGCTAGTTGTTTAGTTTCTTCTGGTATTTCTTGATCATCTGGTGTTTCTTTGCTTTCAGAGATTTCTTCAATTTTAACAGTAGTTTTGTTTGTAGTTTCCAATTCTGGAGCTTCTATTTCAGTGGGAAGATCCAATTCAGCATTGTATAAGATAAAAGAGTCCATATCAGAATGTATAGAGTAAACAAGGAAGTTTTCAGGCTTCTCATGGCTACTCACCAAATACTTCATCAATGTTTCTCTATATAATCTTTTAGGTTGGCCAAATACTGAAATAGTCGCATATGACATGTCTAGTTGAATAGATCCTCCAAGTTTAGCACCCCAAGATCTAGATAACAACATACCATATTTAGGAGGGATATCATCCACTACTATATCCATCAAAACAGATTTAGCGGGATATTGTACCAAAGTAACACACAAGTCTTTAATCAAACCTAGACATTTTACCTGACTAGAATCAAAAGAAAACAAATCTTTGTATGGTCTGGTAATGTCTAAATTTAATCTTTCCATCACTGCTTTTGGCATCAAATTGTGAGATGCTCCAGAATCAAGCATTGCATTATGGAGTATCTTGTCATGAACATTCAGGCTTACATAAAATGGAGGGGTTCCTCCACTTTCTGGTTTGCCATTTACCTCGGGGCCAAAAATGAGTTTGGGTTGATCATCAAGAATATTTACTGAATCATCCATTCCAGTAATGTTAATGTTTAGAGATTTTCTGATTTGACTTCTATAGACATCATGTTTAGCCAATTCTGATAAAGGAACATCTATCTTTAGTTTGCCTATTTCAGCCTCTAAATTGAAAGGTTTTTCTGTTTGAGTTTTAGTGTTTTGCACAGTTGGGTTTTCTCTGTTTTTTGGGTCTTCAACGTTTTTCTCTTTTTCATCAGTAAAATTTTGATTTGAAGGTGTTTCTGAACTATCTTCTATTGTTTCTTCTACATTTCCCACAGGAGGAAAAGTATTAGGTTGTTGTTTATTGTTTGGTTGGTTGTCAGACACATCTTCAATTATTGGATTTTAAGGGTTAAGATTTGTCCTAGACAGAATTTGTACAGGGGGAATGTTTTGTACAGGAGGGATGTTGACTTTACCTTTGACATTTTGTTTTGCAGTTTTCTGTTTTCTATTCTCTGGCACATCTATCCATCTGCTTCTCAAATTATACTGTTTATGAACCTCATAAATTGCTGTGTCATAGCCTTCTTTGAAATCAAAAGTTTCTCCTGAATGAGTTTGGAATGTTTGAATGATGTGATTCTTCTGATCATCCTGAGATAGGAAGACTTCTGGTTCATTTTGTTTTTCATTTACATTATTTATTTCTACATCCTCAGTAGGTTCTTCAGAATTTGACCCTTCAACAAAGTTTTCTTGGAAAGGTGGCCTGATATTTTGGTCAAGGACATTCTTCCCAATGTTTTGGTTCTGATTTCTCCTAAAGTTTGGGTTTCTTACAACATTCTGATTATCATTAGAAGACTTTCTTTCAATGGTCTCCACTCTATCTCCCAATCTTTCCATACCTTTAATGATTGCATCCAGCTTCTTTTCAAAAGCTGAAGGTTCTTCATTCAGAGGCATTCTTCTTTCTGCCCTAGCTCTGGCTCGCTTTTCTATAAGATTTGCTTCTACACTCACCACTATGCTTTGCATTTCCTCTAAGGTTTGAGGAGCTCTTTCCTTGAGTGAATAAGCTATGTCAGAGTCAAAAACATCTGGAAATTTAACCAATACAGAGTTAGGTGGGGGTCTGAGGTTCTGGGGAACAACGTTATATGCTTCATTGAATCTAATGATGTAATCTTGTACTGTTTCATTACGTCTTCTTCTTAATTTTTCAAATTCAGATAAGATCTGAAGAGGGTCTTTCTTCTTCTCCCATCTATTCAAAAACGACCTATACAAAGCTGGTAAATCAACAATACTATCTGGAGCAAGAGCCCTAAACCATGGCCTAACTTCCCCAGTAAGACTCTGAACAAAAATTCTCATTCGGACATCATCAGTATCAATTTCATAGAACTCAAAGTAATCAGTCATCCTTTTGGTATGTTGTTGAGCTATGTAAGTTCCTGAATCGTCAAAAGGGGTGATCTTACTATGATAATCTTGAGGCAAAGCAGCAGGGTTGGCTGGCAACCGTAACGGGGCATATCGATTGGCCATTGGAAGGTGTAATGGAACGACAGGTGAGGGTGGACTAGGTGGAGGAGAAGAAGGGGTGGCTGGTGTTTGAAGAGCTTGAGAAAAAGTAACTGAACTTGGGGAAGCTTCGGTAATTACAGAGATGTTTGAACTTTCTTCAAAGGTTTGTTCAGATTGAATAGAGTTTTGTAATTGTCTGTCAAGGTGATATGAAACAAATCTGAATTGTAAATCTTCAAAAAACAATGGATCTGGAACTAATCTGGATAATTCGGTTTCAGAAAAATTTACAAATAAGGATGTTTCAAATCGTTCATCAAAAGGAATTTCGTCAAAATAAATTATCTTGACAGGACAGGACTGTGATCTAGAAAGAGGTCTGGAACTTCCAGAACTCTCTTGACTTCCTCTTTCAGAACTTTCTTGACTTCCCTGTCTTCTAAGAATTCTGGGAATCAGATTTGGATTTTCAAATATCGTTGGTGGATTAGGGTCAGGATTTGACCTAGTATGTCGAATCCTTTCTGAAGCCAGTTTTCCTAGACTATGTGTTTTTTGGATTTTTAGTTTTAATTGAAATGAAAATACAACTTCTACCACTTCTTCAAGAAATAATGATTTATGATTTAAAATTTTCTCAAATATTTATTGAACTAGAGAGTCTGATTAAAAATTTTGAAACTAAGGTTCAGTATATAAGCTAAATCAGAGATAGACTGAAGCAGCATTTATTTACTATGCAATTGCAAGGCAAAAGCATTTCAAAGGCTTCCTGGCTGATTTTCAGACTCTGTCTATAGCTTATAAGTGAACAATATTAACAAATAAAAATGATTCAGGTCCCCAGTATGGTCGCCACTATGTTATCACTCAGGTTTTCCTTGAAGTTGTGGAAGAGGAAAGTATACCCGAGGTAACCACAAACCAACCTTAAGATGCAGAATCTAGCCAATCTGCATCCAGAGAGGGCTCTCTCTTTATGATTTATCTTTGTTCTTAGAAGGTTTTAGGCTAGGTATAGATCCAAGAGTTTTTTTGAAAATGGTGGAATCCGCAAACTAGGGGCAAGGTTGAAAATTTTCAGTCCATTGGGCTATGGAGTCAAAGGATGGCTTTACTGGATTTCTATTCTACACACAAGATGGATTTGTAGGGCAAGATAGCCAGACAGAGAACAATCCTTAAAATTTAAAGTGGATGGGATGATTTTGAAGGGATGAAAGGCAGCTAAGAATCTTTCACCATGTTCAAAAGAAAGAAATGAAATGACTACAAACAAAGAGCAATGAAGAATTCTTTATTATATTAATCAAGAATGTTTAAATTAGCAAAGCAAGAGCATTTAAGAATTCGTGCTTATAACCAATTTAGAGGAAAACATTAAGAATAATCACATCTGAAATCAAAGTACAATTAAGTAAATTCTGATTTAATCCTTTATGTAAATTATTCAGAAATGGACATAATGATATTATAAACAGATATAAAACTTAAAACATAGGATAGAAAGACTTATTGAACTGCAGTCCGACACATGAATCCTGCAAAAATTCCTGAGCTTCAAATTGTCATCCAGTAAGCCACAAATAAATTTCTCTAAAACACTTTTTTATTCCAAAAACATCAATGTCACAGCCAAGTATTAGAATCCACCCTCAATACTCTCTTTGAGGGTTTATTTATACAAAAAAATGATTGAAAATATCTTACACTAACCTAGCCCTCAATTTAGGTTGACTAATAAATAAGTTACAATAAAAAAGGAGACAGATGGTCTCGTAGATAGAACAAAATGTAATTGTTGGTGTGTTGTTTCCTCATTTTGCTGATGTGCTGGAGGTAAGTGCTGAAATAGGGCTCGATGCTGTCCCTTGGAGTAATTTCTTTGCTTGTTTGATACTCTTTGTCTTTACGGATACTCTTTAACCTGTTTGACTGATACTCTTTAACCTGTTCTTACTATTTATCCTTTACATGATAGTAAAAAGATAAAATTCTCAACCTGAAGATAAATTTCATAAAATTTCCAATAAGTCATTCCACCATTGATCTTCTGCTATTACGGTTCTTTTAAGTTTCCTCAACGTTTCATCAACCTCTGTGAGTTTGTAAAAAGTGGGCTGATCAGGGAACAAATACTTTATTTCATGTTCAAGATGAAATAAATTCTTCAACCTGTCATAGAGATTTCTTCTTGTTGGCAACGTTGCTTCTGGAAAACTGATAGAATGAGCAGCTGTATTACGAGCATGGATATCTATTTTCTTGACATAGGTTTCCAGGTCCATTATCTGGTCCTCTGAGAGCATAGGACTGGGTAACCCACTGTCTAACAAAACCTGAAATTTTCCTCTGAAAGTATTAATATCAGCCAAAATATCTAAGCACTTCCTTTCCAAATTCTGCATAAAAGTTCTTTTGATGAAAACTCTTTTTATCTCCAAAATGGTGCCGGTCCTGTCCTCAATTCCTAATACTGCAAGCTGTTGCTTAGTCCGGGTGTTCAAAAATTGAATAAGTTGATTGGCCTGCTCAGGTCTGCCTCTTAATTCATCTCTTGTTCTGTTTATTTCTTCCTGAGCTACTTTAATCAAGTCATTTTGTTCAAAAATTGCTTGAACAGAGGGCCAAATACTTTTTATTAACTCAATTATATTACCCCAAAGAATTTCATTTATTTCTCTCAAAGGCTTTTCTAATGAAAGATCTTTTTCTAAAGCCTTAACTAATCTTTCCAACCTTTTAATTTCCCTGGTATTATCAGCAACTGTCTTCTTAGATGTATCCTATTTCTGCTCCAAATTTTCTAATTGCAATTTCGTGGTTTGAAGTTCTGTGACTCTTAGTTGTAAACTTTCCATTTGTTTTGTCAATTCATCAGAACTTAAACCAGAAGTGTTTACCTGCGCTGGCACTGTTTATTGATTTGCTGTTGTGGTACCTGTAGTTGTAGTAGCTTCTGTGGTGGATGCCTGCATGATAGCTTCCTTTTCCTGTAAAGCTTGTTCCAATCCTTTCTCTGTTTCACCCAGTCGCTCAGTCATCTTTAAGAGCAACTCCATTATCTCTTCTTGTGAATTCCCCTTCAAAGCTTCTTGGGTCTGGGGATGCCTTGAGGCTGGCAATTTCAGCTGCTTTCTCAGTGCAGCTATGTCATAATCTTTCTTCTTAATTAGTGCCTCAATGCTTTTGATATCTTTGGGGTTGTGACCCAAGCTGATGATTATGTCTTCCAGAGACTTTATTCTGTTATCTTTGGCCTGAGAAGAGGCCTTTTCAATTTGCAATTGGGTGCTTGTGTTATTTAAAGAATCTTGCAGCCTTAGGGCTGCCATGGCCTTATCAGTAAGAGTGGAATAGACCATTTCCCCAGTTTGTTTATGCAGCTCTATCTGGTCTAAAGGATGAATGTCCTTTGCCAGGACCTCAAAATTTGTTCTAATATAATCAGCTGCTGTCATGGGTTTTGACACCTTGGACTTGAAGTGGCTCATCATCATTTTGCCTTGTGAAATGTCAAATGATGACATTAACCTTTCCTGATTATGTGGAGCCATTTTCAGATATTGATCATACACTTTCATTCTCAATGGATCATTCTTTGCCTTTATATTAATGAAGGTTCTTTTTATATCCCCTGTATCTGTTTTTGGTGGCCTAAAAGAAGATACTTCAGTACTCAACTACTTTTGCAAAGCTTTTCCTTTCTGGCCTGTGTTTGTTTCACTAACTGTGCCAGTTAGTTTACTGTCTTCCCTTCCATCATCAAACATTTCATCAATGATTTCCACATCTGGAAGTGGATCTGGTTTCTGTTTTTTGGCTTGATGTATCTCTGAGGACTCTTTGGGAGGAGTAGTATTTGGAACCTGTCTTTTCTTTCCTATTTCCATATTGGATGGAGTTTGTAATTCTGAAACTTCAGGATGTTTTACCTGAGTGGGAGAAACTTGTGTTTGATCAGGTGCTCTGGAGGTTTGAGGTTTCTCTGTCATGACTAAAGTTTCAATGACCTGTATTTCAGGTTCCTTTCCTTTGCCTTTTGACTCTGCTGCAACTGATGAACTGCCTCCCTGTAATCTCTGCTGTAGATTTACTGCTGAAGAAGTGCCAATGTGAGGTACCTGCACTTGACCACAAGATTCTAGGTCATACTTCTTCTCAAGATCTTTCATAATTTTGTTCATTTTGTCTTCTTCACTTTCTTCTTCAACTAGTGTTTTTTCCACCCATTCATCTTGGTTGGCATATTGTTCTATTTCAGGAATCTTGTGGTGTATGTAAGGGGATGATTTGTTCTTTATTCTCTTTTCACAGATAAAACCAAATGGATCATAAGGAACCCAACGGAAACTTATTTGTAACTTGCAATGGCTTTGTAGTATATTTTTTGCTTCTCGCTCAGCCTCCCTAGAGTTGCAGATGAAAGGACCTAATTGACTTTTAATCCTGAGTTGGGATTTCTTTTTCACACTACAAAAATGAATCACATCAGAATTATTCATTTGCCTGAAATATTCCAAGGCAAAAAGTCTCATGGGCACATATTTTGGTAACTTGAATGGATGCAATTCACATCCATAGATTCTGATGACTGAATGGTTTTGATATAAATACCAATCTCCAACTTTATATGTCCTTGAAAGCTGCAAGGTCTTCTTGATTTCATTACTGAGCCTTGGAGGAGGAATTCCTGTCAACAAGGTAGTTGCAGGATATACAAAAAGATCGATGAACTCAATATAGGAATAGGGAGAATCATAGGAAGAATGAATTATGGGAGACCAAAATATAACTGACCTAGGGTTTCCCTTGGCATCAAGCTTTTTAACAGGGAAAGGGAACTTCTCTGATTGATAAAAGATAATGAGATGATAAATAAATGAGGAATATTTAAAAAACTTTCTCATCATCTAGCTTCATGAACTGGTCATGGATCTTATTGGCTATGAAAGAGGCAAAGTCATATTTAACTTCAGGAGGTTGCCCAGGAGTAAAGATAGACAGCAAAACCAAGGTTATTTCATCAACATATTCACTTGTATTGAAACCTAAGACAAAAGATATCATATTTAGGATGAGCCTTCCCAATTCAGTGAAATAATAAAAACCATAGGGAGGAGGTCCCTTAGGTTGATGTTCAGGCAACATAAAATTTTGGCAAATAGACTCCAATTTTTCTGGGATCAATTGATTAGACTTTTCAATCAGTTCTTCCATAGACAAAGGTGCTAGTTCTTGATCTGGTTCAAAATGTAGCATTGCATTGATAGCTTGGGGAGTAATGGGGAAAAGAACACTCTGGTCAGGGGATATTACATCTCTTTGAGTGGGATCATAGTTAGAATGGAAATAGTGGATAATTTCTGGGAAGGTAATGACTGAGGGGATGAGATATCTCGGGAGATTGGATTCCCACAACCCAATGACATCTTGCCCCTTCGAATAATCGTCTCTGCAGCGACAATAACTTCGAAGAGGACTTTCATCGAAATGCAAGTCTTTAATTTGGAACTCTTTATCCACTAAGGGCAAATATTCTAACTCTCTGTGGGGGGCATTCAGTGGAGTCACATTCAGGGCTGCCGGAGCTTCCATTTTGGTTCTTGTGTATTCAAAATGGAAGTTTCTGGGTTTTCTTTACAAGCCGGGGCACGATTTCAGTTTAAATGAAGGAAATTAGCACAATTGCAGTTTCAGGGGAACAATTCACAGTTTTAAACCTCAGGGAATGATCTTAGCGATAAGATTTAATCACTAATCCAGTGGAAAACAAGGAAAACAGAGTTTCTTTTGAAGTTCGGGGCGCAATAGAATAAATACCTGTTCTTGGAGGCAAACTGGGTTTTAACAGGTATCAGGCAGTGGCAAGAGGATGCTCGAACACTGGTCCGGCAGAATTCTGGAGCAAAATCGGATAGAACAGTAGATTTCAGTGAAAATTTGAATTTCGTAGCGGAAGCCTCAGTCGTTTTCAAATAATGAAAATGACATAAAAAACACGAAAATTTGTTTTATTTCCAAAGTCAAAAAGGGGTTTTTATTTTTTCGAGGAATGCCGTCATATCAGTACGGGCTGACGTGTGGCAGGGACCGGGCGGTAAGCGGTAATCCCCGCACCGCTTATGGACAAGAGTGGTATTAAACGAGAGGGCAGCAATTCCATTGGAGCATTGACACGTGGACGGAGGGCGGTTTCAAAACCACCGTGCCCCCGCAGGTTATTGATCGGGTATTGGGTGGCTAGCGGAATGAATGTTAGCTGTAGATATTTGGAGGGGTGATCCAATGGTTGGAGGGACGGGGAGATGGTAGAGCATTATCGTGCGGGCCCGGCGGGGTTTTAAACGCGATTAACTTTATTAAATATCCCGGGGGGCGTCTAATAGGCGGAAAAGTTTGGTTATTAATTAATTCTGATAATTAATTAATCCCATGGTCTAATGAAAAATTGGGGTCGCAGCGGGGTTTCGATTATAGTTAAAGTGTCGGGTGGGAGGCCAAGTGGATGGGCCACGGTGGCATGGGGGTTTTTCCGATGTTTTTTAGTTTAAATCAAAACTTCGGCATTATTCACTTTTCTTTCAAACATATAAAATTATATGTTTAAATGTTTTTTCGATATTTCTTATTATATGGTAATCAATTAAATCAATTTAACTACCATAAGGGGCGGAACTATTATATAATGATATATTTAACCAAAGGGCACATAATGTGGGTTTTTAGTGATCAATTGGGAAATAAATACTTTGGTTAAACTTTATAATAAGATGGGTTTTTTGGATATTTATGTAAAAGGAATTATATACTTAGGGTAAGGCATTTTCACTAGGGATTTAGTAAATAGAGTTAAATGTAAATATGACAAAGGGACAAGGACAACTCAAAATACTTTGCACATCTAAGAAAGTGAAGACTTCTGCAGTAAAGCACATTATATCAATTTCAACACTTCAACATAGAGTAGTAAGTGATTTTGAGGGATTATTGTGGAATTTTGCATGATTTTCCTAAGTAAAATAGGATTTTACTTAGGAAAAGGTTTAAAGTGAATGATTATAATGAAAAATAATCTCAAGTACTTAGGTCTTTTTAGATCATTAGGCCGAGGGTCCGGTCCCTCCAAAAGTCAAGGAAATGCCTTGGGCCCCTTTGATCTCCAAATACCTTAGCACTTTGGGGAAATTAGTAAAACTTAGGGAGAAAGTGATGCGGGAAGTTAATGATTTTGACTTTTCTTTCTGTGAATTCTTCAGTGTGTTTTCTGCTTCAGTACTTGTGATGAAGGTAAAAGATCAAACATATTTAGCACCATCATCCATCATATGAAACTTTGCAACACCATCTACCTACCCTATCTACTTGACACTACCATTGTCTCTTCTTTATTAGGGTGCATTTAGACTTGCAAACCCTTATCAATCCTCTTTTCTTTTACAAGGAAAATCTATCTAATTCTACCCTTATTACATCCAAGGGCTCAGATTAAACTGTTGAGCACCTTTTATTAACTCTACCTATCTACTTATCTGCCAAGATTAAACTGTTTGGCTAGATATTTATTCTCTATTCTACAACATGAAATTGAAACATGAATGAGTCAAGTTTAAACAGTTTGACTCTTCATAAATTGTGGCAAAGTTTGACCAGCTGCACACAATTTTGCTTATTTACAAAAATGAAATAGTAGTGGCTTTTGGATTTGCACACTTTCCCTGGTCTATTTTTGCTTGGGGTTCATTTCTTTCACTTTTTTGACCATTTTATTTTTCTTACCCTTTGATTTTCTTTTAGGGTATACCCTCTTTACATTTTTTAAATTTTTTTATTTTTTTGGTTTTTTAAGAATATGGAACACCGTTGCTCAAGAAAAAGGTTTGAACATATTACATAGTTCAATCAAGACAATCATGAAAAATGACACCTATTGGTATAGGAGTCTAACACCATCGAAGAGAAGGGCATTCCTAAACAGGAATCCCTCTTGTGCTAAGCAACACAAGCTTCCTCAGTTGAAGAGAGCTTCAACTTCGAAATTCTTTCTCCAAAGATGAAACCCCAACAATGGCTCTCCTTCATCTTTTATGCAAGGCATGCTTCCTTGCCATGGACCCCACTCTCATTAGGGTTTCTCTCATTTCAAATTTCCCTCCATCCAACTACGCAATCTTCTTGTGCAAGCTTCCCCTCTAGGGTACGTTGTTGAATTGGGTCAACCATGGTCTAGCTCACTTGATTTTGGCCCATTTCACACTTGGGGCTACTAACTTAAGCCACTTAAGTGACTTTTTTCACCTTAGGAGTGTTTATGAGATTGCTACATGGGCTCCCTCACCCATTTTATTCCTTTTATTAGAATAAAAGAAAATTTAATGTTCCGAATACTTTATTGAAAAACTTGGAACATTACAGTAGGCTTTCTTGTGTAGGAGACATAGGATGAAGTGATGGAGAAGTGGAGGCAAGTGAATGAGGTGTGGGAAAACTTTCAGAAAATGAGAGAAAGATGAAGCAATCAAGGAGTGCTTCAAGATTTAGAAGTGTGTTTGCTGGCAGTGAGTGCCCTTACACCTATGACAATTCCTAATTTTGCAAACCTTGCCTTAGGAGGTCAATATTTGGTTTTCATGGAGACTAGGGTTTGGTCACATTAGGCTTTAAATTCCATCTATGTTGATGAAAAAGACTGCTTGAAAGGTAAGGAAAAGAGCCACCAAACTTGCTTGACTGATGGCAGGAGATTTGGAGGAAAAAAACTTGAATTTTGGATCTTCTTGAGCAATTTGGACCAAGGGCTATCTATCCGTAGCACCTGCCCGACTGCACGTTCAGGTCGGGTAGGGTCGGGCTGGCAAGTCTGTGCGCAGCGCTTGAGGCATGCAGTGGGCGAGTCGGGTCGGAGATGAGCCTGTCAGGCCTGTTGGAGCACAGCGCTGGGTGAAAAAATGGGCAGTCGAGTTGTTCTAGGCCTCTGCGCAGCGCCCACCCAGGTGTGTAGTGCATGCCTAGGTGCATAGTGCCTGCCACCAGGTGTGTAGCACAGTGTTAAATAACACTGCAGCCACTCTGTCAGTGCGTAACGTCGAGGGCCAGGTGTGTAGCACCAACCTCGGTGCATAGCGCCTGAAATTTTTTTAAATTTCCAAAAAAATCCCTTAAAATTCTCCGATGGTTTGCTTCTTTTTTGCAGGGGTATGGAAGACTTTTAATGTCTCTCTGGTGCTTACCAACCCTTCAAATAAGGTTAAACATGTGACTCCAAACCATTTTGGAAAATGAAACCTCTTTATGATGTTTTTCACTTTTCAAACATCAGTTTTTTTTGATCTTGTGACATATTTCCTTTGACTGAAATTTTGTCAGGTTTTCTCTCTAAAATAGTGAACAGCCTCCTAGTATAACAATCTTAATATCAAGCATGAATGGACCTTTAGTATTTATTTGGGAAATCATTGCAAAAAACATTTGATTTGTTTATCCTCACCAATTTTCCTGTAGGTAGCTATTTTGACAGTCCCGCAGAAATATCATTTTATGGCCAACCTATCTCTTGCAGAATATACCTTGATAAAGAAATTATTTTGGAGGCCTTACTGCTCTTTAAACTAGCTACATGATTGTTCTGTTGATCACTTTGCAAATGATGTATGTCCAGTGAGGGAGGTGAGTTTTCTAAACCATTTTTGTGCTTTTGTTGGCCACTTTTGTTCTTGCAGGTGCCTACACAAATTCTACCTTAGATGACTGTCTCTTTTGGAGTTGGACAACTCATTCTATCAACCATGAACTTATTCTTGTCATAGTTGCCTTCTTTGGAAATTTCTTCCCTCATGTTCATCTTCTTTGATACTCCATTAAGACCTCTGGCTGCACCTTTGAATCTTCTGTCCTTGACACTGATATTCATGGCCCCTTTTTTCTGGTACTCTTTATCATATTTCTTCTTTAGGTGTAGTGGAGTATTGGTGTTGGTGCTTGCCTCTTTTGATGCCTTAGGTTTTCTGATTTTACCTTTTGAAACCTCATACTTTTGTACCAATACTCTTTTCCCTTTTGTGCCTTTGGTGAAGTGGAATCAATGCCTCTTTGTCAAACCTTTCAAGGCAGCTTGAAACCCTCTGAAGCCATCTGTTGTTATGAAGGAGGCTCCATCATCATCTTTTGACCAATTTTTCAATTTTCCCAAATTCCTAGGTTTCAGGGCTGCTTAGAAAAAGGCAAATAGTGTTATCTTCTAAGTTCTCAAAAACTTATCAAAAATCATTTATTATTTCTAAGAATATTCAATTGTGCATTGATGGAGTTAGGTGACCTCTGTCCTTGTAACCCTGGTACTGATTTACTTGTTCGGCCAAATGAGTCAGAAACCCTGAATTATCTTCTAACATATGCTGGCTGCCTTCCCTTTGCTGTTGATGGTCTTCTTGTGATGTTTCTTGCCATACCATTTACTAGGTTGATGGCCATTTGATTCTCTTGCAGAAATGTAAGCAAGGGGTAGCTATCCCCTTGCAAGATTCATGCTTTAGGCCAAAAACTTTCTTGAATGATATTTTTGATGAATTTAGGACAAAATGAATTATCCCTCTATTCTTTGAAAGTAGTCTCCTTGCAGATATAAAAAAAATATTTGTAGGATACCAAATCCACCCTACGACTCATGAAATCTAGGTGACCTAGTGGAGGCTTTCTGGGACTTGGCTTTTGGACTGAAACTTAGAACTTGGGATTTATCAAGTGGGAGATCAAATTTATGATAAAATAATGTTTTGAAAATCCAAAATCTAATGTACTTGATTTATCTAAAGAGTCTACAGAGATATTTTGAGATCATCAGTGTTTTGGGAGACACAATAGAGCTATTTGATTGGTGAGCTTAGGTAGTAGTGGGGGGTTTTTAGGCAAAACAAAATAGAGGATTTGGGCTAAAGGTGACAAGACACGGTGAATAATGAATGGCATGAGCCCCTGATGGGTTTTTTGGGGATGATAGGCTAGGCATGACTAGACAGGATGATAAGATAGTGAAAATTTTATCCTAAGGATAATGAACGCAGTGAGATTTCTAAAACTCACAATTTTGAGTAACTTTGTTTCTAGAAATCTTGGGAAAAGTATTTAGTCATCAACAAGGAAAAAAATTACTAATGACTAACAGTTCGTAGATTCGTGTGAGAACATAGTCTTCTGAGGTGATAAGTAAAATTGAGTATCTTGGTTGATGGGAGTCAGCTGATTGTATATGAGGTAAAGTATCCATGCTGATGGGAGTCAACAAATATATGTAAAAGACATATTTTTCTTAATAGAAGTTTCAGAGTAGCGCAACAACAGAAAGTTTGGTTTTTTCCTATCGAAGGGTTTTCCACTAGATATCTTGTCTCATGTGTTGATGCTTTCTTGTGTTCTTGTTCATGGTTATGTTGTTCATATGGTGTATTTTTTGCTTATGATTTATGCATAGATCTGCAAATGTTTAATGTGTTGTTTCTTATTAGCATGTGTGATTCAGTAAAGTAAATAAAAGGAAAAAATTTATAATAAGATCACACTATTGATTCATCTCAATTTCCTCTCAGTAGTGTTCAAAGGTTTCCAACAAATGGTATCAGAGCGGGGCTCTCGATTGCAACTTGATTTCTGGAGAGTAAGTCTAGGGTTTGTGGACGAAAATTTGATTTTTTTTTTTAATGGCTGACCTCAGTGCTGCAAATTACAAGGTATGGCACAAAAATGTTAAATCTCAATTATTTTCTAGTGGATCTAATATTTGGAGTTTAGGATTTGAAGGTTGTGGTTATTGTCGCTCCTAGAGACAGCCTAGAGTTGTGATAGACCAGTGCCTAGGACATCTTAGCATAGCAAGGAGTGTATAATATAATGTATGAATTTGTCAACTTCAGCTCACATGCTATTCCTGTAAACAGGGAAATATGATTTAAATGGTAGCAAGACCCTCAGAAAGTGTCACAGGGAAAAGAATACTGCAAAGGCAAGATGCAAGATTCCAATATAAAAGCAACAGACAATTCAGAGACAAGTTACTGCAAAGCGGGCCGATTCATAAATACTTCACAGAAATAAGTTATCATAAGGTGTATGTAGTGAATGAAATGTAGAGGGGATATTAGTTAACATTGAGCTAATATCCAGATACACAATACCACCATGCATGGGCTTACCTATCTAAGAATCCATACATAACAATAGCGTTTTAAAAACACCCTCCCAAAGGAACTAATATAGCAGAAATACGGTTAAGAAGAATAATGGAACAAAATATCATGCATGAGCCATATTTAAAGCGCTTGACTGATCCGAGCATGTGCATCAACTAGGATGAATCCATACCAAAAATCAGTGAGCCACTCGCATTCCAAAACATGATACAAGAAAGATGGATGAAATGAAATGATATATTAAAATAACACATAAGAGAAAGTTACAGACTGTGAAATACCAAAGACCAGAATCCTCTTTAACAGATGGAATTCCTCCTCACTGAGACCCTATGGGCTCTGAACCATCATACAAGAGTCTTACAAAATGTATACAAAAAGCCTTTCACTGCATAATTTTCTGATAAAATCTAGAACCCTTACCATGCGTTTCTTCATGGTTTTTATAGCTGAGAGAGGAGCAGAGGTGGTAGGTGGAAAACTAAATGCAGAATTAAAACTTAGATGGAACAGAGGGCCGAAGCCCATTCTTTTTTAGTGCTCTGCATTAAACCCTGGTACCTTTTGGAACAAAAGAGTGATCTTCTTTGGCTTCCATTTACTCTGGTATGGTTCTGATGTACTCTAATTGCAGTACTGTGGAGTGCTCTGGTGAATAAACCAAAGAGTGAAGTGAATGACGGTAAAGTCCGCCATATTGGTGAAACAAATGCTCTGGTAGCTCCGGACAGTGATCAAGGCAGAAAATATTCTCTGGAACACGGCATAGACTAAAAACAGTATGGGCACCCCGTTCTTCCGTGGAGAAAAACATTTTGTTGATGTAGCTACCCTAGTGACTTAGTTTTATGTGCATTGGACTCTCTGCCGCTTTATTTATATCTCTGCTGGTGAAAACCTGCCGCTGTAATAAGGACTCCATAATCATGGCAACCTTTCCTTCTTGATAACTCTGCAAAATACTGGACTGAATTATGAAATCCACGCATGGGAGAATGGCTATGGAGGGCGGAAGAATGATAGTGCGGCGGTGATGAAACAATGGGGAATAATGCAATAAAATGGTATAAACCATGACCTATAGGGTTTTGATGAATTGTGAAATCATCCATACGACGTGTGTGGAATGACTTTAGAAACATAAGATTTTAATGAACAATATGAAAATTTGGGCTGCGGGGGAATTACAAAGGAAATGCATGAAATGAAATGGAAATGCGTATGAGGTGGGACTGGGGTTGCAATCACAATTGGAAACTGGAGAGAGAGTAATCGCAATCGCAAGCGAGGGGAATGCAATGTGATCAATCGCATCGCAAATATTTGCGATGGACCGATCGGGAAGCTCCACATGAACGCTGCGATTGCGATCTTGCGATTACGATGAGGGAGGAACTTGTGATTAAGCGCATCGCAAATGCTTGCGATCGCGATGGGGGAGGAACCTGCGATCAGTCGCATCGCAAACATTTGCGATCATCCGATAGCAACAAATAACATAAATACTATGATTGTGATGGTTGCGATTAGCGCTTGGTTTCATGGGGGAAAAAGTTAAAGGGGCTGGTGGAAAAGGGGTTGAGGCCTAGTATATTTTCAAAAGTGGGTTTTTTCGGCCCTTTTATGCAATTATTAGGTTGGGAAAAGGCAACGATAGGCGGATAATGGATTTTTCAGGCCCAACGAGAAGGGATTGCTTGCCAAAGATTCAACGGGGGCTGAAATGATCAACATTGGCTCCATCTGGGGATGACACATTCATCCCTGAGCGTGTCGAGAACTTTGCAGACCATCTGATAATCTTCTATGTAGATCCTGCTCTTCACCACTTCTACTTACTTTTCATAATTCGTCACGACACCCACATTATTCAACAAAGATAGAAACAAAAACTAATATACAATATGATACATCAGGCTCTCTCAGCCTGCATCAGAACTGGAAGTAGGGCTTAAGGAACTGACCATTCAAAGGGGCATCAAGCAAGTCACCCTGTAAGTTTTCCAACTTGAAAGTATTATTACCTCCCTGCTCCACAATCTTGAAAGGACCAAACCAAAGTGGATCGAATTTACCATGTTTTCCTTTTTCAGCCCTCCGGATGTCCCATCTGAGCACTAGATCACCAATTTGCAGATTCCGGTCCTTAGAATGCTGATCAAAAAGGTATTTCATCTTCTCCTAATACTCTGTTAGCCTTTGATTCACCTGATTGCGTGTTTCTTCCAATTCCACCAGCTGGTTTACTCTCCTGATCATATCATCAGGCTCTCCCTGAATTTCCTGCATGAATCGGGCTACTGGTAGGGCTAATTGAATAGGAAATACTGCTACCTTCCCATATACCAACTCATATGGGGACTTTCCTATTGCTCTCTTGCTGGTAATTCTATTGGCCCATAGAGCAAATTTCAACTGGAAATCCAAATTTTTCTAATTATCATTTATAGCCTTCTTCAGTGCCCTTACCAGGGTTTTATTGGAAGAATCTGCCAAGCCATTTCCCTGTGGATAATAGGCTGTAGAGTGGTTGAGTGTGATGTTATATTGCTGGCAGAAATTCACAAACTTAGCAGACTTGAAAGCTTGTGCATTATCAGTCACTATTCTGGCAGGACAATCAAACGTGGATATGATGTTTTCTTCCATGAACTTTATTATCACAGTATCTGTGGCGTTCCTTGCGGGTATGGATTCCACCCATTTTGTGAAATAATCCGTGGCGGTTAATATCCATTTATGCTGTCCACTGGAGGGTGGGTGTATCTCTCCTATAAAATCGATTCCCCATTGTCGAAATGGCTCGTTCACGTGCACGAGAATCATGGGCAGAGGTGCCAACTTCTGTCTTTTAGCGAATTTATGACATTTCTCACACGCTCTAACCCTGGAAAAAACATCCCCAAAAAGCTTGGGCCAATAGAAACTAGCTCTCAGGATTTTGTGAGAAGTGGCCCTCCAGCTGTAGTGACCCCCAAAGATTCCTTCATAAAATTATGTTATAATAATCTCTACCTCATCCTCTGTGAGACACAGGAGTAGGATGCCTGAGGGATCATGCCAATATAATCGGCCATTGGTGACTATATAATTCTAGGATTTCAATCTCAGCGTTCTGTATTTAGCTTTTTCACAGCTGGGTGGGCAGCTAAGTGTGAGGAGATATTCTACTATCTCTTTGTACCACTGACTGGTGAGGTAATTTACATGTATTTCTGGAGTAGGTACCCCAATTCCCTGTCGCTCTTCTTTCTCTTCAGATTCCTCGCCTGCTATAATGGACAAATTTATGCCCAAAGCTTGATAGTTTGATTCAGATAACATTTTAGAAAGCCATTGTCCTTTGATCAGCTTAGTAGGACAGATGTCTAATTCATACTCCTGTATCTTGGCAATCCACTTCCCCCTTTTTCCTTCATTATCCCCTTGGATAAGGATATCTTTGACAGCAGCTGCAGGCACAAATGCAGTGATGTGGGACTGTAAGATATACACGTGGAATGCTTTGACGGATTTTACTAGGGTGTATGCTTGCTTTTCAAATATGTTGTACTTTAATTCTGCATCACGGAGTACCTGACTGAAAAAGGAAATAGGCTTCTCATACCCTTCTTCATTCTTCTGCAATAAAACTCCTACTATTGTATGAGGTGATGCAAAAGAAAAAATCATGAAAGGTTTATCATAATCTAGTCCAGCTAGCACAGGGGCTTCAACAAATGCATTTTTAATCCTGACAAAGGCCTCTCGTGATTCTTGTGACCACTTTACCTCATTATTCTTCTTCAACATGTCAGTTATATGCCTAACTATTTCAGCATAGTTAGGGATAAACCTTCTCAGGAAATTGATGCACCCTAGGAATACTTGTACCTCTTTCTTATTTATGGGAAAAGCAATACCATTTATAACCTCTACCCTCTTAGGATCTATCTTCACCCCATCTTTAGTCACAATGTGTCCCAAACGTTTACCCTCTTCTAAAGCAAATAAAGACTTTTGAGGATTAAGGGAAAGACCATACCTTCTGCATTTCTCAAAAGTTCTACGCGGATGCTCAATATGCTCAGTATCATTCTTGGAAAATACAGTGATATCATCAAGGTAGACCACCAGGAATTTATCCTGCTCCCCAACAAAATCAATGTCCATGGCCCTCCGAAAAGTGGCCCCTGCATTAATCAATCCAAAAGGCATCCTGGCATACATAAATGTACCCCATGGTGTGGTGAAAGCAGTCTTCTTTTGATCTTCTAGAAGTACAGCCACCTGGTTATAACCAGATAATGCATCCATCATTGACATCCTAGAAGCTCCAACCACCTTCTGCAGGATGTGATCCATCTTAGGCAGTGGGTAATTATCGTTTAAGGATTCTCTGTTTAAATTTCTGAAATCAACACATAGCCTTATTTCTCCATTCTTCTTCCTTACAGGGACTAAGTTTGCCACCCATTCAGAGTACCTCAAGTGCACAATTATTTTGGCCTTTAACAACTTCTTAATCTACTTCTCAATAGAGGGAAGCAATAGGGGATTTATCTGTTTGGGCTTCTGGTTATGAGGTTTTGCCTCTCCTTTCAAGGGAATTTTGTGCTGCATAATACTGATATCAAAAGTTTTCAAGTCCTAATAGGACCATGCAAACACATCTTTGTAGGACTAAAATAACTTCTGATATAGATTTTTGTATTCTTCTGGGACTTTCTTGGACGATTTGACAATTTTGGGGTCAGCATCAGTACCCAAATTCAGGTCTTCTACCTGATCTTCTTCTACCACTTTTCTTGGCTGCAGTGGGACATCATTCTTATCAAATCATATTTCTAGAGGCACTAGCCCTATGGGTATGATATTTCCCTTTAATTGCAACACTTTATTACCTGCCATTTTCTCCTTACAATTGCTTTCTGAAGTATCTCTAGTCTCTTCTTCTTCATCAGCATCAATCTCCATGTTGGAGAATTCCCCTATCGTTTCCAGGAATCTCTTCATATGTTCTTCATCCTCAAATACCTACCAGTGCTTGATGTTATCTAGGATTGATGGTCGATAACGTACCTCAATTTCATACCTCAAGAGGGGGTTATGAGGTGGACGAAATGTACTAGCAGTCACAACAAGGGAATCAGCCATCCTATTCTGTTCTCGGGACATAAACTGGATATTAAATGCCAATTATAAATTCTCTATCATGTCCCAAACTTCATTCCTATAAGCCCTTAGTCGAGGATGTTTGGCTTGACACTGATTCCTGACTTGTCTAACTACCAGTTCTAAATCTCCCATAACTTTTAAGCTTTGTATGTTCATGCTCCTGGCTGTCTGCGATCCTAACAGAAGCGCTTCATATTCAGCCACATTATTAGTGGCTTCATATTCTAGTTTTAAAGACAATGGTATCCATCTGCATGTAGGAGAAATCAATAGTATTCCAGCACCATTACCTTCTCTTGAATTTTCTCCATCAAAATGAAGTGTCCAGATTCCTGTTTCATTGCTCTCTGAGGGCTATTCAATCTTGATCTGGAAAAAGGATGGTTCATGAGAATAATCTTGATCTTCTTCCAACATCAAGCATGAGAAATCTCCTTCTTTACTGTAGACTAGAGAATTAACTGAGTTGTCAGCCTTGGTCACCATCTTGACAAATCTAGTCTCCCTGTACAATCTCCTCTCTTGGCCACCAAAAACTGGGATAGTGGCATATGTTAAATCCATCTTGAGTGATCCACCAATTTTTGTTCCCCAAGACCTTGACATCAACATACCAAAACGAGCTGGGATGTCAGCCACCACGATGTCCATTACCACACTTTTTGTTGGGATTTGGGCCAAATTGACCACCAAATCCTTGATCATCCCCAAGCATTTAACTCTTTTGGAGTCAAATGAATATAGGTCCTTGTATGGACGGGTGATTTGTAATCCTAGTTGTTCCATGACTGATAGAGGTATTAGATTATGGGAAGCTCCAGAATCTAACAAACAATTATGTAATAGCAGGTCATGAATTACTAGAGACACATAAAAGGGAGGAGTAGAAGCATTTAATTCCTCAACATGTGGACCAAAGACAACCATGGGTCTTTCTTCTTGAAGGTTTAGACTATCTGGGATGATTAGTGCTTCTGGAGGGAGCATAAATGAGGTGACTTGAGCTTGGTATGCTGGTTGCTTCAACAGTTCAGTCAAGGGAACTAGGATTTTGACTTTTTCAAGTTCCTTTTGCAAACTGAAAACTGGGGGGGATTTCTCTATTACAACCTATTTTGGCTCTTTATTTTCAGCTGGGGGTTTGACTTCCTTTGACACAGACTTGGTATTAGGAGGAATGACTACTTTTGGAGTGGAAGGAATTTGATCATTAGACTGCAAAGGTTTGTTTAGAGGGCCCTTACTTTTGTCTGTGACTTTTTGCATTGTAGACTCCTTCTGAGCAGGTGCTTCCTTTTGGGGTAGTTCTTCTTCTTGCTCTTGAGTATGAGTCCTCTTCCTAGAAGATCTGAGATCATATATTCCATTGAAATGTTCTTGCATGAAATCATCAAATTGTTTACAATAATGTTCAAATTCTGCTTCTTCTGTGTCTCTGGCCTTTTCTCCTTCTTGCAATGAGCACTCAGCTCCATCATTTCCTTGCAAAGGGTATTCTTCTTCATCACTATATGAAAAGGCAAGATTTGCGTCCTCCAGTCATTAGGCAGTGTCTTCAGTAGAATCATCTACTGGACCTTCCAGGTACAATGGGTGTGGCACTTGATCGTGTTGCTCCTTTGCTTCCCTTGGCAATATTTGCAGGGGTGGTTTCCTATACTGAGGATTATAACCTCTGTTTGTAGCATTGTAGAAATTCTTGGAGGCTGAATTCTTGGCCTCTAGTTCAAGCTTACCCAACTTATTAGTAAGGTTGCTGATCTTTCTGTTCATTTCTTCGATTATGCTAGTACTGGAGTCTCTGTCTTGGCTAGAAGTAGACACCTCTTCTTTGCCCCTTCTTCTAGTATCATGTTCAGATTTTCCCTTTGATTTACCAGTGGAGGCAAAGTTTGCTTCCAACTCTAGTGCATCTAACTGAGCATCATCCAGAGTAGCAGGCTTTCTTTCTCTGAGAGAGAAACCAAATTATGAATCAAAAGCTACTACAAAAACAACCTTAGCAACGATTTGATGAGGCTTCATATCAGCACGAAGACTCAAATACAATTTATTAAATCTCTTGATAAATTCTGATACTCCTTCATTATGCCTTTTCTTGAGTGTATTAAACTCAGTAAGACACTGTCCATGGTCTTTCTTTTCCCCCCATTTCCTGAGAAAAGTATCTTCCATATTATCCCAAGTGGTAATAGAAAGACCTACCAAAGTCTTAAACCATTTTCGAGCTTCACCATCAAGATATTGCACAAACAGTCTTAAGACCACATCTAAATGTTCAACATTAAAGTTCTCTGCAAAAGAGAAGAAAGTCTCAAGATGTTTTTGAGCATCAATCTCATTTTCCCCATTGAATCTCGGCAAGATTTTCAGATAATCTTGGGGCATATCATTCAACACCTGGGGTAATGCCAGAGGAGCATATTTATTTAGCAAGAAGCCTGGAACATTTTCCATTGGAGGGGGTGGAGGTAGAGCAATAGTTTGATGAGTAAGAGGAGGAGGAGGAGGTGGAAGTGGAGTATGAATAACAATAGGAATATACTCGACTGCAACTTGAGGGTTTGAGGGGAACAAGGGTCTGTTAACAGCAGATACTTCGGTGACTTCCTTGACCTCTTCAACCTCAGGAGTAGGATGAAGACTGTCTTTAAATTGGACACCTCCTCGGGGTGGACTATCTGAATAGTAATCGGTATCTCCAACAGTGGAGTCGGGAATTTGCAATTGAGAATCTTGAGAAGAGGAGGATGGAAAGTCTTCTTGAGAGAATTCAGAAATCTCAGAATGGACTGATTTTCTTTCCTTCCAATTTCTTCTATGTATGATCTTTTCAGGGTCAGACACTGAAGGTGTCTTTGGTTTAGACGTATTTGACCTCAGGTGTGGCTTACGAGGAGCCAGGACTGCAAATAGATTTATCAAATGAAAAAATGTGGAGTCGCCAAGGTGAGGGATCTACAACTCTCAACTCTCCATACTCACCTACTTGAAGAGTGAATTAGATTTGTCGAGGCCCAGGGATTCTGATTTTCTTAACTTCGTCCCCGGCAACGGCGCCAGAAATATGTTGTCACTCCTAGAGACAGCCTAGAGTTGTGATAGACCAGTGCCTAGGACATCTTAGCATAGCAAGGAGCATATAATATAATGTATGAAGTTGTCAACTTCAGCTCACATGCTATCTCCTGTAAACAGGGAAATATGATTTAAATGGTACCAAGACCCTCAGAAAGTGTCACAGGGAAAAGAATACTGCAGAGGCAAGATGCAAGATTCCAATATAAAAGCAACAGACAATTCAGAGATAGCTTACTGCAAAGTGGGCCGATTCAGAAATACTTCATAGAAATAAGTTAACAGAAGGTGTATGTAGTGAATGAAATGTAGAGGAGATATTAGTTAACATTGAGCTGATATCCAGATACACAATACCACCATGCATGGGCTTACCTATCTAAGAATCCATACATAACAGTAGCATTTTAAAAACACCCTCCTAAAGGAACTAATATAGCAGAAATACGGTTAAGATGAATAATGGAACAGAATATCATGCATGAGCCATATTTAAAGCGCTTGACTGATCCGAGCATGGGCATCAACTAGGATGAATCCATACCAAAAATCAGTGAGCCACTCGCATTCCAAAACATGATACAGGAAAGATGGATGAAATGAAATGATATATTAAAATAACACATAAGAGAAATTTACAGACTGTGAAATACCAAAGACCAGAGTCCTCTTTAACAGATGGAACTCCTCCTCACTGAGACCCTATGGGCTCTAAACCTTCATACACGAGTCTTACAGAATGTATACAAAATTCCTTTCACTGCATAATTTTCTGATAAAATCTGGAACCCTTACCATGCATTTCTTCATGGTTTTTATAGCTGAGAGAGGAGCAGAGGTGGTAGGTGGAAAAATAAATGCAGAATTAAAACTTAGAAGGAACAGAGGGCCGAAGCTCATTCTGTTTTAGTGCTCTGCATTAAACCCTGGTACCTTTTGGAACGAAAGAGTGATCTTCTTTGGCTTCCATTTACTCTGGTATGGTTCTGATGTACTCTAATTGCAGTATTGTGGAGTGCTCTGGTGAATAAACCAAAGAGTGAAGTGAATGAAGGTAAAGTCTGCCATATTGGTGAAACAAATGCTCTGGTAGCTCCAGATAGTGATCAAGGCAGAAAATCTTCTCTGGAACACGGCATAGACTAAAAACAGTATGGGCACCCCGTTCTTCAGTGGAGAAAAACATTCTGCTGATGTAGCTGCCCTGGTGACTTAGTTTTCTGTGCATTAGACTCTGTCGCTTTATTTATATCTCTGCTGGTGAAAACCTGCTGCTGTAATAAGGACTGCGTAATCATGGCGGCCTTTCCTTCTTGATAACTCTGCAAAATACTGGACTGAATTATGAAATCCACGCATGGGAGAATGGCTATGGAGGGCAGAAGAATGATAGTGCGGCGGTGATGAAAAAATAGTGAATAATGCAATAAAATGGTATAAACCATGACCTATAGGGTTTTGACGGAGAAATGCATCGTGAACCAGTCAATCGTGGTCTAGTGGTGGGGATCGATGGTGGAGAGTGACCAATGGAATGACTTATGAGCCTTAGGGGAATACATATGAAACATAAGATTTTAATGAAAAATATGAAAATTTGGGCTGCGGGGGAAGTACAAAGGAAATGCATGAAATAAAATGGAAATGCGTATGAGGTGGGACCGGGTTTGCAATCGCAATTGGAAACTGAAGCGGGAGTAATCACAATCGCAAGCGAGGGGATATGCGATGCGATCAATCGCAGCGCAAATATTTGCAATGAACCGATCGAGAAGCTCCACATGAATGCTGCGATTGCGATCTCAAGATTGTGATGAGGGAGGAACTTGTGATCAAGCGCATCACAAACGCTTGCGATCGTGATGGGGGAGGAACCTGCGATCAGTCGCATCGCAAACATTTGCGATCATCCGATAGAAACACATAACATAAACACTGCGATTGCGATGGTTGCGATTAGCCCTTGGTTTCATGGGGGAAAAAGTTAAAGGGGCTGGCGGAAAAGGGGCTGAGGCCTAGTATATTTTCAAAAGTGGGTTTTTCGGCCCTTTTATGCAATTTTGAGGCTGGGAAAAGGCAACGATAGGTGGATAATGGATCTTTCAGGCCCAACGAGAAGGGATTGCTTGCCAAAGATTCAATGGGGGCTGAAATGATCAACATCGACTCCATCTGGGGATGACATGTTCATCCCTGAGCGTGTTGAGAACTTCGCAGACCATCTGATAATCTTCTATGCGGATCTTGCTCTTCACCACTTCTACTTACTTTTCATAATTCGTCACGACACCCAAATTATTCAACAAAGATAGAAACAAAAACTAATATACAATATAATACCTCAGGCTCTCTCGGCCTGCATCAGAACTGGAAGTATGGCTTAAGGAACTGACCATTCATAGGGGCATCAAGCAAGTCACCCTGTAAATTTTCCAACTTGAAAGTATTATTACCTCCCTGCTCCACAATCTTGAAAGGACCGAACCAAAGTGGATCGAATTTACCATGTTTTCCTTTTTCAGCCCTTCGGATGTCCCATCTGAGCACTAGATCACCAATTTATAGATTCCGGTCACTAGCATGCTGATCAAAAAGGTATTTCATATTCTCCTGATACTCTATTAGCTTTTGATTCACCTGATTGCGTGTTTCTTCCAATTCCACCAACTGGTTTACTCTCCTGATCATATCATCAGGCTCTTCCTGAATTTCCTACATGAATCAAGCTACTGGTAGGGCTAATTGAATAGGAAATACTGCTGCCTTCCCATATACCAATTCATATGGGGATTTTCCAGTTGCTCTTTTGCTGGTAATTATATTGGCCCAGAGAGCAAATTTCAACTGGGAATCCCAATTTTTCTGATTATCATTTATAGCCTTCTTCAGTGCCCTTACCAGGGTTTTATTGGAAGAATTTTCCAAGCCATTTCCCTATGGATAATAGGCCATAGAGTGGCTGAGTGTGATGTTATATTGCTGGCAGAAATTCACAAACTTAGCAGACTTGAAAGCTTGTGCATTATCAATCACTATTCTGGAAGGACAGCCAAACCTGGATATGATGTTTTCTTCCATGAACTTTATTATCACAGTATCTGTGGCGTTCCTTGCGGGTATGGCTTCCACCCATTTTTTGAAATAATCAGTGGTAGTTAATATCCATTTATGCTATCCACTGGAGGGTGGGTGTATCTCTCCTATAAAATCGATTCCCAATTGTCGAAATGGCTCGTTCACGTGCACGGGAATCATGGGCAGAGGTGCCAACTTCTGTCTTTCAGCAAATTTCTGACATTTCTCACACGCTCTAACCCTGGCAAAAACATCTCCAAAAATCTTGGGCCAATAGAAACCAGCTCTCAGGATTTTGTGAGCAGTGGCCTTCCAGCTGTAGTGACCCTCACAGATTCCTTCATGAAATTCTGCTATAATACTCTCTACTTCATCCTCTGTGAGACACAGGAGTAGGATACCTGAGGAATCACGCCAATATAATCAGCCATTGGTGACTATATACTTCTGGGATTTCAATCTCAGCGTTCTATATTTAGATTTTTCACAGCTGGGTGGGCAGCTAAGTGTGAGGAGATATTCTACTATCTCTTTGTACCACTGACTGGTGAGGTACTTTACATGTATTTCTGGAGTAGGTACCCCAATTCCCTATCGCTCTTCTTTCTCTTCAGATTCCTCGCCTGCTATAATGGACAAATTTATGCCCAAAGCTTGATAGTTTGATTCAGATAACATTTTAGCAAGCCCTTGTCCTTTGATCAGCTTCGTAGGACGGATTTCTAAGTCATACTCCTGTATCTTGGCAATCCACTTCCCCCTTTTTCCTTCACTATCCCCTTGGATAAGGATATCTTTTACAGCAGCTGCAGGCACAAATGCAATGATGTGGGACTGTAAGATATACATGCGGAATGCTTTGAGGGATTTTACTAGGGTGTATGCTTGCTTTTCCAATATGTTGTACTTTAATTCTGCATCACGAAGTACCTGATTGAAAAAGGAAATAGGCTGCTCATACCCTTCTTCATTCTTCTGCAATAAAACTCCTACTATTGTATGAGGTGATGCAAAATAAAAAATCATGAAAGGTTTATCATAATCTGGTCCAACTAGCACAGGGGCTTCAACAAATGCATTTTTAATCCTGACAAAGGCCTCTCGTGATTCTTGTGACCACTTTACCTCATTATTCTTCTTCAACATGTCAGTTATATGCCTAACTATTTTAGCATAGTTAGGGATAAACCTTCTCAGGAAATTGATGCACCCTAGGAATACTTGTACCTCTTTCTTATTTATGGGAAAAGAAATACCATTTATAACCTCTACCCTCTTAGGATCTATCTTCACCCCATCTTTAGTCACAATGTGTCCCAAAAGTTTACCCTCTTCTAAAGCAAATAAAGACTTTTGAGGATTAAGGGAAAGACCATACCTTTTGCATTTCTCAAAAGTTCTACGCAGATGCTCAATATGCTCAGTATCATTCTTGGAAAATACAGTGATATCATCAAGGTAGACCACCAGGAATTTATCCCGCTCCCCAACAAAAGCAATGTCCATGGCCCTCTGAAAAGTGGCCCTTGCTTTAATCAATCCAAAAGGCATCCTGGCATACATAAATGTACCCCATGGTGTGGTGAAAGCAGTCTTCTTTTGATCTTCTGGAAGTACAGCCACTTGGTTAGAACTAGAGAATCCATCCATCATTGACATCCTAGAAGCTCCAACCACCTTCTGCAAGATGTGATCCATCTTAGGCAGTGGGTAATTATCCTTTAAGGATGCTCTGTTTAAATTTCTAAAATCAACACATAGCCTTATTTCTCCATTCTTCTTCCTTACAGGGACTAAGTTTTCCACCCATTCAGAGTACCTCAAGGGCACAATTATTTTGGACTTTAACAACTTCTTAATCTCCTTCTCAATAGAGGGAAGCAACAGGGAATTTATCTGTCTGAGCTTCTGCTTATGAGGTTTTGCCTCTCCTTTCAGGGGAATTTTGTGCTGCATAATACTGATATCAAAAGTTTTCAAGTCCTGATAGGACCATGCAAACACATATTTGTAGGACTGAAATAACTTCTGATATAGATTTTTGTATTCTTCTGGGACTTTCTTGGACAATTTGACAATTTTGGGGTCAGCATCAGTACCCAAATTCAGGTCTTCTACCTGATCTTCTTCTACCACTTTGCTTGGCTGCAGTGGGACATCATTCTTATCAAATAATCTTTCTAGAGGCACCAACCCTCTGGGTATTATATTTCCCTTTAATTGCAACACTTTATTACCTGCCATTTTCTCCTTCCAATTGCTTTCTGAAGTATCTCCAGTCTCTTGTTCTTCATCAACATCAATCTCCATATTGGAGAATTCCCCTACCGTTTCCAAGAATCTCTTCATTTGTTCTTCATCCTCAAATACCTGCCAGTGCTTGATGTTATCTAGGATTGATGGTCGATAACATACCTCAATTTCATACCTCAAGAGGGGGTTCTGAGGTGGACAAAATTTACTAGCAACCACAACAAGGGAATCAGCCATCCTATTCTGTTCTCGGGGCATAAAATGGATATTAAATGCCAATAATAAATTCTCTATCATGTCCCAAAATTCATTCGTATAAGCCCTTAGCCGAGGATGTTTGGCTTGACACTGATTCCTGACTTGTCTAACTACCAGTTCTGAATCTCCCAGAACTTTTAAGCTTTGTATGTTAATTCTCCTGGCTATCTGAAATCCTAACAGAAGCGCTTCATATTCAGCCACATTATTAGTGGCTTCATATTCTAGTTTGAAGGACAATGGTATCCATCTGCCTGTAGGAGAAATCAATAGTATTCTAGCTCCATTACCTTCTCTTGAATTTTCTCCATCAAAATGAAGTGTCCAGATTCCTGTTTCATTGCTCTCTGAAGGCTGTTTAGTCTTGATCTGGAAAAAAGATGGTTCATGAGAATAATCTTGATCTTCTTCCAGCATCAAGCATGAGAAATCTCCTTATTTACTGTAGACTGGAGAATTAACTGAGTTGTCAGCCTTGGTCACCATCTTGACAAATATAGTCTCCCTGTACAATCTCCTCTCTTGGCCACCAAAAACTGGGATAGTGGCATATGTTAAATCCATCTTAAGTGATCCACCAATTTTTGTTCCCCAAGACATTGACAGCAACATACGAAAACGAGCTGGGATGTCAGCCAGCACGATGTCCATTAGCACACTTTTTGCTAGGATTTTGGTCAAATTGACCACCAAATCCTTGATCATCCCCAAGCATTTAAATCTTTTGGAGTCAAATGATTAGAGGTCCTTGTATGGACGGGTGATTTGTAATCCTAGTTGTTCCATGACCGACAGAGGTATTAGATTATGGGAAGCTCCAGAATATAACAAACAATTATGTAATAGCAGGTCATGAATTACTAGAGACACATAAAGTTCAGAGAGGGCTCTCTCTTTAAGATTTATCTTTGTTTTAATTTGTGAATATTAGGCTAGTTATGAAAGTACAATTGGTTTTGTTTTAAAAGGTTTGGTGGGAAAAAATCACTTAGAGGTAAAATAGAGAGAAATCTACTTGTCAATTGGGCTATGGAGTCTAAATTTAGCTAGCAACACTAGAAGTCAAGGCCAAAAAGGTACAAATGTATTTAGGGCAAGATAGATAACCCTCAGAGATTTTGGAAAGTGTTTTTTGGTGAGATGACATGATCGGGATAAAGGGAAATTAAGGATCCTTTGATCTGGAAAATGGAAGTAGGAGGCAGAGGTCAAACGGGAGAAGGAGCAATCAAGGATTCCTTGCACCGGAAATCAGCAGAAAACATTAAAATGGAAACTCGTTAAAGACAGGGAGCACTAGACTAATCCTGTAGTAATACTCCTTGTTACACATTTAGATAGAACAACATAAAATGACTGAATGAAACTCAGAAAGGAAACAGTGACAAGTAGAAAATGCTTCACTCATCAACTTATCACAGGGATCCTGAATTATGATGCCAGCTAGATTTTCCAGTCTGCTAATTCAAAATCAAACACACAATAGCCTCCAATGTTCAGCAAAAATGTCTATAGTAAGTCCAACAATTTTATTCCACACTGAATACTTCTAATGTAGAAGTATTTATACAAAATGTAATTACAAATATCCTAGGAGAATTCTAGGAATATGTTTAGGAAAATTAAAATACCATTACATAATAAGAGGGACAGCTACTTAACAAACAAAAAGCTGTCCTCTTTTATCCAAAACAAATAGAACTGCTTTATCTAACAAGGAGATTTTAGTTGTCAAGTTGTCCTGCTTGCTGGTTGCTAGAAAATATCTGGCTTTTGACTTGCCTTCACTGATACTCTTTAACCTAATTATTTTCACTAATTTAATGCTGTAAATTTATCATTCTAGCAGTGAAATAAGAAAACTGTATTTTTATTTCAACTGACTATTTTTTACTGTTTTTCAAGGTGATATTCTTTCACTTTTTTTACCTTTAATTGTTACATCAAATCAGTAAATGTTTGCCACTCTTCTTCCTTGGGAATTTCAACATTCCTCAACTTCCTAAAATTCTCATCATCCTCTGTATATCTAGGAAAAGTGGGCTTGATGACAAAGAGATGTTTAATCTCATGTTGCAAAAAGAATAGATCTTCAAAATGCTGAAGGAGGACCTTTCATGTGGGAGTGCCTTGTGCTAGTGGCTTGTTAACTTGCTCTTTAGCAAATTCTCTAATTTTATTATCATAGTCCTTTTGGGGCATGAGTTTTTCATTAAAAACATGGATTTCTGGTAGGCCCCTCTGTCTTAAGTTATGGAAATGTTCATTGATTCACATTTTTCTTCTAGATTATTCATCAAGTGCTTCTTAGTTACAACCTTTTTTATCTGTAAGATTGTTTCTGTCATGTCTAAGACTTGTAATTCTTCCAGTTTTGCCCTGTTCTTGCTGTTTAAAAATGTAAAGAGTTTTAAAGCCTAAGCTGGCTTATCAGTTAACTCATATTTTGTTCTTTGTATCTCTGTCTAGGCTGCCAACAACAAATCTCTCTGCTCATATATAACCTGAATTGAATGCCATTGAGAGTGAATGACTTTAATTATGTTAGTCCATAGATGCTATTTTACATATGAAATCCGCTCAGTGAAAGTTAGCTCTTTTTGTAAATTATTGATCTATTCTCCCAATCTGATGGCTTTCTGTTCATGGTTTTTAGCATTTATTAGAGCTGTCTTATTTGTAGCTTCAATATTTTCAATCATATTTTTCAGGCTGTTGATTTCATTTGTTTTTAAAGACATTTCCTCCATAGCTTTAACAATCTGTCCTGCTTCATCTGTTTGTTGTACACGTGTAGTAGAAGAGTCTGTAGCTGAAGTAGTAGTTGAAATCGCTGGCACTGCAGTTGCCAGTGGTTCTTTTGGTGCTAGTTTCTCTCCTAAAGTGGAAGCCACTGCTGTAGTTATCACTGGGATGATTGTAGGAATTATATGAGTGTCCGGTTCTTTTACAGTCTCCTTTTCTTGGACAAGCTGGTCCATTTGTGTTTCCCTTTCTTTGATTTGAGCAGTCAATTTGAGAATGAGCTTCATCATTTATTCTTTCTCATTCTGATCTTGAAGGATTTCCTTGATTTTTGGATGCTCACTTTGAGGAAGCTTAAGTTGTTTCCTCAAAGATGCTATGTCATCATTCTTTTTCTTTATTAATAGTTCTGCTTCTTGAATATTTGAGGGATCATATCCCACCTGTAAAACTAATTACTCTAAGGGTTTAATCCTTAAATCCTTGGCATATAAATATGCCTTTTCTATCTTCATCTGATCTTGCATATTAATTATGGTATTATATAGCTTATTTGCACTCATTGCCTTGGTTGCTATTGTAGAATAAAGCATATATGAGCTTTGTCTATGAAATTCAATTTGATCTAGTTCAATTGGATGCTCACTTTGAGGAAGCTTAAGCTATTTCCTCAAAGATGCTATGTCATCATTCTTTTTCTTTATTAATAGTTCTGCTGCTTGAATATTTGAGGGATCCTATCCCATCTATAAAACTAATTCCTCTAAGGCTTTAATCCTTAGATCCTTGGCATATAAATATGCTTTGTCTATCTTCATCTGATCCTACATATTAATGATGGTATTCTATAGCTTATTTGCACTCATTGCCTTGGTTGCTACTGTAGAATAAAGCATCTCTGAGCTTTGTCTGTGAAATTCAATTTGAGAATTGAGAATATATCTCTGTTTTGATCTCGTCATTCTTCTACTTTATCTGCTTGTATTTATCCTTGATGTCTAAATACTTTTCCTTAGCTGTTTGTGAGGAAGAGGCCTCCATGCTATGTTGCTTTTGTACCATCTGATTGTCTTCTTTGTTTATTGGTTTGTTTTTTTCAATTTCCACCTATTATAGGTCAATTTGGGCACCATTCCCAATGACTTGATTAACTAGACATCATCCCCAAAAGACTAATGATTGTGGGTCTATCATTCCCCATCATTACAAATTGCTATATGCTCTAAGACAAGAAGAGGACAAATGAGATAGGACTTTCATCAAGTAAAGGTTTCCAAGGTTTGAAGCTTATAATAAAACATGTGGGAGCCCATCAACGCAGCTTCTAAAGGGACTAAGTGCATTGTGTTGTAGTCCTGTGTTTTGATAGATTGGCCAACCAAAAGACAAGGCAAAATCAGAACCAATATTTAGAGTTCCAGGATCTAGCCCTCCTGTTCTCAGAGAGGGATCTCTCAATTTATGTGCAAAGATATGTCTTGTTTGCTTTTAAGGGTTGATTTTAGGCTAGTTATTAAGTGCAAGTTTTTTGTTTTGTTTGTTTGGTTGGCTTGGCTTGGCTGGACATGAAAGGTCTAGGCAGTATAGATAGAAATGGAAAGTGTCAGATTCATTGGGCAATGGAATCAAGAAGAAGTTTGTAACAAGTTCATAAATGGATATGGGATATCAAAGGGAAAATCTAACTTGGCCACTGGATCCTTTTGTTTTTGTGAGTGAGATGGACATTAATGATTTGAAAAGAGAAGTTGAATTCTCAACAAAGGGAACTTAAAACATTACCTGAACATAAAGAGGTATTTGATAGACAGGGCTAACCATAAATTATACAAACCACACTTTTAAGAAAATAATGACTTCAAGACAACTTTTAAAATGAAATATAAGATTCGGGGAACACCCTATTTCCTCAAAGATTTTATTTCAAATGAATTAGAAAACATGAAAGATTCACAGATAACTGCATTCATAAAAGAGGGAACACCTAAACATCTTTGATTACAGCTATAAAAGACCTTTAAAACAATTATCTAAGCAAAAAAAAATGGTATGATCAAAACAAACCTCTTTGGAAAACTGTAAACAATGGTACTTCAAAGGGAGACTTCAAAAAACAATTTTCAAGTGGTAACAAGTAAGCAGGGAAAACCATAAATCATTCTTGGAACCAACTGTTTGAACTATTTGAGAAATAAACAAGCATAAGGGTTTGAGAGAGTGGTTAAAAACTCTAAAATGCCTCAGCAGAAGAAAACATAAAACAATGAAGAGTAAACAGGTCTAAGGTGCTTCTGGGAGACATTTCTTAGCCTAAAATTTTTACCCTACTGTATTAAGAATTTGATGAAACATAATGGAAATAGGAAAATCAATAAACAGATCATAATACTTCACCAATAGCCATGCTCAGGGATCCAATGATAGAGCCTTCTCATGAACAAGCATGTTAAAACATCATCAAGCTTCCAGGACTTCAATTTCTTCTTAAACTTCGGACAGACTATATATTACTTCAAAGAGTTCCAATGTTACAACCAGTGACCAACCAAAAACCAACCCTTTTCAATGTGCTCCTCAAGGAGATTTTATAAGAGAATGAGGAGGTGGAAGAGCTACTAGGGTTTAAGTATCATTGATTTCATACTAAATGCAGTTCCTAGCCTTGAAAACCATGCAAGGCATAAGGCAAGAATGCTTTTAATTGCAACTCTATTTTATCAACTCTGTTTCTACTTTTTAGGCTAAGTGGGTGAAAAGATTGACTTTTAGGCCATTTCTTATCTTTACAATAACTTTGTTGACAGTCTAAAATGTATTCATTTATTTGTAACTATTTGTTGTCTTTTGTCTTAATAGCTCTAACTGGGCTTTAACTGTGTATTCTTTTGAGGTAGAAAGGCTGTAGGTGGCAATTTAGTAGCTGGGGGATTCAATTAGCCCCTCTGATGTGGAAACAGAGGTTGTCTTTTTGATTTGTTTTCCTTCACTTTCCTTAAACAATGATTTTCACTTTAATGTTGTGTTTATGCCTGATATTTAAAGCTTTTCCTTTAATCATCCTCGAACTTGCTGACTGTGCTTTATCTGTTTCATCTGTAGATTAGGCTTTGATTCTTTGAATTTATGCATTAATCCCTTTGAAATTTGATTTAGAACCTTTAATCCTTCAATTTATGCTTTGATTTGTTCATCTTCGACGCTGATACACTTTAATCAACTGATGCTTACTGTGTTTCTATTGTTTTGCAGGTGCGCAGCTGCAGAATTTGTTTGATGGGCCGATGGTCATGACTTATTGACTTCAATCATAAAATTAACCTTCTTAAAATCCCTTTTGCTTAAATCTTGGGCTACGAATATTGTCATCCTTAGCCCATGCAACTGTGACTGGCTGTGGGAGGGTTTTATCCCTGTAATGTATTAAACCTGCACAGAATAAATGAAAGTTATCAAAACCTGAAAATATTTGGTTTAAAATTGCTTCAGAGGGCTTGGAATGGAGGCATATGAGCAATTTTAGAGACTGGTGGGTGCAGTGGAAGTGGAAAATCGAGGCGAAATACGAATCAGGGTTTTTAAATTTGAATTATGGTGCAGAGTAGATAAGCGGTTTTGGAAAACCGTTAGTGGTTATCGCATAAGGTTCTGGCGGTATGTGGTTTTTCCCGAATCGAACGTGATTCCATAAACTGTTCGACATGTGGAATTACGGATACCGCTGGTATCGCACAGAAGTTGCATGGTGAGGGGGAAGGGGTAGAAGTTGTGCAATATAGCACGTCCACCGTCGGATCTTTGGGATGAAGATCAACGGATCTCAATGAGTGCGATGGGCAGAGAGATGCATGGTAAAATGAGAAGTGGGCCATGCATGTGACATATGCTAAAGTGTCATTTAGCGGGGTAGTCGTCGAGCGGAGTTGAAAGGTCGGGTTAGATCATGACCGTCGGATCTGTTGATCGGGCGGTGGAGATGATCTGAGGACAAATGAAGAAATGAAGGCATGAAGAAACGGAAGGGATTGGGTTTATGCGATGGCCATTGGATAAATGAAGATTGACGACCCAAATTCTTTCCGGGGCAAATGATAAGTGAGGGGTTGGGAGTACACAAAGGCACCGGAGAAAATCTGCGCCGTTGGATGTGGTCAATCGGACGACTGGGATAAAAAGCGGGGGAGAGGTAAAGAAAAAGGGAAAGGGAGAAAGGATGGAGTTAAGGGTTGGGGCATGGTCTTATGGAGGGATGAGGAGACCAGGAGCAGGAATGAAGGGGCTAGTAACTTAGTGCTTGGTTTTGAGGCTAGGTCATATGCAGAAAAAGGGCTAAGGGCTAAGCCGAAGGCGCTTAAGCCTAGTATATTAAAAAATTAGCTTTTTAGGCTAAAAATTAGGTTTTTTGGCCTAATTAGGGGTTTCGATAGGAGGAAAAGGGGTTTTTAAAACTTAATAAAGGCGTTTTATTAGTTTTAAATGGATTTTCATAAGGAATAAAGGGTAAATGAAGAAAAATGAGTGTAATGAAAATGGAATAAAAAGATGGTGATGGGGGTTTAAAACAGTTCTCTTTTGCGATCAGCAGGGTTGGAAAATTCTTTGTGATGGAAACAGCAGTGAAGAATTTCTTCAAGGATAAAGACATAATAAGACTTCATGGATGAGTGGTTTTCTATGAAAATGGTCACTTGAAGGCTTGAAAGCAGTTTTAGCCATCATTTGTTTTGAAAAATTATTATTGATGGCTAACACGTTGCATATGCAGGCAGCTCCATAAAAGACTGCTTTGCAAAGCACTTCTCGACACTCAAGGGTGCGTTGGTCAAATTGGGAGTGAAATTCTCATTGTTCCGAAATCTCCACATGGCCAGTGTCTTCTAGAAGGGTTCACATGTGTCAAGCTTCGGATCCAAGTGTCCATTTGACAACTACATGAAAGGAAACATGTCTTGCCTATTATTGGAAAGTCCTTAACTGATCAATTACCTCAATTCCTCTATAAATTTAGCATGGATTTCAGTGCTTGGGAGGAGAATTTGAATAGAGAAATGTTGGAGAATTTTCAACAGAGAGTTCTGTTTTGTGTAACCTCTGATTGGAGATGCTTATGCTGTGATGTGGTTGTGGAATCAATGCTGGAAGGTTGCTTCAGATCAGTCATTAGGTTGTAACCTCTCCTTCTATCATTAATAAAGAATGCAACTTGTTTTTCCCTATATGCATCTGTTTTAGTTTTGTTCTTTCTATATTGCAAGATCTGAACTGATGTGTATGGTTTATGCTTTACTGATTTAGCTAACTAACTTTTCTAGACATCTATATTATTGCATATTCTGTTGTTTCAGTGTTCTTTCTTGCAGGAATCATCTATCCATCAACCGCTTGAACTTGAAGCTGCAACGGGAGCTATAGTAAGGAGCCATTTGGAAGCGACTAACCCAATTAAGCCTCCAATCCTCTCTGTGTGTCTTTTCTAAGTTAGGAAAAAGAGTTGTGTAGTCTTTCACCTGTTGTTCTTGACTTTCACCTGTCATGAGAAGCGTGTTCTATCCGTAGTACACAATTTTGCCCAACAAATTGGCGACTCCACTGGGGATCATTTCTCATAGATTTAGGTGAATACAGCTACTGAATTGCTTTGTATATCCACCCTGTAGTTGTTAAATCAAAATATTAAGCTTTTTCAGAAATTATTTTGTAAAGGGAGTGTGTTAAACAGTAGTATTTCTTGTTTTTCTTGCGTATATACTGCGCCCAACGCACCCTCAGAAGGTAGATAGTGCGTTGCATAGCACTGTCTCCCTTTCAGGCCTGCATATGCAGAGCAGTGTCTCCCCTTACAACCTACGTTGGATTCTGAAAGTGGCTAATTCCCTTGAATTTTCCTTTTCAATATGCTTCGGTTATGTTTACTGCTGTATTTTGAAAAGTTTGATCCTTTATTGACCAATGATTCCTATATATTTCTTCTTCCTTTCAGTAAAATTTGTTCAATATTGGTTTAAAAAGTTTTTCGTTATCATTGGCAAAGTTTATTTCAAAGTATTTTCATAGTTGCATTGAAATCAGTTGCTTTCGAAATAGGAAATTGTCGCAAATTCTTCATTTCCTTGATAGGAGAAATTGTTGTTGAAATCCTCATTTTTCCTTCAAAAGAGAAATTGTCGTTTGTATTCTTCATTTCTAGAAAGTAAAAAGCATTTGTTTATTGTTTGATGCACTTGGTTTCTTTTCTGCATTCATAACATTAAAGAAACTGAAAATAAAAAATTACATTTGCATGTAGGATTGTGTGTTTTTGCAAAAAAGGAACATTAGGAAATCTGCATTTAGTTTTGTGTTCAATGATTTGTTTTCCTCATTGATTTTTTTGCTCACAAAATTATTTGCTCTCTTCCCTTAGTAGCTAGGTCTTTCATTAAAAAAACTAAAAGTGAAAATATTTCTTATCATTCTTAGTTTGCATTTAGGAATTTATACATACATCATCGCGGTACCATTGAAAAGAAAATTGTTAAGCAAGATCAACATAAAATTAATCTCAATTTACCTAAAAAAGCATTGGAACCATAACGATAAAATTTAGAAGGTCTAGGTTAGAGACGTGTTCCGACGTTGTAAGACATAGCAGCTGTCGTTAACTTGTTTGCGATACATTTCGAGTGTGATACCTCACTCCATGTACGTAATTATATTGTAGCACGTCCCTCGGGGCGGCATTATAGTATGATAAGTATAACTGGGTGCTCTCACTGTGCGGTTTCGCATCATACATCGCTAATACGGACTTGGGCCTCCACATACCTTAGGGTATATTTGGGAGGACAATTTTTAGGTGCTATCCATCCATACTAAACCGAGTTGGCCGCCCTTAAATTGTGATACACCGAACACAACATTCGGGGAGATTGCCTGCTCGTACTTCTTGGTTCGCCAGTAGGTATTCTGCAGTTCATAGTTTACTAGTAAACCCTTTTGCCTAGCATTACCCTCTTTTTGTTTATTTATTTTTTGGTTAAAATTAATCAGCAATTGTGGAAGAACATAATCCTACCCCTCATCGTTTGCGTAGATTAGCTTTAAAACCACCTTTACCACCAGAAGTTACTCCTGGTAGGCAAAGGAAATCAAGATCTGCCAAATCAAGTACAATTCGTACCTCTACTGAAACATCATCACTTCAACCAGAGTTAGCTCACGTTATTTCTACACAACCCGGTTCATCTATTGTTGTCGAAACGAAGTCTTCACAACTACCTGTGGTCATGATCCATCCAATCAGTGAGACCATACCTCCTGGACCCGGCGTTGTTCAACTTGAAATCGATCCAGATCCTATCACATCATTGCCAGAAAATCTGAATGTAGAAGTCCAACAACTGGAAGTTGTTCCTACCTTGGTCATCCCTCAAATTTCTGTAGCCATTGAAACTCCAATATCGCATAGTCCACCACCTGAAATTTACTTTGGGCCAAACGGAAAAGTTCTTCCACCTAGTTTAATTTCGATTGAAGAAATATCACAAGACGAGACACCTTTAACTCCAACTCATTTTTTCGGTAGGAGCTTTACCTGTACGAGTCTTTTCCTCAATCACCTTCCTCTGCTTTTGTTGATCTTGATTCATTTCAAGTTCCCACAAATTTTATATGGTATACATTGGGTCATTTGACCATGGCTGAGATAGCATCCAAGACTGAACCATCTGTTTCAGCTGCGACAACATCTATTGTTGCTTCATCTTCGATGTTTTGTCCATTGACTTCACCCATGTCATCATCTGGAATCCTATCTGGTTCCTCCTTTATGAGTACTGAATGGATTGATCCTTTATTCACATCTTCAGTGCAATATCAAGCTGATCCCATTAGTCATTCTCCTTGGTGGCTGGTTATACCACGAAAATTACCCTCAGAAATTCCAAAATTCAATGAAAACCTTGGAGAAGACCCGTCAACGTATGTTTTAACTTATCATTTTTGGTGCTTATCAAACTCCTTAAATGATGACTCCGTTAGATTACGTCTTTTCCAACACACACTCACTAGTCCAATTGCACAATGAGGATGGTTCTTTTTTCCTGTGTCAACCTCGTTAAAAAATGAAACAGGTGTTGAGGATAGTTCTTTTCCTGTGTCAACCCCAATAAATGAAACAGGTTCCCATGAGGATGGTTCTTTTTTTGTGTCAACCTCGTTAAAAAATGAAACGAAGATATGAGGATAGTTCTTTTTTCTTGTGTCAACCTCGTTAAAAAATGAAAGAAGTGCCTATGAGGAATTTTTTTTAACTGTGTCAACCTCGTTAAACAATGAAACAGATGATGAGCATAGTTATTTTCCTATGTCAAGCTCATTAAAAAATGAAACAAATCCTCTCCTAATTACGACGAGTCTTCCATCTGATATCGTAAATGAAATTTCATTCCATCTAGCTATCAGTAACTAGTGTTATCACTATAAAAAATCTCTGAAACTTGGTTAGTTACATTTTTTTCCTAAGTCCTAGTGTCAGATAGGATTAGAGTCATTTTGTTATTCTTCAAGGTCTAGATCATGGTTAAAGGTCTCATACCATCATTAAACATTGCTTATTAACCTCAATTCACTCTTCATAAGTCTTATGCCACATTTTAAAACCCATTTGTAAAGTCTGTTTCGAAAATTTGGTGAACAAGCCCAGAAACTGCATTTTCGTAGTGCGCCTAGTGTAAAAAGTCCATTTTGCACTATGAAAACGCCGGTGAATTTGTAGTGCAAAAACCAGAATTTGCACACCATGCACTACAAAATCGAGAATTCACAGATTTGTCTCTGAGCTGTCACATCTGTCAAATACAGTTAAATTTTCCATCATTGGGTGTCATTCATGAGTTTTCCTCCACACATGCAACCATTCTTTGTCATCATTAGAGGTCATTTGTCATAAATTAGAGGTCAGTCATTATTGGTCCTTTCAAATTTCAAACAGTTGGCCGTTTTCATTTGTCTCATGTAAGAAAACACTGCATGCATTCTTAAGTGTTGAAAGAAGGAATTCGTGGTGAGATTCCTAGTTATCAAGTGAGGCTGTATTTCTTATCAAGCGAGGCTGTGTTGTCTCATTACTAAATGAGATAGAGGTTATATTTCAAGCGAGGCAGAACTGATTCAAATTCAGGTTTTATTATCCATTTCTGTGAAACCTGAGCTCTTATCAAGTGAGGTTGTTCCATTCAAATACAGGTTATACCAGGGTTTTCAAAGCTTGCCAATTTAAGTAAGTTTGAAATTCATTTATGTGGGAAAAAAAATTTCATCAAGCGAGGAAGAGTTCTTATCAAGCGAGTCTGAATTCGATTCCTGAGTGAAACATTATATTCAACAGGAGACTCATATTGTTAATTTGCTGAAGACACGGAGTTTTTAGAAGGGTTTATTGTAGATTTCTAAAGATACAGGTTTCAAGAGGAAAATGGCTGAGGAGAGAAGAATCCATAGGTCTGGTCATTGCTTAAGAACTAAACCTAAAGGTGTTGAAGCCCTTACAAAATAAAAGTCTATGGAAACAACTTTTAAGAAAGTTGGATGTTGGAGGTTTTGTGAAAAAATTCGAGGGCACACTCAAGTTACCAAAGAGTTTGCCACAAATTTCATAAGATCAAATTCAAAGATTGGGTTCCTAAATGTACCAATTTCCAGTAAAGTAATATCAGTTGTAACAGAGATCCCAAGAGGTGAAGACAGGTGGTTTAAAAATTTTAAATTTGATATGACACCATGCAAGGTCTTTTTGAAACTAGAGTTTTCAGAGGTTGACTTGAACAAGGTTCTGCCAAGGAGTTATGTTAGAGACACATTTTCCAATCTGCTCTACAATATTCAGAGATACTTCACTTGCGAGGGTAGATATCATAAGGTATACACCTACCATTTTAAACTCTTGCTTCATTTCACAGGGATGATATCATTATATTTACCTTTTTATCTCTTCAGAAGCTTGGCTAAGATGTCTGATAAGGTACAAATGAAAGTTGAATCATGTGAAACCTCTTTATTTCACCATGGCTTAGTCAAACTGATAGTCTTGCATGAGCTACAAAAGGCAAATAGAGATTGGGCAGAATTCCTCTTTTTGAGTAGAATTGGAATAGAAGGAACAACTGCCAGTCCACAAGCTAAAACCCCATCAAAGATTGCTGGTATTGTGGAAACAAAGTCTAAAATATTTGTTAAAATTAAACCCAGGAAACAAGTGAAAGAACCAATGACATCATTGAATATCCAAGAGACTCCTAAGTCTATACAGAAGAAGAAAACTTTGGTTGAGGAAACAAGTTTAGAACAGTCAAATAGCAAAGAAAATACAAAGAAGTTGACTAGTTGTCAGAGGTTAAAAGAAAAGGGTAAGGCTGTAGTTGCAGAGGAGACAAGAGGTAATTTGAATGACATAATTCAAGCTATTGACATAGAGGAATCTCCCCTAGTGCAAGTAGACTTCATCAAATTAGATACAGGTGCCAGCAAATTGAAAAAATTGAAGACAGCTAAAAAGTTAGAATTTGAAGAAGAGGTGGCAGAGTTTATTTTTAAACACAGAAAACCCTTAACAAGGCAATCCAAGAAGCTGAAACAGTCAGACATGCTGATGGATCAAACAGGAGGGGAAATTGCTAGTATTTTTGAAGAAACCACAAATGCATCATCTCCAATGCCTGAAGAAGATACAAACATGGTCTTCAAGGTTCAAAAGGAAAAAAGCAGTTATGAAGAGGTAAAGAATAAACTCAGGCTTGCAAATAATGAAATTGAGAAATTGAAGAAAAGGGAGAGAATATATGCTGAAGAGAAGGTCAATTTTGAAAGGATGAAAGGGTTGTGGGAGCTTGAGAAAAATCCAAATCCTGAATTGATTGAGAGTCAAGCTCAGTTTTTCATTTGGACCCTACCTGCAATTGAGGAAGCCAAGTTCATCAGTATGGTTAACATAAAACTGAGGGCTAATAACAGAAGGCTCAAGAGGAGAATTGAAGATTTAGAAATACAGTTAAATCAGTTTGGAGATGAGCTACAGCCTAAATAGTAAGTTTCATCCTTGAAATAAATTTTGAAGGTTTTTTATGCTCCATTTTTGAAACTGCTCAAGGTTGATGATTATTGTTATAAGAATGGATATACACCTGAAGACTAAGTTTTAAAGGTTTCTGACTTGAAATTTTGAGGAAAAAGCCAAGACAAATGAATACTCAGCAGTTTCGTAGCGCGCTACGAAATTGATGAAGCAGACTCATCAGTTTCATAGCACGCTAGGAAACTGCTGTAGGATGCAGTTTTGTGAGTTTTTGCAAATTTCAAAGGAGAAAAATTTTAGTTTTTAAGCCTTGATGCTAGTGGGAGATGTATGTTGAATATCAATGAAGATTCAAAGGGTTTTGGCATAGTTAATTGGAGTTTAAGACATGTTTTTCAAATGAAAAGTCTACGTTACGAAAACATAGACAGTTTCGTAGCGCAGCACTTTGAACATTTTCCACATAATTTCTTGAAGTTTGGCATATACACAGAAGAAAGGTCAAAATTTTATGAAGGCTTTAAGACATTTGGCACGTGTTTTAAGTTCAACTTATGCAATAGATGGTTCAAATGCTATTAATGAAACACTCAGCTATTATACAGGGAGCACTATCCTATTTTATAGGGACAGAAAAGGAAGAGATAAAGAGGGCCTAACAGCAAGATGATAGACATTACCATGGTCAAAGACTAGAAGATGCAGGTGTCAAAGCATTGTTCAAGTATTTAGATAAGGTTTTTATGTTTTAATAAATGATGTTTAAGTCCTAATTGTATTAGGAGTCTAAACAGACAATTTAACTGTCAGTTGTAAATGCAGTTTGTTTTAGAAAAGTGTTAGGTGTCAAAATTCGAATTTTCTTCAAAGGATTGGAGAGAATCCTAAGATCTAATGAATACTCTATAAAAGGGAGGAAATCGAATAGCATAGGGTTGGAATTTTGCTGGAAAAAGTGTACTGTTTGGTATTATCTACAACTGTGTTTTTTATCTTAATACAGAGATATCATTTTGTTACTCAGGATTCAAAAAAGGCTATGGATGATTGATGTTATTATGTTTCTCCTTTATCTTTTACTTGCAGTAGCATGAGTGTATGTTACTTAGAACTCACAGTGAAGGTGCTCTAACTTCCTTCATATATTCATGGACTGTGTGACCTACTATTCTATTGTTTTACTGATGCACCTAAGCCTTAATATGCCCTGACTTCCATATGAATTTGATATCAATGTTTAGTAAAAGCATAAAGTGAACCCATAAGCCCAATGGATGCTTGTTTATTGTAGTACAACCAATTACTAAATTTGATCCATTCACTCACAGAGTTAGCCATTTGACTTTATTTGAAAATCATAAAACTTTGAGAGAGCCCTCTTAGGCTGAGGAGAATAAGCCTCAGCTAAAAGCTTGGTTTGAAATAGTTACTCAGGGTCTCCTTGATTAGCAACCTATCAGGTCTGATTTGAGATAACAACTAGTATTATACTTAGGTGCATGAAATGAAGCTTCTGGAGTATATTCTCTTGCAGGGGGCATTCGACATGATCTCTTGTAGGGGGAATTCAAAACAATCTTACCTATTGCACGCAATCGACTGCCGAAATTTAGGGGAAAAACTGGTTCAAGAGCTCCACAATCCAAATGGTAACTATGGAATGGTAAAAATGAATAGTAAAACTACTTTTAAATCGAAATTTAATTGTTTGTAAGTTAAATGTATTGCTATGACTATAGTTTTATTATGTTTTTATCATAAAACAGGTATTTTTAATCCATTTGATGTTGCTCTAAATAGGAAATACAACTGATGAATAGATTAGTCGTGCAGATTTGTTAAAGAATGACTTGACCACAAAGCATGCTTTTTCTCCTTATTTTTCGAGCTTTGTTAAAAAAAGAAAAAGGATTTGAAGCGCACTTTTATCTCTTTTCAGAGCTTCGATAACAACAAAAAAGGAAAACTGGAGTCTTCTTTCAGCTCTTTTCAGACTCCAATAATGTGAAAAGATTGTCGAGCACTTGTCTTTTCGAGCTCGTTAAATTAAATGAATTGATATCTACTCAGTATAAGTTTAACCCTTTTCTAGACTGAGATATATTAATTACAAAAAAGGAATACATTGGTTAAACATGACCAAAAAGGTTCTTTCAGATATTATTTTACACTTTTTCGGATCTGAGAGACAAATTTACGAAAAAGTAAAATATGGAGTTCTCTTTCGTCCTCTTTTTCAGAATCTCTAAACATGAAAAATGACCGGGCTTTCACTGTCGTTAAGCTCGTTAAATCATAAAATAGCGATGGACTTGTCAATCATGGAAAGAATCGAGTTTCATTCATCGCTAGACTCGTTAAATTATTAAATAGCGATACTTCATTCTTTATTCGCCCAAAGGGTTGAATTATAGATTAAGAAAATGTTATCCTCCTCAAGCTTGTTAAAAAATAATGAGGTACTGGTCGACAAATGACCGAGGAAAATTTGGGAAGAACAAGCAATATTTTCTTTATGGTAGCAAGTCGCTCTTGAACATGACACTTCCTTCACTCCATGTCCGTGACTGTTTGGGTTGGGTAATCATATTAATGGTTCATTCACACCTATGGTTCATCATACCTTCACTTCGGTTTTGGGTCAATGCTACCAAATCATCACAGTGTCGCTGATATGTTCAAGAGAAGTCATCCAGTGACATTCCTCATCCTTCTGAAATACTCATAAACCTTCATTTTCATGACCGTCATCCCTGAACATTTCTACATCAAGTCATACACTTGTCTCCGAAATCAGTAACTCCATGTTTTGCAATAAGGTGACTTCCTGTCGACTACAAATAAATATCTAAGAAGTTCACTTAGAAACATTAGATTCCAGTACCATGAGGCTTGTTACGGCATCAACAAGATCCTCGCTTCCGAACTGAGCAAAAGATTTTGTTTGACGTTCAACATCAAATCATCTATTCACGCCTTAAAAAATGTACTACAGTACCTTTAGGGCCATTGACATTAATGGTGGTTCTCTCACATTTGTTAATAGTCACATTATTGGCTGATAATCAAGCAATGTCTTTCCATGTTCGACTACAAATCAAATATTCACATGGCTAGACTTGTACCCAAATGATCGAGTGAAAGAGATAAGAAGACCCCAGATCTAGTTTCAGCCGTTTGGGCTGAGATATCAGGATTGTTGTACACATCATCTGTACGGTGACTTTACATATAGATCGTCATCCAAACATGGGCCTATATTTGTAGGTGTATCTGCATTGGGAAACATTCCAATGAAGAAGACTTTCTGAAAAATGTACATGATATTAGATTGTTTTATGTGCTGACTATGGGAATGCCTACCCTTAGAAATTATGATCGAATAGAGGATATATCATAATGAAATGTATTGTAAGATTTATGCAGGTGACCACTATGCTTTGTTCCACACCCATCACAATGTAAAGCATATCAATTGGAAAAGTTATAATTGTTATTATTCCAACTTCATGCTTTAGGGGGAAATTGTTATAGGTCAATTTGGGCACCATTCCCAATGACTTGATTAACTGGAAATCATCTCCAAAAGACTAATGATTGTGGGTCTATCATTCCCCATCATTGAAAATTTCTATATGCCTTAAGACAAGAAGAGGACAAATGAGATGGGACTTTCATCAAGCAAAGGTTTCCAAGGTTTGAAGCTTATAATAAAACATGTGGGAGCTCATCAACGCAGCTTCTAAAGGGACTAAGTGCGTTGCATATGCAGGCAGATCCATGAAAACCTGCTTTGTAAATCATTTCCCGACACTCAAGGGTGCGTTGGTCAAATTGGGAGAGAAATTCTCATTGTTTCGGAATCTCCACATGGCCAGTGTCTTCTAGAAGGGTTCACATGTGTCAAGCTTTGGATCCAAGTGTCCATTTGACATCTACATGAAAGGAAACATGTATTACCTATTATTGGCAAGTCCTTAACTGATCAATTACCTCAATTCCTCTATAAATTGAGTATGGATTTCAATGCTTGGGAGGAGAATTTGAGTAGGGAAACGCTGGAGAATTTTCAATAGAGAGCTCTGTTTTGTGTAACCTCTGATTGGAGATTCTTATGCTGTGATGTGGTTATGGAATTAATGCTGGAAGGTTGCTTCAGATCAGTCATTGGGTTGTAACCTCTCCTTCTATCATTAATAAATAATGCAGCTTGTTTTTCCCTATATGCATCTATTTTAGTTTTGTTCTTTCTATATTGCAAGATCTTAACTGATGTGTATGGTTTATGCTTTACTGATTTAGCTAACTAACTTGTCCAGACATCTATATTATTTCATATTTTGTTGTTTCAATGTTCTTTCTTGCAAGAAGCATCTAGCCATCAACTGCTTGAACTTGAAGCTGCAACGGGAGCGACAGAAAGGAGCCATTTGGAAGCGACTGACCCAAGTAAGCCTCCAATCCTCTCTGTGTGCCTTTTCTGAGTTAGGAAAAAGAGTTGTGTAGTCTTTCACCTATTTTTCTTGAATTTCACTTGCCATGAGAAGTGTGTTCTATCCATGGTACACAATTCTAGCCAACACCACCAGAGTTTCATTTATTATAACAATGGCTATATCCTCTGTAGTCTCCGGATTTCCTGTATCTTCAATAACAATTGCCTTCTATTTCTCAACTGAAGTGATTTTGGGCCTTTTACTATAGATCATTTTTAATTTTGTTTCTGTATTTTTTTTTGTTGTGTATGCTCCTTCTTCTATGCCTCTTTTTGCTGATGTTTCTGGCTGTTTTACAAGTTCTAGAGCTTGTGCTGTGTCCATTTTACCTGCTGTCTCTTTTGTACTAGTTGTCTCTGTTAGGGTGTTTTCTACCCATTCTTCTTGGTTGGAAAACCTCTCAATCTCAGGCTTAAGCTCATGTATGAAGGGTGTTAATTTGCATTTTACCCTTTGACTACTCAGGATCTCTTGAGGATCATAGTTCCATGGAAAACTTTCTTGAAATTTGAACTCTGCTAATCTCTTTGTGATTTATGATAAAGGGAACAACCTGATTTTTTAACTTAAATTGAGTTTTCTTTCTGGCAGCCATGAAGTTGATAGAATCAGAATTGAGAATTTATCTCAAATACTCTAGTGCAAAAATTCTCATGCTCATATATCTAGGCAAATTATAAGGTAATAAGTTGGATCCAAAGATTCTTAACTCTGTATGCTTCTCATAGAGATACCAATATCCCATTTTACTCTGTTCTGAAAGTTGCAGGATTCTTTTCATTTCCTCACTAATTCTGGGCTGCTCTGCTTTATTCAGAATGTTCATTGTTGGATGTAGAAAAAGGTCTGAAAACTCCGTGTAGGTGAAATTACTGCCCTCTTTCCTAAGCAATGAAGTCCAGAAGATAATGGATAGAGGCTTTCCCTCAATGTCCATCTTTTGTAATGCAATAGGAAATCTACCAGCTTGAAAGAATAAGAATAAGTGAAATAGATAGGATGAGTATCTAAAAACTCCTTCAGTGGGTAATTTAGTGAGCTGATGATGGATATTGTTGGCTATGAAACTAGCAAAGTCAAAAATAACTTATGGGGGCTGGACAGGGGACAAGGTGGACAAGAAGCCTAGAATGGAATCATCAGTGTGTCCATTTGTAAAGTATCCAAGTATAAAGGAGAGCATAGAGATAATATGTCTAGACCCTTTGGGGAATTTAGCAGTGGAATAAGGAGGATTTATCTAAGGAATGTCAACATGGGAAGGCATAAATTTTTGAAATATCATGAACCTTTTAGGGAAGTCTAAGCCTAAGCACAACTGGGTCAAAGCTTCTATAGATAGGGGGACTGATTGAGGATCAAAATATAATTAAAGCATTTGGTTTATTGACTCTGTTGTGATGGTGAAAAATATTTCTCTATCAGCATTGACTATGGCCCTTTGATCTGGTTCATAATGTTTTTGACATAATCTGATAAGATCTTGGCTAGGGTGGGTCAATGGAACTATATATTTGGGCAAATGAGTCTCCCAAATGGGCATTTCATCCTTGTCCTTGTTCTTTTCATAACATCAATTGTGTATATCCAAGAGGTTGAATTCTACAATAGGATCAACAATTTTGTAGTCAACATCAGTCAAAGGGAGGCTTTCTACAACAACTATAGGTGGTTGAAAAGGATTCACTGATATAGTAGATTTAGCAGAAATGGCTGGGGTAGGTTTAACAACTTTAGATCCTCCAGGTTTAGTTGGTTTAGATCCTCCAATTTAAGTTGGTTTAGATCCTCCAGGTTTACCTGTACTCTTCTTTTTATACATTTTGGGATACTTCTGCAAGATTAGATTGTTTGCAGGAGTATTTTTCTTTAGCACAGGATAAGTTTGAGTGATTTTTAGGCCAGGACAGCTTCTGTTGGTCTTATTGCTCAATTAGACTTTTACCGATGATGTAAAACTTGGGATAAAATCGGAAACTGAGTGAATTTGACCACAAAAGGGGTTTTTAGGGTATATTCAACAAATTTAACCCTTTAGGCCTTTGATTTTTGGTATTTAAGCTTCGAAAAATGGAATTTTGGCTTCGGAAAGGCTCACATCATAGCAAAAACAAGGTTTTCTGGAAAAAATTGGCCAGGGTTTGGCCTCTTTTTTGGTGTTTTTGGGCAACTTGGCTCGATGAAATATCCTAATTGAAAGCCTAGTTCTACTATAGAAGGTTTTAAATGAAATTTTCAGGTTTTAAATTGGTCGAAAAATACCTTAAACGCAGGTGTTTGGCTTCTTGAAAGGTTCTGTGAATAATTTTGGTTGATCCTGAGGTCTGGTTCGGTTTACTAGAGCAGCAAATGATCTTTACCTGTCTTCAATGGGGAAGCTATGGTCAATTGGGAGTTTCTGCATATAAAATAGGCAATCAGGGCTTAAAAAGGTTTTTACACAGTCAAACGAAGCTTTTCACAGTTCATAATGCGTAAATAAACATAACAAATGATGTATCAAAGGTTTTAACCTTCGATATTAATCATCATAAATGTTTATTAAATGCAGGTCTCATTAATGGAGGGAGCGGTTTCAGGTTTGAAAATGAAACCATAAGGCGGTTATCGCGTTGATTTCAGGTGGTAAGAGGTTTTAACAAAAACGAACGCAATCCAATTAGAACTTGCCACATCGCAAGGGGCAGAATGGGCAAAACAACCCATTTCATGTCCGATTTGGGTTGCGGCGGGCATTTTGTTTTTGCGCGTGATATCATGTTCGAGCCGTTGGATCTAGAGCTTGAGAGCGAATGGCTGAGATCTAATTGAAAGGTGCAGTTAATTGAAGGTGGGACTGGGATTTCTTTATGTGGATTGGTAGTTGACATGTGGATAAAAAGCCTTTATAAATGTGAATAATTTATCAAAGGTTCTATGTGTGAAGTGGAGTTTATGCATATGAGCGGGGGTAAGTATAGTTAAGGAAAAATATCAAGGGTTAATGTATATAAAGCATGGGGCTTTATATAGTGGGAAATAATAAATGGAAAGGATTAAGTTTAAGATAATAAACCTTAGTCTTGGGTTAAATTTATACAGGGGGAATGAAAAATATTGCAACGGGCGGACTCTCGCATGGTCAGAAATTCAAGTTTTTGAACCTTTATAAAATGATTTAATATCATTCAAAACTTAGGATATAATTTTAATGAGCGGAATGATATGTTTAAAACACATATGATATGTCCGAAGAAACATATGTGCGCAATTTTTATTATATTATACAGTTTTTTAAATTTGTGGAAGGGTCTAATAACCATAGGGGGTGGGGTATTTAATTAAAGTTAGTTTTAGACCAAGGGGTGCTTTATTTGGGTTTTATTTTAACATGTGGATACTATATTTGGTCTAAAATCTTTATAATAGTGGGGTTTTTGGGGGTATTTTAGATATAGGGAATTAGATAAAATAGGATAAGATTTAGTTTAGGGAATTAATAAATTAAGTTAGAAGTTAATATGACAAGGGGAAAGGAATACACAAAAATACATAAAATGACTACGTAAAGTGAATAAGTAAAGCAAAGCTTGTCTTTTCATCATTTCACCGATTACTTAGGATAAAGTAATTTTGAGGGTTTTTGTATGTTTTTTGAATGAAGGAAGTTAATCAAATGGGGTTTTATGTTTCATTAAGTGAGAAAGAGTCTTTACTTATGAAAAGATTCAAATGTATGAAAGAGGAACACATAATGATAAATGGGGTTTTTGTCATAAGAACTCAACATTTTCAACTATCCAGTTATCGAGCCTTGGGTCCGGTCCCAACAAAAGTTAGAGAAATGCTCTGAGCCTTTTTGACTGGTAGTATAGAATAATGAATACTTATAGGGGAAGGGAAATTAGTGATTTTTTCCCGGTGATGAATATTACATGTTTTTCCCACTTCTTTCTACCTACCCAGCATTACTCTAACATTTTTTCTTCCTTTTATGAGGTGAATTTAAGCTTGCAACCTTGAAACATTTATTCTTTTGAAAGAAAAAACTATCTAATTCTACCTTATTTCATCCAAGGGGTCAGATTAAATTGTTGAGCTTCTCATTATTATCTACCTGTCTACTAATTTGTCAGGATTAAACTGTTTGAAAAATCTTTATTCACTATCGAAAACATGGAAATTGAAAACATGATAAGTCAAGATTAAACAGTTTAACTCATCATGGATTATGGAATTTATTGACACTTTGCCATAATCATTTGCAAAAAGTAAAAGTAGTGGCATTTGGACTTGCACACTTTCATGTCTTATTTTCATCTTTTTCTTCTGGGGTCTATATATATTTTAAGTCCTTTAATCTTTTTTTTAGAACTTTTTACCGTATTTTTGCTTTTTATTTTTTATTTTTTATTTTTCAAAATATGGGAAAACAACTTGCAGAAAGCAAGGTATGTACATATTTTACAAGAATATCAAAAGTCAATTCAAAATTATGAATCCTATATTTATAGGACCCTAACAGCAGCTTCACATGGGGATGGCATTTCTTAGTGAAATGTCAAGAACTCTTAGAGTAGTAGCCTTCAATTTTGACCATGATGATGCAATAATTGTTTTTTGTTTTATGCAAAAAATCATATTTATGACATCTTACTCTTCAAAGCTTAGGGCCTTCTCTTCGGGCTTCAAATTTGTAAAGAAAATATCCAATCCAATATAAAAACTTTAATGGATATTTACAACTTCAAACTTCCCATGCTTACCGTTGTCCTTTCTCCTAGAATCCCATTTTAACACTTGATCTCCAATGTAAAAGTCATCTTCTTTACTTCTTTTATAAAAAAATTTCTTGATTTTATCCTGAATGACTTGAGATTTTTCATAGACTTCTTCCCTTGTTTGTTGTAGATGAATAGTTTGATTTATTCTCCTTTGTATATCATTGATTTCCACTTGTGATTCTTGAATGATCTTCATTACTGGGACACCTAATGATGAAGGAAAAACTGCATCCATTCCATATACAATTTGGTAAGGAGAAGTGCTAATGGACTTTTTGGTAGTAAGTCTATCTGCCCATAAGGCATAGAATAACTTCTTATTCCAAGTCTTTTTGTTGTCTTCAATTAATTTTTTAATGATATTTACAAGGCTTTTATTTGAGGATTCAGCTAGGCCATTACCCTGGGGGTAATATGCAGTAGAGTGACCTAGGGTAATAAGATATTTATGACAAAAGGCAATAATCTTTTTAGACTTAAATGTTGCTTCCTATGAAAGAAATAATGACTGTATCAGTGGATTGTCTAGTAGGAATGGCTTCAATTCACTTTGTAAAGTAATCAGTGGCAGTCAAAATCCACTTATGTTGGCCAGAGGATGGGGGGTAAATTTCTCCAATGAAGTCAAAACTCCATTGTTGAAATGGAATTTCAGATGAAATAGGCTTTAAGGGTAAAGGTAACAATTTCTTCTTCTTCTTCTAAGGATCATATCTGCAGTAGTTTTCCAATATAAATGCCCTCCACAGTCACCTACATGAAATTCTTCAAGTATTTTGTCAGCTTCTGCTTTCAGTAAATAGTTCAGTAATATCCCACTATGTTCTTTCCAAAAAAGCACTTTATCTAAAATAAAAAATCTCATTGCTTTAAGTTTTAGAAATCTGGCTTTAGTCCTTGATAATCCAGGAGGAGCTTGTAAGTTGGTAAGTACAAAGATAATATCTGAGTACCAAGGTGAATCTAGAAAGGATTCACTAATCGTTGGAGTCGCCATCTATTCCTGGTCATCAACTCGAGCAATAAAATTTATGTCTAATGCATTGTAGTTAGATTCAGCCATCAATCTAGCTAATCGTTGTCCTTTAATGAGTTTGGTTGATTTAATTTCTATGTCATATTCTAGGATAGTGGCAATCCACTTACCTCTTCTTCCATCAGGGCCATCCTGAGTAAGAATTTCTTTAACTACAGAATTAGGGACATAGGCAATTATGTGGGAATAGAGAATGTAAACTTTGAAATCTTGTATGGCGTTAACCAAGGCTAAGGCATGTTTCTCCATTATGTTATATTTCAGAGGTGCATCTCTAAGTGTCTTACTGTAAAAAGCTATAAGCTGTTCGAAACCTTGATCATTCTTTTGCAGTAAAACTGCAGCAATGGTATGCTCTCATGCAAAAGAAAAAATTATAAAGTCTTTCTTGAAATACGGACTGATGAGGACTGGTGTTTTAGTTAAGGCTATTTAATGGTTTCAAATGATTGTTTAGCCTCAACATTCCATTTTAATATTGAATCCTTTTTAAGCATGTTATTCAGTTCTCTGATGATTTCATCTAAGTTAGAAACAAATCTTTTCAAAAAATTAATTTTACCTAAAAATGTTTGTAACTCTTTGATGTTTCTAGGTGGATGAATGTTCATAATTGCTTCAATCCTAGTAGGATCTATCCTAATACCTTCTTTTGAAATTATGTGTCCTAGTAACTTACCTTCCTCTAATCCAAAAAGTTTTTTCTTGGGGTTTAAAGATATGCCAAGTTTTCTACATTTAATAAAGACTTGTCTTAAATGATCCAAGTGTTCATTATTTGATTTAGAAAATACAGTAATATCATCTAAATAAATAACCAAGAAGTCATGTATTTCCTTTTCAAAGGCTATGTCCATAGCCCTCTGAAAGGTTGCTCCTGCATTCATCAGACCAAAAGGCATTTTCACATACATGAAAGTGCCCCAAGGAGTGGTAAAAGTTGTTTTATCCTGATCTTCCTTTTGGACAAGAATGTGGTTATATCCTGAAAAACCATCCAACAAATAAATCCTAGAGGAACCAGCTACCCTTTGTAATATATGATCCATCTTAGGTAAAGGGTAATTATCCTTCAAAGATAGTTTGTTGATACTTCTAAAGTCAACACATAATCTAATTTCACTTGTTTTCTTTCTGGTTGGTACTAATTTTGAAACCCAATCAGAATATCTGATTGGTGCAATGATCTAGGCATCATACATTCGTTTTACTTCCTTTTCCATCAAAGGTAATAGAACAAGATTAATTCTCCTCAATTTTTGTTTCAATGGTTTTTGATCATCTTTTATAGGAATTTTGTGTTGGATTATGTTTGTGTCATAAGCTTTGAGATCTTCGTAACTATAAGCAAACACATCTTGGTATTCCTTTAAATATCAATGCATTTTTCCTTTTCTTGTGGAGGTAAAGATTTAGACCATTTAATCATTTTTGGTTTTAATTTTGTCCCAATGTTACATTCCTCAATGTCAGACTTAACTGGTTCCATTTTTGGCTTTTTAGGCACATCGTTGGAATAAAAAAGGTCTTCCAAAGGAGTTAAACCTTTAGGCAAAAAAATATCTTTTAGATCTAACATGTCAATTTCTTCTTCAATGATTTCCTCAATTTCTACCTTTTCTAAGTTATCTATGTCAGATTGACTAAAAACAGTAGGTTTATTAAATTTCACTTTATGTACATCTATGTTATCTATTTCAAAATCAAAATCTGAATCGATATTACGATCTGTATCTATTTTACAATTTTGAAATTCTTCCTCATTATTTAAGAAATGGTAAATTTGTTCATCCTGAGAGAAAATCTACCAATACTTGAGGTTGTCTGGGATAATTGGTCTATGTTTAACCTTAGCACTTTACCTATGAGTTGGTTGGAATGGTAGGTTACATGTACTATCAAAAGTTTCTAAACAATGTGCTTGAATTTTTTGTTTTCTGGGTATAGAAGCAAACTTGCATTCCAATAAATCATCAGTTAAATCAGTTGTTGTATCTATGTATCTAGCTAGTCTAGGATTGTGAACATAGTACTTTGAATTTATTTGTTTTATGATTAATTCTTAATCTCCCATGATTAAAAAAATTTTCCTCCTAAGTTTCTAATGATTTGGAGGCCTAATATAAGTTCCTCATACTCAGCCATATTATTGGTACATTTAAAGTTGAGTCTGAAGGCAAGTCCTTCTGAATGATTAGTCTCCATATTGTGATCCATACTCTTGCTCCTGCTCTTGATTTGTTTACAAAGCCATCAAAGTCTAAGTGCCAAAGGGATTCATGAAAAATATTGTCATTGTTTGGTGTTGGCTTTTTATCAATCAGTTTAGTTTGGATTTCATTGTTATCAGAGTTACATAAAATATAAGAATCAAGGTCAGTTGGTGTAGAATAAATGGGGTAATTTATGGATCTTTCAGCACTACTGACCATGAATTTCATTAATATTTCCCTATATAATTTTTTGGGTTGACAGAACACTGATATAGTATCATAGCTCATGTCTAATTGTAGAGATCCCTACAAATTTTCTCCCCATGAGCGAGAAAGAAGCATACCATACTTTGGTGGGATGTCAACTACTACAATGTCCATTACCATACTCTTACCAGGGTACTGAGATAAATTCACCCATAAGTCTTTAATTAATCCTAAGCACTTAACTTTGCTAGAATTAAATGAAAACAAATCTTTGTAAGGCCTGGTTATTTCTAGATTAAGAGTTTCCATGATAGCTGTAGGAATTAAATTATGGGAAGCTCCTAAATCCAAAATAGCATTGTGTAAAATATGATCATGAATGGTAAGATTGATATAGAAAGGAGGGACTGATCCATCTGAATGCTTTCCATTCACATCAGGGCCAAAGATCAACTCTGGTTGATCATCATTCAAATTAATGGCATCTTCACCATCATTCATATTCAATGTTTCAGTTATGGTTGATTTGTATAAGTCATTCTTTACCAATTCTGTTAAAGGAATGGGTATTTTTAACTTAGCAATTTCAGTCTGAATATTGAATGAGGGTTGAGACTTACTAATTTTAACTAATTCATCTTTAGTAACTGTAATCTGAACTGGTTTTTCTTGAGTTTCTACAGTTGTATTTCTCTCTTTAGTTGTTTTGAAATTCTCTGTCTGATTTTCCTGAGTTTTGCTGCTTTTAACTCTCTTTTCTAGGATTGATTGTGTAGCAGCTGAAGTTTTATCAGACTTATAATTATCAACACGTGTTATTGAATTATTAGTTTTTGAATCTACTGATTTAGAATCAGCAGAAATATTTTTAGGATCAGAATAGATTGTTTTTATTGAATTAGAAGCTTTAGCAGTATTAGCTTTATGTGCGTGTTTGGAAGATTGAGCTACTTCATCAGTAATATCAACAATTTTGGGACTTGTTAATTTTTCAGGACTGGAAGGATTGGAATTTTGCTTATTTTCCCTTGGGAGAATTTGCAAACAATTTTTTTTTGGTGCTTCTACATTTTTCTTATTTTGATTTTGGGAATTTTTTTTGTAGAAGACTCATTATTTTTCTTGTTTCTAAGGTTATACTGACTGTGAATTTCATTTATAGCAAAGTCATAACCTTGTTTGTAGTCAAAGGATTCACTAGATTCTAATCTGAGCTGTTGAAGCTCAAATAGTTCTTGATTCTCCTGAGTGAGGAAAATGGTATTGTTTTCATCTATTCCCATTATAAGATTGATGTTATCCTCATATTCATCATTATTTTGAGAACTTTCAACATAGTTCTCTTGGAATGGGGGCCTAATGTTTTGGTCTGGAGCAACTTCTTTAGCTTTTCCAGAGTTATTGTTTTTTCTGAAATTGGGATTTCTAATCTGAGGTTGATTATCCATTTGAGGTTTTCTCTCTATATTATCTAATCTAACTACCACCATTTCTAAAGTTTCAGCAATCATGTCTATTTTAACATCCGAGTTTGAACTTTTTTCTTTAATTGTAACTCTTCTTTTATTCCTAAGTCTGGTTTTCTTAGCTAAAATATTGATTTCTACATTGTCAGCATCTAATTACATCTGTTCTAAGGTTTGTGCATCTCTTTCCCTTAATTGATAGGCCATATCTGCATCAAATCAATCAGGGAATTTGAGCAGAACAGAGTAAGGTGTAGGTTTAAGATTTTCAGGTATTGTATTGTAGACACTATTGTATCTGGTGCAGTAGTCTTGAATAGACTCAGTAGGAGATCTTTTCTTGGCATCAAACTCAGAAAAAATTTGAAGGGGGTTCTTTTTTCTTTCCCATTTATTTAAAAATATTCTATGAAATACAGCTAAATCAGTTACACTACCAGGAGTTAAATTTTTGAACCATTTTTTAACCTCTCCTGTCAAACTCTGGGCAAATAACAGTTTGTTTTTGGTAAAGAATTGACAGTTTGTTTTTTCTTTTTACCAATCTGATCTGGGTTATCTACTATAACTGTAGGGTTAGGATTCGGATTAGACCTGGTATAGTAGGTTTTCCTAGAAGCCAGAATGATTGTTTTTGATACCCAAAACCTATAAAAGTAATCTTAAAGTAAAAGGATAATTGAAAGATTTTCCTTTAAGACTAAATTTAAGATTGGAGATTGGTTAAGTCCCCAGTATGGTCGCCAGTATTTTATCACTCTAGTAAATTCTTAAGTTGTGAGATTTTGAGTTTTTAGTCAAAGAACGCTAGAGGTAACCACAAACCTACTTGGAACTCTAGGATCTAGCCTTCCTAAAGTTCAGAGAGGGATCTTTCTTTAAGATTTATCTTTTTTTTAATTTATGAATATTAGGCTAGTTATGAAAGTACAATTGGTTTTGTTTTAAAAGGTTTGGTGGGAAAAAATCACTTAGAGGTAAAATAGAGAGAAATATACTTGTCCATTGGGCTATGGAGTCTAAATCTAGCTAGCAGCACTAGAAGTCAAGGCCAAAAAGGTACAAATGTATTCAGAGCAAGATAGATAACCCTCAGAGATTTGGGAAAGTGTTTTTTGGTGAGATGACATGATCGGGATAAAGGGAAATTAAGGATCCTTTGATCTGGAAAATGGAAGTAGGAGGCAGAGGTCAAATGGGAGAAGGAGCAATCAAGGATTCATTGCACCGAAAATCAGCGGAAAACATTAAAATGGCAACTAGTTAAAGACAGGGAGCACTAGACTAATCCTATAGTAATACTCCTAGTTACACATTTAGATAGAACAACATAAAATGAATGAATGAAACTTGAAAAGGAAACAGTGACAAGTAGAAAATACTTCACGCATCAGCTTATCATAGGGATCCTAAATTATGATGCAAATCAACTTTTCCAGTCTTCTAATTCGAAATCAAACACACAATAGCCTCCAATGTTCAGCAAAAATGTCTATAGTAAGTCCAACAATTTTATTCCACACTGAATAGTTCTAACGTAGAAGTATTTATACAAAATGTAATTACAAATATCCTAGGAGAATTATAGGAATATATTTAGGGAAAATAAAATATCATTACATAATAAGAGGGACAGTTACTTAACAAACAACAAGTTGTCCTCTTTTATCCAAAACAAATAGAACTGCTTTATCTAACAAGGAGATTTTAGCTGTCAAGGTCTCCTGCTTGCTGGATGCTAGAAAATATCTGGCTTTTGACTTGCCTTCGCTGATACTCTTTCATTTGATACTCTTTACCTGATGACCTTTAACACTGATACTCTTTAACCTGATTAGTTTCACTAATTTACTGCTGTAAATTTATCTTTCTAGCAGTAAAATCAGCAAACTGTCTTTTTATTTCAACTGACTATTTTTTACTGTTTTTCAAGGTAATATTCTTTCACTATTTTTACCTTTCATTGTTACATCAAATCAGTAAATGTTTGCCACTCTTCTTCCTTGGGAATTTTGACATTCCTCAACTTCCTGAAATTCTCATCAACCTCTGCATATCTAACAAAAGTGGGCTTGATGACAAAGATATGTTTAATCTCATGTTGCAAAAATTATAGATCTTCAAAATGCTGAAGGAGGACCTTTCCTGTGGGAGTGCCTTGTGCTAGTGGCTTGTTAACTTGCTCTTTAGCAAACTCTCTAATTTTTTTATCATAGTCCTTATGGGGCATGATTTTTTCATTAAAAACATGGATGTATGGTAGGCTCCTCTGTCTTAAGTTATGGCAATGTTCATTGATTCACATTTTTCTTCTAGATTAGTCATCAAGTTCTTCTTAGTTACAACCTTTTTTATCTATAAGATTGTTTCTGTCCTGTCTAAGACTTGTAATTCTTTCAGTTCTGCCCTGTTCTTGCTGTTTAAAAATGTAATGAGTTTTGAAGCCTGAGTTGGCTTATCAATTAACTCATCTTTTGTTCTTTGTATCTTTGTCTTGGCTGCCAACAATAAATCTCTCTGCTCATATATAACCTGAATTGAAGGCCATTGAGTGTGAATGGCTTCAATTATGCTAGTCCAGAGATGATTTTTTACATATGAAATCCGCTTAGTGAAAGTTAGATCTTTTTGTAAATTCTTGATATGTTCTCCCAATCTGATGGCTTTCTGTTCCTGGTTTTTAGCATTTATTAGAGCTGTCTTATTTGTAGCTTCAGAATTTTCAATCATATTTTTCAGGCTGTTGATTTCATTTGTTTTTAAAGACATTTCATCCATAGATTTAACAATCTAGCCTGCTTCATCTGTTTGTTGTACATGTGTAGTAGAAGAGTCTGTAGCTGAAGTAGTAGCTGAGATCACTGGCACTGCAGTTGCCAGTGGTTATTTTGGTGCTAGTTTCTCTCCTAAAGTGGAAGACACTACTGTAGTTATCACTGGGACGACTGTAGGAATTATAGGAGTGTCAGGTTATTTTACAATCTCCTTCTCTTGGAAAAGCTGGTCCATTTGTGTTTCAATTTCTTTGATTTGAGCAGTCAATTTGAGAATGAGTTTCATCATTTCTTCTTTCTCATTCTGATCTTGAAGGATTTCCTTCGTTTGTGGATGCTCACTTTGAGGAAGCTTAATATGTTTCCTCAAAGCTGCTATGTCATCATTCTTTTTATTTATTAATAGTTCTGCTGCTTGAATATTTGAGGGATCACATCCCACCTGTAAAACTAATTTCTCTTGGGCTTTAATCCTTAGATCCTTGGAATATAAAGATGCCTTTCCTATCTTCATCTGATCCTGCATATTAATGATGGTATTATGTAGCTTGTTTTCACTCATTGCCTTGGTTTCTACTGTAGAATAAAGCATCTCTGAGCTTTGTCTGTGAAATTCAATTTGATCTAGTTCATGGACAATTTCTGCATCAACCTCAAAGTCCACCTTCTTATAATCTGCTGTTGTTTTAGGTGTGGAGGTAGCAGGTTGTAGAAATGACAGGATCATTTTGTTACTATAATAATCAAAGGCTGACAATAGCCTATTTTGATTTCTCGGATTTTTTTTTAGGAATTGAGAATATATCTTTGTTTTGATCTCCTCATTCTTCTACTTTATCTGCTTGTATTTCTCCTTGATGTATAAATCCTTTTCCTCAGCTGTTTGTGAGGAAGTGGCCTCCATGATATGTTGCTTTTGTACCATCTGATTTTCTTCTTTGTCTGCTGGTTTGTTTTTTTCAATTTCCACTAGAGTTTCATTTATTATGACAATGGATATTTCATCTGTAGTCTTTGGATTTCCTGTATTTTCAATATCAATTTCCTTCTCTTTCTCAACTAAAGTGATTTTGGGCCTTTTATTATAGATCAGTTTGAATTTTGTTTCTGTAGTTGTTTCTGCTGTGCATGCTCCTTCTTCTCTGCCTTTTTTTTCTGATGTTTCTGATTGTTTTACAAGTTCTAGAGCTTGTGCTGTGTCCATTTTACCTGCTGTCTCTTTTGTACTAGTTGTCTCTGTTAGGGTGTTTTCTATCCATTCCGCTTGGTTGGAAAACTTCTCAATCTCAGGCTTAAGCTCATGTATGAAGGGTGTTAATTTTCATTTTACCCTTAGACTGCTCAGGATCCCTTGAGGATCATAGTTCCATGGAAAAATTTCTTGAAATTTGAACTCTACTAATCTCTTTCTGATTTCTTTGTCTGCATCTCTGTGATTTATGATAAAGGAATGAACCTGATTTTTTAACTTAAATTGAGTTTTCTTTCTGGCAGCCATGAAGTTGATAGAATCATAATTGAGAATTTGTCTCAAATAATCTAGTGCAAATATTCTCATGCTCATATATCTAGGCAACTTATAAGGTAATAAGTTGGATCCAAAAATTCTTAACTCTGTATGCTTCTCATAGAGATACCAATCTCCCATTTTACTATGTTCTAAAAGTTGCAGGATTCTTTTCATTTCCTCACTGATTCTAGGCTGCTCTACTTTATTCAGAATGTTCATTGCTGGAGGTAGAAAAAGGTCTGAAAAGTCTGTGTAGGTGAAATTACTGTCCTCTTTCCTGAGCAATGAAGTCCAGAAGATAATGGATAGAGGCTTTCCCTCCAGTTCCATCTTTTGTGATGCAATAGGAAATCTATCAGCTTGAAAGAATAAGAATAAGTGAAACAGATAGGATGAGTATCTAAAATCTCCTTCAGTGGGTAGTTTAGTGAGCTGATGATGGATATTGTTGGCCATGAAACCAACAAAGTAAAAAATAACCAATGGGGGCTGGCCAGGGGACAAGGTGGATAGGAAGCCCATAATGGACTCATCAGTGTGTCCATCTGTAAAGTATCCAAGTATAAAGGAGAGCATAGAGATAATATGTCTAGACCCTTCAAGGAATTTTGCAGTGGAATAAGGAGGATTTATCTAAGGAATGTCAACATGGGAAGGCATAAAGTTTTGAAATATCATGAACCTTTTCGGGAATTCTAAGCCTAAGTACAATTGGGTCAAAGCTTCTATAGATAGGGGGACTAATTGAGGATCAAAATATAATTGAAGCATTTGGTTTATTAACTCTGCTGTGATGGTGAAAAGGATTTCTCTATCAGCATTGACTATGGCCCTTTGATCTAGTTCATAATGTTTTTGACATAATCTGATAAGATCTTGGCCAGGGTGGGTGGATGGAACTATATATTTGGGCAAATAAGTCTCCCAAAAGGGTATTTCATCCTTGTCCTAGTACTTTTCATAACACCAATTGTGTATATCCAAGAGGTTGAATTCTACAACATGATCAACAATTTTGTAGTCAACATCAGTCAAAGGGAGGCTTTCTACAGCAACTACAGGTGGTTGAAGAGGATTCACTGATATAATAGATTTAGCAGAAATGGTTGGGGTAGGTTTAACAACTTTATATCCTCCAGGTTTAGTTGGTTTAAATCCTTCAAGTTTAGTTGGTTTAGATCCTCCAAGTTTACCTGTGCTCTGATTTTCAGACATTTTTGGATACTTCTACAGGATTAGATTGTTTGTAGGAGTATTTTTCTTTAGCACAGGATAAGTTTGAGTGATTTTTAGGCCAAGGACAACTTCTGTTGGTTTTATTTCTCAATTAGGATTTTACTGATGATGTAAAACTTGGGATAAAACTGGAAACGAGGGTTTCCTAAGTGAATTTGACTGCAAAAGGGGTTTTTAGGGTATATTAAAAAAATTTAAACCTTTATGCCTTTGATTTTTGGTCTTTAAGCTTCAAAAAATAGAATTTTGGCTTCGAAAAGGCTCACAGCAAAAACAGGGTTTTCTAGAAAAAATTGGTCAGGGTTTGGCCTCGTTTTTGGTGTTTTTAGGCAACTTGGCTCGGTGAAATATCCTAATTGAAAGCCTGGTTCTACTACAGAATGTTTTAAAAGGAATTTGCAGGTTTTAAATTGGTCAAAAAATACCTTAAACGCAGGTGTTTGGCTTCTTGAAAGGTTCTCTGAATACTTTTGGCTGATCCTAAGGTTTGGTCTGGCTTACTGGAGTAGCAAATGATCTTTACCGGCCGTCAATGGGGAATCTGTGGTCAATTGGGATTTTCTACGTCTAAAATAGGAAATAGAGGCTTAAAAAGGTTTTTACACAATCAAACGAAGCTTTTCATAGTTCATAATGAACAAATAAACATAACAAATGCTATATCAAAGGTTTTAACCTTCGATATTAATCATCATAAATGTTTATTAAATGCAGGTATCATTAATGGCGGGAGTGGTTTCAGGTTCGAAAACGAAACCATAAGGCAGTTATAGCGTTGATTTTAGGTGGTAAGAGGTTTTAACAAAAACGAATGCGATCAAATTAGAACTTGCCACGTCGCGGGGGGCGGAATGGGCAAAACAGCCCATTTCTCGTCCGATTTGGGTTGGGGTGGGTGTTTTGTTTTTGCGTGCAATATCATGTTCAGGCCATTGGATCTGGAGCTTGAGAGAGAATGGCTGAGATCTAATTGAAAGGTGCGGTTAATCAAAGGTGGGGTCGGGATTTATTTATGTAGATTGGCGGTTGACATGTGGGTAAAAAACCTTTATAAATGTGAATAATTTATCAAAGGTTCTATATGTGCGAAGCGGAGTTTATGCATATGAGCGGGGGTAAGTATAGTTAAGGAAAAATATCGAGGGTTAACTTATATAAAGAATGGGGCTTTATATAGTGGGAAATAATAAATGGAAAGGCTTAATTTTAAGATAATAAACCTTAGTCTTGTGTTAAATTTATACAGGGGGGAATGAAAAATATTGCAACGGGCAAACTCTCGCATGGTTGGAAATTCAAGTTTTTAAACCTTTATAAAATGATTTAATATCATTCAAAACTTAGGATATAATTTTAATGAGCGGAATGATATGTTTAAAACACATATGATATGCCTGAAGAAACATATGTGCGCAATTTTTATTATATTATATAGTTTTTTAAACCTGTGGAAGGGTCTAATAACCATAGGGAGTGGGGTATTTAATTAAAGTTAGTTTTAGACCTAAGGGCGCTTTATTTGGGTTTTATTTTAACATGTGGATAATATCTTTGGTCCAAAATCTTTATAATAGTGGGGTTTTTGGGGGTATTTTAGATATAGGGAATTAGATAAAATAGGATAAGGTTTAGTTTAGGGAATTAATAAATTAAGTTAGAAGTTAATATGACAAGGGGAAAAGAATATACAAAAATACATAAAATGACTACGTAAAGTGAATAAGTAAAGCAATGCTTGTCTTTTCATCATTTCACCAATTACTCAGGATAAAGTATTTTTGAGGGTTTTTGTATGTTTTCTGAATGAAGGAAGTTAATCAAATGGGGTTTTGTGTTTCATTATGTAAGAAAGAGTCTTTACTTATGAAAAGAGTCAAATGTATGAAAGAGGAAAAAATAATGATAAATGGGGATTTTGTCATAAGAACTCAACATTTTCAATTATCCAGTCATCGAGCCTTGGGTCTGGTCCCAACAAAAGTCAAAGAAATTCTCTGAGCCTTTTTTACTGATAGTATAGATATTTTGAATACTTGCAGGGGAAGGGAAATTAGTGATTTTTTCCCGGTGATGAATATTACATGTTTTTCCCACCTCTTTCTACCTACCCAACATTACTCTAACATTTTTTCTTCCTTTTAGCAAGTGCATTTAAGCTTGCAACCTTGAAACATTTATTCTTTTGAAAGAAAAAAATATCTAATTCTACCTTATTTCATCCGGGGGCTCAGATTAAATTGTTGAGCTCCTCATTATTCTCTACCTATCTACTAATTTGTCAGGATTAAACTATCTGACAAATCTTTATTCACTAGCGAAAACATGGAAATTGAAAACATGACAAGTCAAGATTAAACATTTAACTCATCATGGATTATGGCATTTATTGACACTCTGCCATAATCATTTGCAAAAAGTAAAAGTAGTGGAATTTGGACTTGCACACTTTCATGTCTTATTTTCATCTTTTTATTTTGGGGTCTATATATTTTTAAGTCCTTTGATCTTTCTTTTAGGACTTTTTACCATCTTTTTGATTTTTTTTTTTTTCTATTTTTTCAAAATATGGGAAAAAAGCTTGCAGAAAGCAAGGTATGTACATATTTTACAAGACTATCAAAATTCAATTCAAAATTATGAATCCTATATTTATAGGACCCTAACAAGTCCACTAGTGCAGGATTACCTTCCATGGAGGTTGAGAGGGAGTGTGCATTTCCCTCCACTAACGAAACATCTTCAGGTATCTGGTATGTTGACAGTGGGGCTTCATGTCATATGAAAGGAGTCCGTGAGTACTTCTTAGAGATTTCAGAGAGTGGCACTGATATAGAGGTAGTACTCGGAGATGACACCATTGTTAGAGCAGTCGGTGTGGGGACATTGACATTTGATAGGGAACCCAAACCTCCCTTGAAAGTGTAAGATGTTCTATATGTGCCAGGGATGAGGAAGAACCTCATATCCATCTCAGATTTGGAGGACAGAGGGTATGAGATATTTTTCAGGAGAGGATAGGTTCTTATATATCCCAGGGGTGCTCCAACTGATTTAACTCGAGTGATTGGTGTACGCCATGAAAACGTGTACAAGTTTGTGTTTCAACCCCTTTTGGCATTGAGTAGTAGTACCGACAGCAAAGCTAGCAGTTCAGAGTTGTGCGAGATTTGGCATCGCAGGATGGGGCACATGTATCATGGGGCCTTGAGGACATTGCGGGAGATCACTATATGTGTGCTAGATTTCAGTACTAATCACATTGATACATGCATAGGATGTGCGATGGGAAAGTTTTCCAAATCCCTTTTTCCCAGCATCGACAACAGATCGACTGGGATACTTGATTTGATTTGTACCGATGTGAGCGATTGGATGTCTCATGTTTCCTTGAGTAAATATGAGTATTATGTTTTATTCATTGATGACCACTCCAGGAGGACTTGGATTTATTTCTTGAATACCAAGAGTGAGGTCTTCAAGTGTATTCAGGAGTTAGAGCTCTTGTGGAGACTCAGATAGGTCAGAAGATCAAGTCCCTGAGGCCGGACAGTGGAGATGAGTACACCCTGGGTGATTTTGTTGATTATTGTGTGAAGGTATGCATTAGGAGGGAGTTCACAGTTCCTTACAACCCCCACTAGAACGGGGTTGCAGAGAGGAAGAATAGACCATCGTTAGGGCTGCCAAAGCCATGTTACATAATAAGGGGTTACCATTGTTTTTGTGGGCAGAGGCCTGCAACGCTGCTGTTTATTTGCAGAATAGGAGTCTGCATCATGCCTTGGGGCATGTGACTCTGGAGGAGGCTTTTTCTGGGAAGCAGCTTGATGTTGGTCACTTCTATATCTTTAGGTGTATTGCATACTCCTACGTACCCAAGGAGAGGAGGAACAAGTTAGAGCCCACCGTAGAGAAGGGTATCTTTGTGGGCTAAAGTGAGACCTTCAAAGCCTTTCGGATTTATATTCCTACATAGAGGAGAGTTGTTTTCAGGCGGGATGTGAAGTTTGAGGAGGATAGGGCTTTCAGGAGGTCACGGGAGTTAGAGTATCTGGATCGCCTAGACCCTCAGGAGCAGTTGAGTCAGGCATAGGGATCCAATGGATAGGGATCAGGAGGATTCAGAGGTACATCGATTACGGTGTCAAGTCTGTCAGTGAGAAATGGCTAGCCGATTCAGAGGGGTGGTGCTTCGGCCAGCATGCAAAGCATTCCACTAGGTAGTCCACTGATGGACAGTTCACATGGTACTTCAGCATCTACAGGTTCAAGTTCAGGCAGGAGGACAACAGATAGACAATCAGGAGTTCATGCTCGTGATGAGGATGAGGAGTTTCATTCTCCAGTGGGAGAAGTGCACTTAGGGAAGATGAAGCCCAAGTGGCTTCAGGATACCTTGAGAGAGGCCACATTTGTTGCTGGACCTAAGATGTTGGGTGTGGAGCCTGATTATCTTGTTTACTTTGTATCACAGCATTGGACCCTTGTACCTTAAAAGGGGCGGCAACTCCGCCCGTAATTAATCACTTCCGTGGGGGGTCCAAGGGGGGGCGGCAGCGCTTTTCGAAGCCCCCCCTTGGCAGGGGGTTTTGGGGGTAGCGCCCCCGAAGCTAAAAACAGATGTAAAATTTCCTTGTAAAAGTATAGTAATTTCTAGTCAATCTGGGTCGTTCATTAGGAAAATGATCTGACGGTAGAAGTTATGTTTAGTTTAGGTTTTTTTTCCCTAGAAGGCAACCCCTCACTTTTATGAGGGTATTGTATTGCGGCTGTGTATTGTATGTGTATTCTCGGAGCGAGAAATAGAGAGGGAGACTGTGGGAGAGAACAGAGGATATTACAACGGATTTGCTGTAGGATGTGTCTCTTGATTTTTGCTGGATAATAGAAAGGAAGGATTGGCTGTTCGGGGTGAACGTAGCCCAAACTGGGTGAACCACATATATCTGTGTCTCTCTAGTTTTATGTGTTTTGTATGCTTGTATTTTCCGCATATTTTATGTGTTGCATTGCTCTGAATATATAATTTTCTAACAACTAGTATTAGAGCCGAAGGTCTATTTGGCTGATAAACTCGCAAGAAAGAAGGGTTCCTGGTTCGAGTGGGAGCAATGGCGAAAGATGGTAAATTTAGGGTCGAGAAATTTAATGGCCAAAACTTCCTGTTGTGGAAGATGCAGATGGAACATTATCTGTATCAAAAAGATCTGTAACTACCATTGAGTGGAAAAACAAAAAAGCCGGCGGCCATGACAGATGCATAATGGAACATTCTCGATAGAAAGGCACTCAGAATAGTACAGTTATGCCTTGCGGCATCAGTCGCCTTCAATATTTCGAAGGAAACAACAACAAAGGGTTTGATGCAGACGTTGGCGAAACTATATGAAAAACCCTTAGCCTCAAACAAGGTATTTCTTATGAAACAATTATTTAATATGAAGATGTCGGAAGGTGGATCTGTTGCAGACCATTTAAATGATTTTAATACAGTTACCAGTCAGTTAAGTTCTGTAGGGGTAAACTTTGATGATGAAGTTAGGGCTCTTTTATTTCTGTGCTCATTGCCAGAAAGCTGGAATGGTTTAGTTATGGCCATTAGTAACTCTGTCTTTGGATCTAGTACTTTAAAGTTTGATGATGTTGTCGGTGCTATCCTTAGCGAGGAAATGCGACGGAAATGATCTGGTGAGACATCGGGTAATGCTTTGAGTGCAGAGTCTAGAGGAAGAAGAATGGAAAGAGGAAAGAGCTCAGGTTATCACAGTAAATCAAGGAAAGGCAGATCCAAGTCCAGATCAGGGATAATGTGCTGGAAATGCGGAAAGAGAGGACACCTAAAGAAAGATTGTAGATCTTGGAAGGGAAAAGAAGGAGATGCACAGCAAGAAAACAATCATGAAGCAAATGTGACAGGTGATGTGTTACAATATGCTTTGATTCTTTCTTTCGAAAATGTTACTGATTCTTGGGTTGTAGATTCAGGGGCTTCATTCCATGCCACAACTGATAAGAAATAGTTTCATGACTATGTTCAAGGAGATTTTGGACAAGTTCGTTTGGGTGATGATAAACCCTGTAAAATTGTTGGAATGGGTAAATTTCTTGTAAAACAACTGAATGGAAACCAATGGCTACTAAAGGAGGTAAGGCATGTTCCAGATCTGAAGAAAAATCTGATTTCAATAGGGCAGTTAGGCAGTGAAGGTTGTGTGACAACTTTCACAGATAAAACTTGGAAGGTCACCAAAGGAGCGCTGGTAATAGCAAAAGGTGAAAAGGTTAGTACATTGTATTTATGAAATGGTATTTCTAACTATGTTAATGCTTTAACTTCCAAAGGAGTAGATGCAGCATTATGGCATCATAGGCTTGGACACATGAGTGAGAAGGGAATGAAGATTCTTCACTTAAGAAATTTGTTGCCAGGTTTGAAGAATGTTGATTTGGATTTATGTGAGAATTGCATTTATGGAAAACAAAAGAGAGTCAGACTTCTCAGAGTTGGGAAAGAAAAGAAGAGCGAAAAATTGGATCTTGTGCATACAGATGTATGGAGACCTGCTCAGGTATCATCTCTCGGTGGCTCTCATTATTATGTTACTTTTATTGATGATGTAACTAGAAAAACATGGATTTATTGTATTCATAATAAATCTGATGTATTTGATACTTTCAAGAAATGGAAAGCTTTGGTTGAGATTGAGACAGGAAAGAAGTTGAAGTGTCTCAGATCAGACAATGGAGGTGAATATTGCAGCAAAGAGTTTGATAGGTACTGTTCGGAGCATGGAATTCGTAGAGAGAAGACAGTTCCAAGAACACCACAAGAAAATGGTGTGTCAGAAAGGATGAACAGAACAATCATGGAGCGTGCGAGGTGCATGAGATTGCATGCAGGATTGCCTTTACAATTTTGGGCAGATGCTGTAGATACTGTTGTTTATCTAATAAACAGAGGGCCTTCAAGTTCCTTTGATGGTGGTATTCCAGAGGAAGCATGGATAGGTAAAAAGGTAAACTACTCTTTTTTAAAGCATTTGGCTGTGAGGCCTTTGTCCATATTAATAAAGAAAATAGAACAAAGCTTGAGGAAAAATCAAAGAAATGTACCTTTATTGGATATGGTGTTAATGATTTTGGATATTGCTTATATGATTATGAAAATCACAACATCATTAGGAGCAGAGATGTAATATTCAATGAAAAGGTCTTGTATAAGAGTCAGTTGCAGGAAAAGAAACAGGAAAACGAAAGCAAGGAATATATGGTTCTTGATGAGATAACTGAAAAAGTAAAGGTGCCTGAAAATAATAATAATTAACAACCACAATAGCAACAACGACCACAAAAGCAACAGGTACCTCAAACACCTGAAAGTGGTGTTAGAAGATCTACCAGGATAAGTAGACCCCCTGAACAATACTCTCCTTCATTATATTATTTATTGTTGACTGATTCTGGTGAACCCGAATGTTATGAAGAAGCAATGCAGGTTGAAATCAGGAAGAAGTGGGAGCTAGCCATGGAAGAAGAGATGGACTCCTTAATGCATAACCGGATTTGGGACTTAGTCAGGTTGCTTGCAGGTAAAACTGCATCGCAGAATAAATGGGTTTGCAGGCTGAAGGAAGAAGATGGAGGAAAACAGAGGCACAAAGCTAGACTTGTGGTGAAGGGGTTTGCACAGAAGAAAAGTATTGATTTTGATTAAATATTTTCTGCTGTTGTTAAAATGACTTCAATTAGAACTATTTTAAGTCTTGTAGCAGTAGAAGATTTACATCTTGAATAGTTAGATGTAAAGACAACATTTCTCCATGGAGATCTGGAGGAATATATCTATATGGAGCAACTAGAAGGATATGAGGTCAAATGGAAAGAAAAATTAGTGTGCAGGCTAAAGAAGAGCTTGTATGGCTTAAAACAGGCTCCAAGGGAGTGGTCTCTAAAATTTGACAAGTTTATGTATGAACAAAGTTATACTAGATGTCACTATGATAATTGTGTTTATCTGAAAAGGAAAAATGATGGTAGCTATATTATATTATTATTGTATGTAGATGACATGCTTGTTGTAGGGTCTAACATGCAGGAAATAAATGTGCTCAAAATAAAATTGGCAAATTCATTTGCAATGAAGGATTTGGGAGCTGCAAAACAAATCCTTGGTATGAGGATAGCTTACCAAGGATAGCTAGAGATAGGAAAAATCGCAAATTAACACTGTCTCAGAATGAGTACATAGAAAAGGTGTTGAAAAGATTTAATATGCAGAATGCAAAACCAGTTAGTACACCTTTTGCTAGCCATTTAAAACTTAGTAAGGAGATGTGCCCCAAGACCCAAGAAGACATGGATTATATGTCTAAAGTTCCATATGCATCAGTAGTTGGAAGCTTAATGTATGCAATGGTATGCACAAGGCCTGATATTGCACATGCAGTGGGAGTTGTAAGCAGGTACATGAATAATCCAAGAAAAGAACATTGGATGGCAGTAAAATGGATTCTCAGATATTTGAGAGGTACCACAAATCAAGCATTATGCTTTGGTGGTTCAAACATTGCTCTACGGGGATATGTTGATGCAGATATGGCAGGTGACAGAGATAACAGGAGGAGCACTACAGGATATGTATTTACTGTAGGTGGAACAACTGTCAGTTGGGTTTCAAAAATCCAAAGTGTTGTTGCACTTTCAACAACAGAAGCCGAGTATGTTGCTGCTACGGAGGCTAGTAAAGAAATGATTTGGTTACAAAGGTTTATGGATGAATTGGGTAAGAAGCATGATATGGGCACACTATACAGTGATAGCCAAAGTGCTATTCATCTTGCAAAGAACTCAGCATTTCATTCCAGGACTAAACACATACATCTCAAGTACAATTTCATACGGTCAGTATTGGAAGATGGAGAGTTGAAGCTGGAAAAGATACACACTAGCCAAAATCCTGCAGATATGCTAACAAAAGTTGTAACTAGGGAGAAACTAAGAAAGTGCTTAGTTTCAATTCGTCTTCAAGGATGACAATGAAGATGAGGAACAACCAAGTCCAAAGAGGAGTCATTGTCCAGCAAATGAAGCAGCGGTGGAGTTGCTACAATCAGTCTCCAAGTGGGATATTGTTGGGTGTGGAGCCTGATTATCTTGTTTACTTTGTATCACAGCATTGGACCCCTGTACCTTAAAAGGGGCGGCAACGCCGCCCGTAATTAATCGTTGCCATGGGAGGTCTAGGGGGGGCGGCAGTGCTTTTTGGAGCATCGTTCCCTAGCAGGGGGTTTTGGGGGCAGCGCCCCCGAAGCTAAAAACATATGTAAAATTGCCTTGTAAAAGTATAGTAATTTCTAGTCAATCTGGGCCGTTCATTAGGCAAATGATCTGACGGTAGAAGTTATGTTTAGTTTAGGGTTTTTTTCACTAGAAGGCAACCCCTCGCTTTCATGAGGGTATTGTATTGCGGCTGTGTATTGTATTTGTATTCTCGGAGCGAGAAACAGAGAGGGAGACTGTGAGAGAGAACATAGGATATTATAGCGGATCTGATGTAGGATGTGTCTCTTCATTTTTGCTGGATAATAGAAAGGAAGGACTGGCTATTCGGGGTGGACGTAGCCTAAACTAGGTGAACCACGTATATCTGTGTCTCTCTGGTTTTATGTGTTTTGTGTGCTTGTATTTTCCACATATTTTATGTGTTGCATTGCTCTGAATATATAATTTTCTAACATAAGAGGCTGGTCAGAGAAAGTAGATCACCTGAGAGGTTTTGTAGCTATATGGAAATGTGTAGAAAATATATAACATATGCATTATATATCCAGAGTCTCCTGATCTAACAATATTTATCTTCTTGCTAAATACAGAATCCTTCCACTGTTAATCTTTTTCGGAAATAAAAAACTCAATTGCAAACACATGAAGCAATAAAAACAATCACACATAACACAGTTGTTTAACGGGAAAGCCTGAAGCTAAAAACCCCAACTATCTGTATATTATGTATCATAGAGATCATGTAACAATCCTCATACAGATATTAGTACATAAAGCTCTCAGTACAATACAATCGTCACACACTATCATGAAGAAATCTGCAAATCCATGCACTGATTTCTTGCCTCCTGATAGCTTGCCTCCACTGTGCAATCCAAGCTAAAGAAGACCCCTGAATGAATTCGAATCTGCCTTGCCTTGACTTCGTAATATTCATTGGCAACTCCAATGTATGTTTGATGCATTGGATGCATCACTATAGTCACAACTGATAGTCTATCTTGCCCTTTCACCTAACTCTCCACTAGGTCTCACTGGAACTGACATGCACTGTAGTTAACTGTTGTATTTGTTCAGTTAATTAATGAGTTATTATTTGTGAATAAATTAAATAATTAATTCACTCCACTCTCACTAGTGTATCATTCAGTTAAACTAGATACAACTAGCTCAACTAAGTTTAACTTTGTTAAATTGAATACAACTCCATGAACTACTCTTCCAACTCTGTCATAACTTTGCCACTTCAGTTCTAACTGAGTCCTCCATGCATGAACCACTAGTAAACCCTAGGAATTGCGTAATTCCTTCAACACACTGATTTGCCAAATATGTATACTGAAATTAAGTGCTCCAAGAGAATAAGTTGATATTTAATGTCTGATTATTATTAAGAGCTAATAATAATTGACACATCTATTTTTAGATCGACGATATATAAATAGACTTCGCCCAAATATTCTAAAAATAGAATTTCATCTATTTTTCCAACTTGACCAACCATCCACAAATAGCATCCTGCAACTTCTGAAATATGATCACCATGTCTAAAAATATACATAGTCTAAAAATAGACTTGCGCCAAAAATAGCCTACGGGCTCACTTAGTGAAGGCGACTCTTTTCACTAAGCTCATTATCTTGTTGAATCTAAACACTTCCTCTCAACAAGATAGGGATTATCCTTCACCCCAATCCTGTCTCTATGGTATTTGAATTTGCTCCTGGTGAGCACCTTTGTCAGAATATCTGCATCCTGATCTTCCATAGGAATGTACTGAAGCAACATGATATTCTGCTGCACACAATCTCTGATATGATGATACAGGATATCAATATGTTTATATCCATGACAAACCCCAGGCAAAAAAACTTGCCTTATACTTCTCAACGCTCCCATCAGCATCTTGCTTTACCTTGTAGATCCATCTCAAACCTACCACTGATTTTCCCACCGGCCTTGGAACAATCTCCCAAGCACTGTTTCTAACAATGGAGTCATACTCCTCCACCATGGCATCTACCCATGTGGGCTCCTGCACTGCTTATTTGAAAGAATATGGCTCTGTCATGACACACTTGCTCATGAGAGCCATGTATCCAGTAAATCGGTCAGGTGACTGTCTCTGTCTGCGCTGTGATGTAGGGACTCCTACATTCTGTGTTGCATCAAGCTTCAGTCTCTAAGCTTCTGTGGTATGCTTCCTGCCTGTTCTGATGTTTGGTTCTACATGAGTGGACTCCTCCACTCTGTTAGACTCCTATACCAATAGGTGTAATTTTTCATGATTGTCTTGATTGAACTATGGAATATGTTCAAACCTTTTTCTTGAGCAAAGGTGTTCCATATTCTTGAAAAACCAAAAAATCAAAAAATTTAAAAAATGTAAAGAGGGTATACCCTAAAAGAAAAATAAAAGGGTAAGAAAAATAAATTGGTCAAGAAAATGAAAGAAATGAACCCCAAGCAAAAAATAGACCAAGGAAAGTGTGCAAATCCAAATGCCACTACTATTTCATTTTTGTAATAAAGCAATTGTGTGCAGCTTGTCAAACTTTTTCCACAATTTATGAAGAGTCAAACTATTTAAACTTGACTCATTCATTTTTCAATTTCATGTTGTAGAATAGAGAATAAATATCTGACCAAACAGTTTAATCTTGGTAGATAAGTAGATAGGTAGAGTTAATAAAAGGTGCTCAACAGTTTAATCTGAGCCCTTGGATGTAATAAGTGTAGAAATAGATAGATTTGCCATGTAAAAGGAAAAGAAGATTGATAAGGGTTTTCCAGTCTAAGTGCACCCTAATAAAGAAGAAAAAATGGTAGAGTAAAGTAGGTAGGGTAGGTAGATGTTGTTGCAGAATTACATGTGATGAATGATGGTTCTAAGTGCGTTCAATTTTACTTTCATCACAAGTACAAAGGCAGATACTACATTGGAAAAGTTCACAGCAAAGCAAGGTCAAAATCATTAACTTCCCATCTCACTTTTTCCCTAACAATTTACTAATTTCCCCTAAGTACTAAGGAATTTGAAGATTAGAGGGGCTCAAGGCATTTCCTTGACTTTTGGAGGGACCGGACCCTCGGCCTGATAATTGAAAAACCTAAGTACTTGAAATCATCCATTATCACCTTCATTCACCTCTAAAAAACCTTTTCCTAAGTAAAATCTCATTTTACTTAGGAAAATCCTTCAATATTTCATGAAAAGCCCTCAATATCACTTTTTATTTCTAAGTCTAAGTGATGAAAGTATAATAATGTTATTTACTTTTGAATCTTCACTTTCTTGGTTATATTTAAGTATTTTGAGTTTACATTGTCCTTTGTCATATTAACTCTAATTTATGTTTTAAATCCCTATGAAAATCACCTTTTCCTACGTATATAACTCCTTTGAATATAATATCCCCAAAAAACCCTCTTACTATAAGTTTTTAGCCAAAGTATTTAACCCATGTGATTAAACAAAAATCCCACATTACAAACCCTTTGGCTAAAATATATCCGTATATATTAAACTCCGCCCCTATGGTTAATGAATTTCATTGGTTTATTACCATATAATAATAAATATTCGAAAAAGGGTTTAAACATATATTTATATGTTTAAAATAAAAAACAAACAAATTAACCCATCCCGTGCGCATTACCCCCGACAGTCCATCGTACAAAGGATTTAATTAATCCACATGATTAATTAAATAGCCAAACATCCAGCCAATCAAATCCCTCCCGAAATAATTAAATTAACGTTAATTACCTTGAACTCCCGCTCATTAAATTCCCCGCCGACTTCACGCCCCAATCACTGTCTGATCATTCCATCGAAGATCCACGGCTCTCGTTCATTCCGCTACCCATCCTCCGTCCGAAAGATAACTTGCGAAATCGTAGTGGTTTTCGAATAGTGTTGGGGCCACGCGTCAGTTAATTTGTGGAATCACTGCCGATTCACATAAAACCACCCTCCTCCAAAGGTGGTGCGGAATAAACCGCTTACCACCGTTCCCTCGTGACTCGCCTCCCGTACGCTGACGTCATCCCATAAATTAATAAAAATCCCGTCACCCTGTTGACTTTGCGAATAAAACCAAACAACCCGCATCTTCTCATTTTTCCTCCATAGTAAACGACTACAACCTCCATGCAAAGAATTTCAAAAATCAACTGTCAAGTGCTATTAACTGAATTTTGTCGAAGACCACTGCCAGACCTCTCAAAATCAAATGAAACTTTTTCGACCTCCCCTGCAAACCAATGCTTTCTTAACAATTTGTTTTGTTTTACAGGTGATCAGAAGATCACATCCTTGGATAAACAGTCTTAATACTAGTCATAAGACTTGTTTACTCCAAGATTGTTATCAAATCTATTCAAACAGAGGTTAGAAAGCATAACAGTTAAAGAGTATCAGTGGTTAAAGTGTATCAGGTAAAAGTCAGAGTGAAAGTTAAAATGAAGTAACAGAGCAGTCAAAGGTAAACAGTAAAAGTAAATACAGAAGGCAGTAAAATGGTAAAAAGAGATGAGAATACTTTCACCAATAGTGAGGTTTGTCTAAAGTGAAAGTAAAACAGTCAAAAGAGCAAGAAAGTAAAAAGATGGAAAAACATAACAAGAAGGAACATTTTTGCAGAAATTGCATATTTTAGTCATAGTTTTGTAGAAACTATTGTGATCAATCCAAGATGAATTTACAAAACTGAAGGAGGTTTATGTTCTTAAGAGGTCCATCTACAAAAACCTCTCTCACTTTTCTAACAGCCATTATGGTTTTGGAAATATTAAACAATGTTGGAAAGAACTTTTTGCAGAAAATTCTTGTTAAGTCATCATTTTGCAGACAATATTGTGGCCAATAAGAACTACATCTTACAAAACTGAAGGCGGTTTTTGTTCCTACGAGACCCATCTACAAAAACCTATCTCATGTGTTGGACATTGATTTCAGATTGAGAGATACATGCACATCTTTAGAGGTCATTTTTCAGACTCTGTAAAACTCTGTTTTACACATCTTTTTTCAGAGCCTATTGTGCACAGCTGGAGAGGAATTTTAGGAAAGTGAAAGAGGTTTATCTCACCAACATATTTATCTACAATAAAATCTTTCACTTTTTACATATATATTACGGATTGATAAATATAAAGGTATCATTGGACCCCAAATTTGCAGAATTGTTGGAGCAGAATTGCACAAAGAAAGGAAGCAGTTAGTGACTTGGATGCCTCATCATCAACTAAGAGTTGGATCAAATTTGAATTATCCTCTTTGTCATCACCTATCCATACAAAATAGTGCCAAATAGATGAATTAGTTTTAGTGTCCTTTACTTAAGTTCTATTTATGTAAAATAGTTGGAGAGATTTGTGAACTAATCTTGATATTTTTTCAAGATATTTTAGTTTAGAATTTGTATAAATACTTCACTCTTGGAAGTATTTTGGGTGGATTCTACTACTTCGCAGTGACATTGATGTTTTTGGAATAAAAGTGTTTTGGAGAAATTTATTTGTGGCTTTCTGGATGAAAATTTGAAGCTCGGGACTTTTTGCAGGATTCATGTGTCGGACTGCAGTTCAATAAGTCTTTCTATCCTATGTCTTAAGTTTTATATTTGTTTATAATATCATTGTGTCCATTTCTGAATACTTGACATAAAAGAATAACTCAGAATTTACTTAATTGTACTCTGAGTTCAGTTGTGATTATTCTAAATGTTTTCCTCTAAATTAGTTATAAGAAACAAATTCTTAATTGCTCTTGCTTTGCTAATTTAAACATATTGATTACTATAGTAAAGAATTATTCACTGCTCTTTATTTGTAATCATTTCATTTCTTTCTTTTGAACATGGTGAAAGATTCTTAACTGCCTTTCATCCCTTCAAACCCATTCCATCCACTTTAAATTTTAAAAATTGTTCTCTGTTTGGCTATCTTGCCCTGCAAAGCCATCTTGTGTGTAGAATAGTAACCAGTAAAGCCATCCTCTGACTCCATAGCTCAATGGCCTGAAAATATTCAACCTTGCCCTTAGTTGGCGGATTCCACCATTCAAACAAAATCAAAACTCTTGGATCTATAACTAGCCTAAAACTTTCTAAGAACAAAGATAAATTATAAAGAGAGAGCCCTCTCTGGATGCAGATTGGCTAGATTCTGCATCTGAAGGTTGGTTTGTGGTTACCTCGGGTATACTTTCCTTTTCCACAAATTCAAGGAAAAACTGAGTGATAACATAGTGGCGACTCCACTGGGGATCTGAATCATTTTATTGATACCATTGTTTGATTTATAACCTATAGACAGAGTCTGAAGATCAGCCAGGTAGCCTTTGAAATGCTTTTGCTCTGCAACTGCATAGTAAACAAATGTTGCTTCAGTCTATCTCTGGTTTAGCTTATAAACTGAACTTTGGATTCAAAACATTCAATCAGACTCTCTAGTTCAATAAATCTTTGAGAAAATTTTAATTAAAAATCTTAAATTTCTTAAAGAAATCATAGAAGTTGTTTTGAAAATTCATAAAAAAATAAAATAATCATAAAATATTCAAAATTTGGTTTCCTGAAGAGCTAACTTTTTCTTCAGAATTGTTTTACAGGTTTAGATCTGATCTATGATGGTGGACAGGGATCAGACACACAAAGGTTAAAATCATCAACCTGGCGACTCCAAATCAATTTCAGAATCAAGACTCCACTGGAGGAATGAACCTCAAAGGACAATATGGAAAGATCAGGCTTTCAACTTGGATCTTAATCGAAGACATTATGTTCTTTCTCATTAAGAAATTTTTTCAATGTATATTGTATTTTATAGAAGATCTTAGATTAGTTTTTAGTTATTTTCCTTTGAAGTTTGTAATTAATAATTCTCCTAATCTCTTTGAGCGGCTTTCTTATGAATCTAATGATGATCATTTTCCAATTAAGAAGCCTCAAATAATCAAGACTGATCTTACAATCCCTGTACATATCCCCATGCCATATAAAGTTCCAGATAGATATAAGCCCCTTATTTTACCTCCTATACTCCATGATTTTTCTAAAAAATACTACAAGTATCTTCCTAGATTTGATGGAGAGAATGGTATCACTACCCAAAAACATATTCAAGGTTTTGAGAATTATTTGGATTTATTTGAGATTGATGAAGATGATGTTAAAATCAGACTTTTTGCTCTTTCTTTGCAAAATAGAATAAAGATTTGGTTCAAAAATCTGCCTAATGCTAGCATCTCAAATTTCCAACAGTTTATCAAACTTTTCCTTGATAGATGGATAATAAAAGTTAATCATTTTGTGATCATGGAAGAATATAATCAATTAAAAAGACATCCAAATGAAACGATACAACAATTTTCTGACAGATTTAATCAAGTTTATTATTCAATGCCAGAAAATATTAGACCTCCTCATGATTCGGCTCTCTTGCATTATCCAAGTGCCTTTGATTCAGAAATAGAATTTCGGTTAAGAGAAAGAGATCCAAAAACACTTGTACAGATGCAAAATATTGCAGTTGATGTGGAAGTTAATCTCCAAATCAAACAGGAAAAGTTGAAAGTAGAAGAAGAGGAAAGGAAAAACATCGCAGAGGTAAAACTCAACCTTTTGGTAAGAAAACTAGATGAAATAACACGGGAGATCACTATGAAAGAAGAATTTTTTATTCAAAATCACCATGAAGAAATAGAAGAGGTTGATAGCCATGAACAAATTCCTCTTAATTCAAATTATCATAAATCAGAAAATGAATTTCCAAATCAATATGAGGAAGAGGAATCTGTTGTTCTAATGTGTATGTTTGATGACATTCCTTATTTTGATGATTTGCCTAAGTATGATCATTATGATGATAGTTATGTTCTCCAAAGTCAAGCTAACTTTACAGAGATATCAGAAGCTAGTTTGGAGGATGAAGAAATGCAGTTTCAACAGATTGAAGACAATGATCAGCCAATACAGATCAGCCATGAGAGTGAGGAAGGAAGAGCAGAAAATGTGGAAATAAGTGAAGATTCTTTACCTCTTTGTTTTGCTTCATTTCAGTTCATTAGAGAAAACTATCATGCCATCAATAATCAGCAATCTTTAGGAATTGTGATTGACAACAAAGAAGATAATGAAACTATTGATCGAGATTTTTCAGTTTCACAATTGCAGTTATCAGTTCCCATTGAAATAAATGATCAAATGACACAAGAAAGTTCCATACCACTATTTTTTGAACCATTTCGGCTTTTAAAGGAAATGTGGTATAACATATTTAAAGAAAAGAATGGGAAACTTGTTGAAGTTTATGAAGTCCCATGGAATTTTATATGTCATAGGTTCCAGAAATTTTCCCAAGATTTTCAGGATCCAATAGCAGATATGTTGAATATTGAAGGCATTCAAAGCATTCCTCTATTAACTAACTATGATTTTCAGAATCAAGATGATAAAGGATTCAACACTCGAACATTACAATCAGTAGGAATATCATCACAAATCTTATCTGAAAGTTTACAGGGAGATAAAGATGAAAATAGCATTTCATATTCATGGTATGGAGGCCATCCAGAACAGATGTACAGTTGTTCAGATCAGTTAAACATCAGTGTATATATTTTGGAAGATTCTTTTGTACAGTTTCTAGAGTCAACAAAGAAAATCAAGTGTTTCCTTATCCTCTCATTTGTTGACAAGTTTCTAATAGGTTGCAGAAGTACAATTTTGATAATCAACAAGAAAATGCAACAAAATCTATCAAAGTACATAATGCTTGAATGGTTGCATTTGCTATTTCATTTTACCTAACTAGCAGTTGAACAGTAGATTGAGTAGGTAGATGAGTGCTAATAAGCTCAGAATTTTGAGCATTTTTTTTTTAGTTTTTCAATTTTAGTAGTTTTTTCATTAAAGTTGGTTTGAAAATTTTTGTGTGTTGTTTTGATTTGGAATTAGATTTAGTTCTTGAAAAAGGACTATATTCAATTTCAAGATTTTAAACACAACAAATTCATGTTTGGGATTGGAACAAGCGGAAAATTCCCTAAGCGGGCATATAAGATTTTTGGAGTTTTGAGTGGATGGCCTTCTTTGGAGTTGGAAACCAGAAGTAGAGGCCTAAGCAGAAGTTTACTATCCTTATACTTACAATAAAGCTAGGAAGAAGGGAGACTACGGTTTTAGTTTGAAGACATTTTGGGCATTACCAGCTTTGCTGTTCTTGACTTTTCACAAGGAGAAAGCCATCCCAGTGGGCAGACAGAGTGTTAGACTCCTATACCAATAGGTGTCATTTTTCATGATTGTCTTGAGTTGAACTGAATATGTTCAAACCTTTTTCTTGAGCAAAGTTGTTCCATATTCTTGAAAAACCAAAAAATCAAAGAATTTAAAAATTGTAAAGAGGGTATACCCCTAAAAGAAAAATCAAGGAGTAGAAAAATAAATTAGTCAGAAAATAGAAAAAAATGAACCCCAAGCAAAAATAGACAGGAAAGTGTGCAAGAGTCCAAATACCACTACTATTTATTTTTATAATACAACATTATGTCTGATTATAAACTTCAATTTATGAAAAGTCAAACTATTTAAACTTGATTCATTCATCTTTGTTCATGTTTTAAAATAAGAATAAATATCAATAGCAGGTTTAATCTTAGAGATAGTGATAAGTAAGTTAATAAAAGGTGTTAGCAGTTTAATCTGAGCCACCCAGAATTAATAAAATTTGAGAATTAGATAGAATTATATGTAAAAAGAAATTGATAGAGGTTTGCAGTCTAAGTACACCTAATAAAAGAAGAAAGAAATGATGAAGTAAAGTAGAGTGGGTAGGTAAATGTTGTTGTAGAATTACATGTGATGAATGATGGTTCTAAGTGCATTAATTTACTTTCATCTACTGCAAGTATGAGCGAGATACTAGACAAAGTTCACATGATAAAGCAAGGTCAAAATCATTAACTTCCCATCTCACTTTCCCTATTGTTTACTAATTTCCCTAGTACCAGAATTTGGAAGATTGGGAGCTCTGAAGCTAAGCTTTGGAGGGCCAGGACCCTCGACCCACGATAATTGAAAAACCTAAGTACTTGAAATCTTCAAATTATCACCTTCATTCACCCTCTAGAAACCCTTCCTACATTAAAATCTCCCATTTTGCCAGGAAAATCATAATATTTCATGAAAGAAGCCCTCAAAATACTTTTATTTCTAGGGTATTGGTGAAAAGTATAATATTCTTATTTACTTTTGAATCTTCACTTTCTTGGTTATGTTAAGTATTTTGAAGTTTTACATTGTCCTTTGTCATATTAACAATTTATCATATTAGTCCCCTATGAAATCATTTCCTATGTATATAACTCCTTTGAATATAATATCCCCAAAAAACCCTCCCCATAAGTTTTTAGCAAAGTATTTAACTCGCGTGATTAAACAAAAATACACATTACAAACCTTTATTTAAAATATCAGTATATATTAAACCTACGCCCCTATGGTTAATGAATTTCATTGGTTTATTACCATATAATAAAAATATTCGAAAAAGGGTTTAAACATATATTTATATGTTAAAACAAAAAACAAACAATTAGCAACATCCATGCATTACACAGGCAGATCCATACGTCAGTTTAATTAATCCACATGATTAAATTAAATAGCCAATATCCAACAGTGAATCCTTTAGAAATAGTCAAATTCGCGTTAATTCATTGAACTCTCCCATACTCATTAAATCCCCCTTGAGCTTCCACGCCCCAATCTGCGTGAATCATTGTAGAGATCCTGGCTCTCGTTCATTCATTCCCCCATCCTCCTCAGAAAGATAATAGCAAATCCACGAGTGGTTTAGATAGTGTTGGGCTTGCGTGTCATCTTGGTCCAGATGCCATTTCACCAAATACCACAACTCCCAGAAGTGATGCGGGAATAAAACAACTTCTGCGCCCGACCACAGTGACGATGTCCTTCAGTATCATTGATGACGTCATTCTCAAAAATAATAAGGTGCAGACTTTCCAAATAAAACAATTTCGCATTTTCATCATTCTATACATTGAAGCGGCCCATGCCCTCCTTGAGAAATTTAAAAAATGATTGTTAAGCCGCCGCTAATCAATTAATTTAGAGACTATTGTCAGACCATTGACATCAGCGTCTATCGCCATCTTTGTACAAACGAACACTAATAATTTCTAAAAGCAGTATTTCATGTTTCTATTTGTAAACTCGTGGAAATCATGCAGTTCGTTGAAATTCTATACCAAGAAGCTGACTAGTGTTTTGAGTCATCTTCCTTTCTCCAAGAATTTCACTTGCATCCACAGAAAATTTGTAATTTCATCTTTAATGAAATTGTGCCCTTTAAAGTGAAAAAGCTAATTTCACTTTGAATGCAAGAACCAAAATGGGAGTTCTGTCAGCATGAATGATGCTCCATTTTGAACCTGGTCAAAACCTCCTCTTGTCCATTGGGGTATTTGAAAAATCTACTGATTTTATCCCACGAAGAGGTGATAAGAAGATCACATCCTTGGATAACTTGATCTTAATACTAGTCATAGACATTTTACTCCAAATTATTATCAAATCGTTAAGCAGGTTAAGCATATTATATATGACTAAAGGTATCCGGTGGTTAAAGTGTATCGAGTAAAAGTGAAGGTAAGTTAAAATGAAGTCTGAGCAGTCAAAGGTAAACGATGAAAGCAAATACGGGGAAATGATGGTAAAGAGATAGAATACTTTCACCAACATTGAGGTTTGTCTAAAGTGAAAGTAAAAGCAGTCCAAGAGCAAGAAAGTAAAAGATGAAAAACAACAAGAAGGGCATTTTCAAGAAGTGCATATTTGATATGAATTTCTGAGAAACTATTGTGATCAATCCAAGATTAATTTTAAAAACTGAAGGAGGTTTATGTTCTTAAGAGTGCCATCTACAAAACCTCACTTTTCTAACAGGTGTTATGGGTTTGATATTAAGCAACAATGTTGGAAGAACTTTTTTGCGAGAAAATTCTGTTGAGACCTCTCATTTTAAGGAGGATATTGTGGCCAATAAGAAATACATCTTACAAAACTGAAGGAGTTGTTGTTCTAAGAGGAGCCATCTAAAAAAACCTATCTCATGTTTTGGACATTTAGTCATACTAAGAGATACATGCACATCTTTGAAAGTGTTCCAGATGTAAATATTTTTACATCGTTTCTGAAACCCATGTGCATAGCTGGAGAGGGAGGTTTCAGGAAAGTGAAAGAGGTTTATCTCTGTATATTTATCTACAATAGCCTCTTTTCATGTTTTACATATCTGTCATGTAGAAATACAGAGTATCAATTTAAATTTTGAAATTGTTGGACGAGTTGCACAAAGGAAGGAAGCAGTTAGTGACTTGGATGCCTCATCATCAGCTAAGAGTTGGATCAAATTCGAATTCTCCTCTTTGTCATCACCTATCCATACAAAATAGTGCCAAATAAATGAATTATTTTGAGTGTCCTTTACTTAAGTTCTATTTATGTAAAATAGTTGGAGAGATTTGTGAACTAATCTTGATATTTTTTCAAGATATTTTAGTTTAGAATTTGTATAAATACTTCACTCTTGGAAGTATTTTGGGTGGATTCTACTACTTTGCTATGAAATTGATGTTTTTGGAATAAAAGTGTTTTGGAGAACATCGTAGCTTATCAGATATACTCTGAAGTCAGACTTTTGCAGACCATGTGTCTATGTCATAGCCTCTAAAAGTCTTCTATATCCTATGTTTAAGTTTTATATCTCGTTTTTATAATATCATTATATCCATTTCTAAATAATTCAGCAAAGGATTGAATCAGACAAGACCATTTAATTGTACTGATGTTGGGAGATGATTATTCTTAATGTTTTCCTAAATTGTATATATGCACGAATTCTTTAAATGCTGATGTTTTCATAATTTAAACATTCTCACATTACTAAATAAAGAATTTTCATTAAAAATGTTTCTGCTGTAATCATTTCATTTCTTCTTGAACATGGTGAAAGATTCTTAGCTGCCTTTCATCCCTTCAAGATCATCCCATCCACTTTAAATTTTAAGGATTGTTCTCTGTCTAGCTATCTTGCCCTGTAATACCATCTTGTGTTTAGAATAGAAATCCAGTAAAGTCATCCTTTGACTCCATAGCCCAATGGACTGAAAGCTCTCAACCTTGCCCTTGGTTTGTGGATTCCACCATTTTCAAACAAACTCTTGGATTTATAACTAGCCTAAAACTTCCTAAGAACAAAGATAAATTATAAAGAGAGAGCCCTCTCTGGATGCAGATTGGCTAGATTCTGCATCTGAAGGTTGGTTTGTGGTTACCTCGGGTGTACTTTCCTTTTCCACAACTTCATGAAACTACAGTGATAAATACCAGAAGAAGCATTCATGATATTGGCCTCCACAATGCTGTGTTCATGTGGCATGGGGTCGTATTTAGATGGCTGAGATCTTTGTGAAGGTGCTCATAGTTTAGATCAGAGATCCTTAGTGCTGGGGTTTGCGTTCCACTAGGTGATCCATGGATTAGCTTGTTGATCTATGTTATATTCAGATCTAATCCATTGTAATGAAATGTTATATTCAGAAATTTACTGCAATATTTTCCAAATCTGCATCTTGTTTCTCGGATCTACTCTTATTCATGCATGCTTTTGACAAAATTCCAAGTGGATATTGAAGAGAAAACTATATAGTTTCCAGATCTGATATAGATCTGATTTTTCATCCACAGATCTGTCCTAGATCTGATCTGTAAATTCTAGCTGCTGAAGCTCCTCAAAAATAACGTTGTTGAAGCATTTCTGCAAATATACTTGTGTTCATGCTCTCTTTTCTGGAGATCTATTTCTGTATTGGCTCATGCATTCTTCTGTATAATGAGAGGACTTTATCATAATGTTGATTTGTTGCTTTAAAAATAAAATATAATTCTTCTTGCTGATCTCCTCTGAACATCTGCTAAAATTGTGCAATTCCTGAAGCAGTGCTTGCATTTGTTGCAGCCTTCCTCTTTGGGTGCTTTTTAGCTAGTCAAGTTTTTGGGAGATCTGTTTAAAAAGTCTAAACTGATTTTTTTCTGATTAAATTCCATATATAAGTCACATACATCATAAATGAGGGGAACCTAGCCATGATCTGTGTTATTTTTGCACAATTTTACTTATACAACATTTTTCTTGAACACCTTGTTGAAATTCCTAAAAAAGGAATTATTCCAAGTTCTATAGACAGAGTTTGCAGATGGCTAGGTATCCTCTGGATCTCATCCTTTATTTTTAAAGGTGACATATCCAGTAAATTCCCCTCAGTAAATCTCTGAAATTGAATCCTGATATTCCTAAAAAGGGGATATTACAGTGGTATTAGAGCTCCACTCTTGGCACAGCCTGTGCTTACCATTGGAGCACCAGTCATGTTGCATTCCGAATATGAGGATCCTCCCACTGAGAGGGAGAGGAGGTACCAAAATAAAATTCATATAAAGTATGACTACACCACTGTTGATCTTGACAAGGGTAAAGACAAGGGGAAAGCCCCTGAATCTGTGAATGATAAAGATAAGGAAGCAGAGGAGGTTGCAAAAACTCTCTTGGAGGCTATACAAGATCTGTCCAAGGAGATAAAGGAGATGAGGGTGGATAGAATGAGGGAATCCCTTAGGATATTCCATCAAGGAGAAAGTTTCGACATGTCTCATTTTGGGACTGGTTAACCAGTGAGCTTGCCACAAGCTCCATAGGCCTCACAACGCTCTACCATGCCTACCTTCTTGGTTGTAGAGAATGAAGGATTGCAAGAGCCAACCTCCCTGGAAGGGTACTTTGTATAATATGTCTCACAAAGTCAGAGGTTCAAGGATAACTTGAGCTTCCAAGACTTTTTCCATCTCAAGGATCGAAGGAGACCATGGCAACAGTACAGAGATGGTGGTTTCTTCCAAGGGAGACACCATACTATGGGCAGGTTATTTTTTCCCAAGTTCGATGGAACATCCTCTTGTTTTGCCAAAGCATGGGTGGAAAATTTGGACATCTATTTCCAGTTGAATAAAGTGCCCGAAGTATAAGCCATCAAGATTGTTGCGCTGCATTTTGAGGGAGAAGCCCACAACTGGTGGTTTCATGGACTATCTACATTGGGACACAGCAATGTGTCTACATATGCTGAGTTCACTAGGAGACTAGTGGAGAGATTTGACCGGAAATATCCAGAGGCCCCTTTTATAAGCTTGGCAAAGTTGGAGCAGACAGGAGATGCAGAGGCCTATATCTCTAAATTCCTGAGGTTGTTAGTAACGTTCCCTGATCTATCAGTAGAAAGGAGAGTCTACATGTTCATTGATGGCCTGGAGGAACCTTTGCATGGGGTGGTTAAGTCTACCAAACCCATCACTTTTCATGATGCCATCGAGAGATCTAGAGATCTCCAAGATGCCTTGCCAAGAGCAAAGGAAACTTTCCAAAGTAAAGCCCCTCACTCTTCTAAGGGGAAAGAAGGGAAATCTGCACCACCCAAGGAGAGCTCACTGAAGAAACCTCTTGACCTTGATCTCTGGAGGGAGTTGAGGAAAAAGAGAATTTGTTTCACCTGTCAAGAGCCATGGGTACCGAGACATAGATGTGTTGCTGGAAGAGCACACTATATAGAAGTTTTCTCAGATTTTGAAGAGGAAGATGGGAATGAAGGACCTAGGAGGGGTCACAGCGCTGGTGATGATGAGGAGGAAGATCAATCACCATCTAGAGGTGAAGAGGGAGCCTTTTCTCCAACAAGTGGGACTCTTGCTTCTTTGAGAGGAGTTCCCAAATACTTGACCCTAAGAGTACAAGGTTCAGTCATGAACCAGAGAGTGTGTATTTTGATTGATAGTGGGGCAACCCACAAATTTATTGATGCTCACTTTGTGCAGAGGAGAGGGATCCCCACAGATACTTTTGATGGGTTCTCTATTTTGGTCCCATGAGATAGAACTATGAAGTGCATGCAATATGTTCCGTCACTTTCTGTCACTACGGGGTCCTACACCTTGGTGGATCACTTCTTTGTAGTTGACATACCAGACACCAATATCATCTTGGGTGTCCAGTGGTTGATTACCTTGGGGAAGGTCACCACTGATTGCAAGGCCTTGCAGATGGAGAGGGTGGACTTGAAGAGTGGGAAACCACAAATAATTCAAGGCATGCACACTTATCCTACACCTGATGTTTCCACACAAACAACAGAGATGGATTTGCGTAGTGGAAGCAAGGATCTCACATTTCCTTCTCTCATGTTTATGAGAATGTTGCAAGGAACATTCCTACATCATGGCAAGCCACTTGGAATTCCATTAGATTATGATCATGTGGGGGAAGCCTCACAAGGTGCTGGAGTAATGGAAGAGAAAGCCATAGCGCTGTGGGAGGAAGAAAATGGGAGGATCAGCCTTCCCACAAAAAATTTTGGCATGTGTAATTTCAAAGAAACAATCAGCAACAAGGCAAGCACCACCATAGATGCATCAGTAGCATTGTCCTTCTTGAGTTATGTAGATCCATATTGGAGGTCTCAACTCCTTGTGGAGCACTCCAAAGATCTGCACACTGGGATGATATTATATGGAATGAATCAAGGAGGAGGCTATTTGGTCCATGAAGGGGTCATCTATCATCTTGGTAAAGTATTCTTGTCTCAAGCCTCCAAGCTTAAGCAAGAGATGCTACAAAGACAACACAAAGAGTTCTTTTCCAGCTATATGCAGTCAGCAAAGATATACTCCCTAATCATGAAGAATTTGATTGGGAGGGTATGAAGGAAGAACTACATCAGCACTATGATTGGGAGGAACTACATCAGCACTTACAAGAGTGCAATAGTTATGAGGAGATAGGGCAGCCAAAGGAATCTATGCAGGAGACATTTCAGCCATCTCTTCCTTCTCCTAAAAGAGGAGAACTGCCCATGCCTAACTCCATGTGTGTGGGAGACTTGAATGGTAAAGAATCTGATCTTATGGAGCATGTTTATTTTTTTTATTTGACACATTCTCTTACCATATGTATGCAGGCCATGGCTCCTACAAGGAGTGATATTACATGCAGATCTCATGGCATTGATGAGGCCAATAAAAATTCTAAATCTGGCCACTCCCTTGAGGTGCAAAGGGAGATTATCTATCATGATGGGTGCTTCCCAAAGGCACCTAACTTGGATATCACTTTCATCCATGTCAAAGTGACCCATGCAGCAAAGATGTGGTGGGAATACCACTTGCCATACTCAGAATTACTCAAGACAAGGAGTGCATTTCATTGGTATCTTATGTGGGATTGTGACCCACCCCCTCAAGTGCACATTTTAGTTTGCATATATGTGATTTTTCTTCCATACATAGATGATATATTGGTATTGTTTATGGGTTTGTATGGGAAAAAAGTGGGCAGTGTATATCTACCACATGGGATGGAACTTTACCTTGTACTTCATGATACATCTTTTAGGTGTGACATTTCTTCACCCATGTTTATTTTTGTTGAGTTTTACACTCCTTAAGGGATAGACTATGCCCCTATAATGTTAGCATTGGAGGAGCAATTTCTGATGTATTGGCTTGATGATCACTTGGTCCATGATGAAAACTTGATCCTTGATGGTGCCATCAATGGAGAAGGAGAATAACTACAGCTCTTACCCTGTCAGTTGCTTGAGGACAAGCAACATTTTGGAGGGGAGGACTGTAATGTTCCCACTTAGCCTTAGCTAAGAGGAACATTCAATTTTGTTTTAATTTCTGCTTCATGAATAAATGAATAAAGGAGTGTAATGTTCCCACTTAGCCTTAGCTAAGAGGAACATTCAATTTTTTTAAATTTCTGCTTCATGAATAAATGAATAAAGGACGACATGTAAAACTCCTAAAAAGTCTGAATAAATCAATGCCCATGTGAACAAAGAAAAATCAGGGCTATGTAAATAATCACTTGCAGGTGTGAAAGAGGTTTGAGCTAAAGACTGGGTCAACCTTGACCAAATCAACAGCGTTGTCTAGGTTCATTGTTGTAATGTTCCGATTTTAGCACATAGCTAAATGGAACATTAAAATTTTGCTTTTATCACTTTGCAGCTAAATAAATGTGTAAAGGGACCCATTCTTATTAAAGACATAAATAAAATCCCTCATGATGTGAAAGGGATCATCAAAGTAGCTTCATTTTGCACCCTCAAGTGTGAAAAGGGGCAAACGCATGAAGACAAGGTCATGTTTGACCAAGTCAACAGCTCTGCCATAGGAGAAGTGGCGTACTTTAGAAGACAGCACAATGTGAATGAGGAAGAGGATATTTGGTGGAGGAAACCCTAATGGATGGGGCCCATGGAGAGAGAGCTTTCACTTGTTTAAAAGGAGGAAAAGGCAACCATTGTTGCTCATGTTTTGTATTATTCATTTCATTGTCTATTCAGACAATTGTGCATTCTCTACTATTTAGCAAGAATTGCTGGAAGGAATTCCTGTTTAGTATTCTTTCACCTTCTTGTGAGGCCTCTTGAGAGATTTCTTATATTTTCCTCACATCCAGGCTCGAGGCCAAGCATCCTGCATCAAGACAACGTTATTTCTGTAGCAAAGTAATGTTGTGTTGCTGGGTGTTGCAATGAGGGTTCACTACATCACTTCCATCAGCTATTTTCATAGGAGGAGCCTCTCTTCCCTTTGAGATATCAGATTGGAGATATCCCGGAGCTTATTGTAGACTTTGGCATCAAGGCCAAGAATTTATCATCACCAACAGCGCAGTCCCTTCTCTAGACTGCGTTATTTCTAAGTGTGTTTGCATTGGAGACTTGCTCACAATTTTAGAGGGTGAGATATTAGGTGAGAGGATCACCCTTTCACTCTAGAGATCCTTTGGATGAGATTCAACCATCTATTGTAGCATCATCAGCTATCTACATCCATTTTCAGTTTTGAGTTGCTGCAGCTACCCAGCAACTCCGGCATTTCTGTCGATTTGTCATTTTGTGCATATTTTAGCCAATCCCTTTGAGGATTGTGTATTGTATGTTTTCAGGGGTTGAGATCTTGCTCCCCCTTCTTTATTTGAGCCATTATTGTCACATCTATGTATTATTGACATTTTGCAACAGTTTTGCCTCATGGATTGTGCAGTCATAGCCAGTGCCTCATCTATATAGTAGTAGTCTTCCATATTTCATGTACATGTTTCATTGAGGCTGCATTGCCTAGCTTGAGAGATAATTTCCTTAAGAACTTGTATACATTTTTTGCTGTTATCATTTAATGTAATGGTTATGTGGATCTTCTGGCATTTTGGTTTTAATGCATTCACTGCTATTTTCCAGCTCATGTTTATGTATTGTTGAAGCTCCACCTTGGTAATAATTCAGATTATTCCCAATAGTGTAGTTGTTCCTAATTTGGGAACATTACAGTGGTATCAGAGCATGATCTCTGGCTCAACCTGTGAGTCTCAGCCAAGAAGATCAATATGATGAAGAAGATGAGTTTACTCTCATCCATTTTCAGATCCAGAGGAGACCTCTCCAAGGAGGTCAAGAATGATGAAGAAGGAGAAGTGGAAGGACCATGCACTTCCTATTCTCACAGAAAAGAAGGCATGAAGCATGAAGAACACTTGTAATTCGAAATTATAAGTGAGTATTTGGCTGAATATCGAGCTAAACCTAGAGCCTTCAAGAAGACTCTATCTTTGCCACAATTTATTCAGCAGAAAGAAGAGAAAATACCCCACAGCTTTGGGATGATAAGAGGCAATATATTTCTATTGTCCACATTTGATGGATCACTCACATGTGCAGCAGAGGTTTGGGTGAAGAAGCTAGAGGCTTTCTTCCTACTACATCCTGTAGTAGACAGAGAGGCTGTAGAAATTATAGTGTTGCACCTTGAAGGTGAAGCAAAGAATTGGTGGATCAGCCATCTAAGCCATGCAAGGGTTTCAACTCTTGCTGAGTTTTCTCAAAGATTGATCAAAGGTTTGGCCAGAAGAGGGAGGATCCCTCACCACCAGTTGATGAGGCATGTACTAGTGCCATTGAGACCATGGAGGAGGAGCCTTCATCTTCAGCAGTTTGGGAGGCCAACACTTATGAGGAGGAAACTCTTGCAACTCTGCAAGGAGCTTCCCAATTTCACCAAGGTGTGACTAAAAATCCATCTCTTGTCATTTCAGCAAACACTTTGGATGGGTCTATATCATTGCATGCAATTGATCTAGAGCAGCAAAATCATTCCTCATGTGAGCATTCAGAGAATAGCTTCATCCAGGAAGCCATGAAGGAAGCAGTGAGAAGGAGTAGACATCTAGAGGTAAGAGACTCTTTCTCCTCTCTAGATGACACTCTCTCAATGAGCATGCCATAGCTCAAATAGAGACTTCTATTGGCAGCAGATCCAAGGCCTCTTTGGTTTTGGAAGCCCATGCATGAGGAGGAGATCTCCAGGAGATATTTCAGTAGAGGTGCACTCCCACACATCATGGAGTGCAAGATTCTCATCGGTATGAGGAGGTTCTTCCCTTCTCTCAGGAGAAGATAGTAGATGGAGGACATATTCGGATGGATAACATCTCTCATGACTGTGTTGGACATTCCTTGAGCCATGCACTTCATGATGGGAGGTTTTTTCCTACCACCTATTTGGGTCCTTATAGGGTCAAATTGATCATCAGGAAGATTTCATTTCAAGATCCCATGAAATGCAAGCATCTGACTTGGGATGATGGTAGCTCTCTTGGCGGGAGTACCAAGATGAAAAATGGAAGAAGACATCCACAATTGATTAAGTGGATGTGGATGGTGAGCAAGAAGTTGGTAAGCTACTTGCAGATTTATGATACTAGGCAATAGGAGGCTTGGTTGTGCTGGTTACTCTTGAAGGAGTTTGGCCATTAGTTGGCATACTCTCTTTCCAAGGGTATGAGGATGCAAAGGATGTGGCAGGATGTTGGCATCATGGAGCATCAAAGAGTATGGGTGCATAGTGATGATGCAACATTCATATCATACACTATGCCTTCATCACATATCTGGTATGATGAGAGCATGAGGAGCCTCCTAGATCTAAGTTGTAACTTTGGAACACCTAGTTACAACTCAGATTCAGACAAAGATCCTAGTGGAGCCAAGACAAATACCACCTAAAATGAGAGATGGTGAATGCTATGGTGAGGAATAAATGTTCCAAAACTGGAACAGCTGCACTATTGGGAATAATCTGAGTTATTACCAATTTGGAGCTACATCAATATGTCATATTCAGATACAAAATCACTTAACCTTCAATAAAATATGCAGCATCAACTTTATACGGCGTTTTATAAGGAAAAAGGTGGGGAAAAGTGAGGATTTAGGCCCTAAAACGAGTGTATTCAGAGATCTACGTAAAAATAAGATGGGAAAGGGGTTGGATCTAATAGCTATGGTTATGATGGAATCCCATGTCGAGTTTTAGCAAAAACAAATAAGTTTTTCTATGTTAAACAGTTCCTCATTTCCTAACTAGGCTAGAAAACCCAGATTTCCCAAGACTAGAAGTATGCAGAAGTTTACTGAAGCATGTGAGCGTGATTTTCTGAAGGGTATGACTGAAATAAGGTTTGAATATTGAAAAATAATATCAGGGGCATAACTCATACACTTTACAGAAGAAGAATGAAAGAATACAAAAAAAATCCTTAAGAAAGAGGTGCTACAACCATGTTAAAAGACTACATAACCATGACAGCGTTATTTTTAGGGCTGAAGCAGAAGTTTATTGATTCTTCAGATCTAGATCATATCTTTACATAAAAATATAGATCCAATACAGATCCATGTACAAGAAAAGCTAATATATACATTCCCCATCGGGTTTTGCTCAAAACATGAAGCACCGGAAGTACATCTGAGATCTAAGACTTCATATCGGCAGAATGACTCAGAATTTTTGAATAATACAAGTACATAGCAGATCAGATATGAAACAAAAATGGATTGTATGTTCAATCCATGGATCACCACAATGAGAGGAAGAACCCCAACACCAGATATCTCTCCTCCAAAACACTGGCAAAACACCCTGCAGTTGTAGATCTGCAAATAACATTGTCTTAGGTAGAGAGGCTGTGATGTAGCTTCTGAAGATGATTTTTCCTGATGCCAAGATGTAGATCTGAAGTATATTCATCAAATGAACTCTTCCAGGAGGTTAAAAGACATACTCACTGAGAAGAGCCATTGCTATCATCTAGATCTAAGCAGATCTAGTCTTCCACTTGCTACAGCTCACAAGACAACTCAACCCTCAACATGAGCAGCGCTGTAATGTAAGGTGAAGCTTGGCCCATGATTGATAGTGGACAATTTTAGCACAATTCTCCTCCAAGAGCTGCTCAAGGAAGGAGGTGGGATTCCTAAACAGGAATGCCCAACAAGGGATGTCTAGCAGAAAATTCCTTGTGAAATGATAATCTTCAACAACCCTCTTCTTGCTGCCCTCCTCTTCCTTTTATAAGATAGGAGTCTTGCCAAACCCTAAACCGCCTTGAATCACTTAACCCTTTTCACATTACAACCTCCTTCTAGAACTGCGTTGTCCCTCAAAGAGGTTCAATGCATCTAGACTGCGCTGTTTGACTTGGTCAAAGATGACCCATTCTTGTGATTTAACACATTCACACTTGCAAGATATAATTTACATAGCCCAAATATGTCTTTGTTCACATAGGCATTGATTTATTCTTGGTTTTCAAGAGTTTTACATGTCCTCCTTTACAATTTATTCATCAATCATGAAATGCAAAAATAAACAAGGCAAAATTAATGTTCCTATTAGCTGAAGCTAATTTAGGAACATTACATCTCTGCATACACAACTTTTTCAACAATAATTTTGTCATAGCAAGTCAACAATATCATAACCACATGAATATCAATCAACTCTTCAATTCATTTAGGTCTCTGCATGTAGCAACAAAATAAAATATTTGCCTTGCACTAACCCAATGTCCTCAAGTCAATTAGATATTTGCATACATTGATCTCTGCATAAAATAAAATCTCTTCCTCTATAGTGCACATGTAAAAGGAAAATACCAATATAATTCATCCAAAAAAAATTGATCACATCTACCCAAAAAATGACAGAAAGTGCACAAAAATATCTCTTAACTAATACCCTTCAAATCATAGATCTATTGTAACCCTTGATCCTGCATTTGTTAGACATAGTATTAGCAACTTAGAACATTAATCAATAGGTTTTTTTCCCACCATTACACTTGCAATAATCAAATTAAACAATCATATCCATTATCCCTCCAACACATTTTCAGATCTCTTAGATCTGAGCCTCCTTCTTGTGCCCTGGTGCACACCTGTTCCAAATTAAATCACAAAAGAATAACTCATCGAATGCACACCCAAGTTGATTGATCTCCTTGTCCTTTTATAACCTCTTTATCTTGCCAATACCAAAGGAAAATCCAATGGTTTTGTTGATGTTAAAATTTGACAGGATCAAATAGACGTTTCTCAACCTTCCCACACAAATACCTTGGGAAAATCCATGGTTTCGCTGAAGGTTTTTCATTTTTCTGAGCTTACAGGGAGTAAATCACCTCTCCCCTTCAGGAATTGAGTTATTAATGTTGGTCTTGAACTAGAAACATGTGTTACCCTAGGTAGTAACGCTCCTACTGCACATATAACTTGTGTTACCTTGTCTCCAAACCCTAAAAGAAGTCAAACCTTAGTCAAAATTCACTCAAAATTCTTCCAAATTCAAACACGCCTTCTTCAACACTTGTGGATCCTGACAATGCTTTAATAACACCTCAACAATCTCAATAAACCTTATTCAATCAATCACATGTGTCTCCTCAGTTGTCTTCCCAAAAAAACCTTTTCCATCCTCCCACAACTACTCCAAACCTTGTGCAATCTTTTACAACTCTTATGCAATCATTAAGACACCTCCAAATCTTATACAATCATTAACAATAATCATCCATCCATGAATTATATAGGCACATCAATTACGCATGCTTACCCACTATGTCATAGTGTGACAAGGTCATGATGACATAGTGTGACAACCATGATGACATGATGTGACAAGAGTGTGTCAAAACCATGATGATATAATGGGACAAGTTGACATCCGAATTGACATCAAGGAAAACAAATTATCCATAATGCCAAACATAAAGAGTTGGTGAAAGACCACAAGATATCTTCTCTTTCTCCCTTCCGCTTTCTGCTTCTCTCCGATCTTACCCTTTGCATTCCACTCTTCCTCCTTATCTCCCATCTTTCTCTCTATGGCATATTCCTCGATCCTCCTTCTTTGCCCAGCTTTATTCCCTCCCCCTCCTTCTTCAGTTCTTCAATCTCTGCAACATTCTCTCCGCCTCGTCCCTTCTATCAAGCAGTCTTGAGAAACGAAAACTGTGTTTGTTGTGTCGACTTCCAAGCTGGGAGGACAGTGGAAGAGCTGATTAGAGGACAGCCAAAGCTCAAGGAACAAAATCATCAAGTGGACATTGCTTCCCTCCGGTACCAGGCGCAATCCTTTAAGGAGTAGCTGAGCAACTCATCTAATGGTCAATCCAGGAGAAAATCAAGAAAACTTAGACCAATCCGCTTTCATTGACCTTATTCCTTAGATTATGTCTTTTAAATTCGCTTATATGCTCTCTCAGTTTGTTAGAATTTATCAGGATTCAGTCATGCAATATAGTAGTAATAGTAGCCACAAAGGAGGCTCGGTATTCTGCCACTTAACCCCTCCATGGCATTCTTCTCCAAAACTTGAATGTATCAGGGAATTCTTTCCCCTCTCTTTTTTGAATACTAAATAGCAACTGACTCAATTAAAAAAATAAAAAATACCACATGATATCATCCATCATCCTCATGAAATTTTTTATGCACTCATCAAACCAAAGGGCATGACCAACCATTCAAAAATACCATCCTTAGACTTGAAAACAATATTCCACACATTATTTGGTTCTATTGGGACTTGGTCATAGTCGAACTTCAAATCAATATTACTGAAGTACTTGGCCCCCTTGAGTTGGTCAAGAAGGTTTTCAATCTGAGGATCGGGTAACGATTCTCGATTGTGATTTTGTTCAGTGCCCAATAATCAATGTAGAGTTTCTAGGTACCTTTTTTCTTCTGCATGATTATAATTGGGCTTCCACAGGGTGAGGAACTTAGTCGAATGTTCCCTTTTTGTAGATTTTCCCATTGGGTAGAGGTGTGTTGGGGGTTAGATCGATTTAATGCTTGACTTGACAATGTAGAGGCACCACCGTGGGTGAGAAGAATATATTTATATTCTTCCATGGCCTTATACACGTGTCTCTGTTGCATGGAGGATCTCTGTGTGGAGGGCATGGATGTGGCCACAATCTTTTCCTTACTTCGAGATAAAATCAAGAATTAGACAAATTTCCTAGTCTAGGAGGTCACTTTACTGCATTGCTTAATAGAGATCAAATAAATGGAAGTAGGAAGGGTACCTCTAGTATCTCGTATAGTTTCCTACCCAGATTAATAATAACACTATGAGGTTTTTTTTCTCACACACAACATGATGCTTCCACAAGTATGGTTGGCCTAACAGAACATCATAAACTTCAAGGGAAGAAACATCACACAATACCAAGTCCTTGAAAGGCTTGATGTTGTATGGCATGCAACATTTTTGGCCGACGCGAAAATATCTCCCTTGGCAGAACCACCCGATGGTGTATGGCTACAGGTGGGGCATTTTCGGTAGGCCCAAACACTTAATGACCTCTGCTAAGATGAGGTTATTTTGACTCCTGTTATTAACAATGAAACACAGTGGAACACCCTTCACCCACATTTGTACCTTAAATCTTTTGATATTCCTATATTCCTGTATTTGAATATAAAATTTAACTTGTACCTTAAATGGGGCGACACCTCCAAAGTGGCTGCTTGATGAAGATGTGTCACTTATTGGCATCTATTGAAGGATCTGAAAAAAATTATCCATCATCTCGTTCCTTTTTTGCTCAAGGGATTCTTCGACCAATAGTTTAGTATGATCTCCTACTCCCTTTCCTTTCTTTTCTTCTATCATGGGAGTTTGTCGGGCTCAATGAGGATAGTCTTGAAAGGGATCAAGTAGTTCAAGTCCCAACTCATTATAGCCCAACCTTGTTGGGAACATGCACAACAAAGCAAATAAAGAGAAACCCACTTTGACACCACAGATCCGAAATTATGAAGAGAACGAAATGGTATAAAAACTTATAATCAAACATAGAGGTACAATGAAACTTGACTTCAATTAATAAATGAAAAATGTTGAAACTGTATACATGAAAACTAGATCGATCGATGGTATCTTATCTTTGAGAAGAGATGTGACAGCTACACACCTTCACTGAACTGTGTTATAATGAGACACAAATGCCTTTTTATCATAAAAAAAAATGATAAGCCCTAAGCATCCATAAACCTAACCCTATAAGATGAAGCGCCAAAGACTTTTGGGACCTTATGGGGTAGGTTAGAATGTCAACTTACCGAGGTCGTAACTTTGACATGCAATCTCCATTTGGTGCACACAATAGCCTGTTGAAAAGGTTTATCAAAAAAGTACATTTTCCGACTACTATTGAAGATTATGACTATCATCAGCCCTTTCCCCAAAAAATATTGTTTAAGGCCTCAAAACTATTTCAGAAGTTTAAGACTTAAAAACTAACAAAAATAAAAAAAACCATGAAACTAGAAAAATCGTGTTGTGAGCCAATGGAATAGATGGGTGGCCACCAATATCCACCTAGATCAACGAGAGACTAGAATAATGAACAAAAATTTATTACAATAGTTTAAAAGAACTTTCAAATATGTAGTTCATATGGCATTCATACACTCACTTCCACACTTATTGATTTTATGAGGAATTTTATATATAGCTTTGAATTATGGGAAATAAAATTGATGGACGTTGGATAAATTAAATTTCGTAATAGTGAGTAAATAGTGACAAAATTTAGTCAAATAGTGAGGAATAATTAATCACCATATAGTCTAATCATGTCCCATTTCATGTATAAGATGCTCCATAAACAATGCTCCTATAATCACCATAATGACACTTAGTACAACCACAAATGTGGTCACTATACAAGATTACATCAAATTTTAACTTACTCATTCTCTTGCAATTGTTAAAATTAATGGTTAGGTGTTCCTAGAAGTGTTGGAGAATCAAATAGGGAAACAATTAAGGAGATTATCCTATCCTTAATAATTGCTTGTGAACTTATGTTAACTTTGTAGTATCTTTATTAGATTCGTTTCATCAAACAAGTATCAATGCCATAAACCATGAAGATCATAAAAGATCAAATGAGAAATACAAGAGCCAAACACCAAGACTAAGTCCACTCACAAGCCCCAAGTCAGCCCTCCTTCCAAGCTTTCCAAGTCAAACTCTCCACAAGTCAATGATGGTCAAACCCTTCCAAAACCAGTCAAACTTTAGATTTTGGCCCATGCAATAGAAATTCAGCCTACTACAACAGACTTGCAATTTTTTGCCTTCCTGCAACCTGAAATTTCACACGTGTGGGAATTTTTAGGGCACATTTCCTTCTCTTTTGATTTTTCTTTCTCTCTCCTTGACTTTGAATTCTTTCCTTGTCCTTTTTGCTGATTTTTTTCTTCTTTCTCAATTGATCAAACTATATTGATTTGTTCTACGAATGAGGTTGAGTTTCTCTTATATATGCACATCTTAGGAGATCGAATTGCCCCAAACAGGGTGACTTGGTCTTATAGTGACAAAATTTGGCATTTTGACTCAAAACAAAATTATTTTTACACTTTATTATCAAATTCCAAATGGGACTTGACTTCTATACTTATGAAAAATATCCTTTTGACTTGACAAACCCTAGAAGCATGAATAACATGCTTGACCTAGAAGACAAATCAATTTGAGCATGAAACCCATGTTTAAAATAATTATTATCTTTCTTCTTTTTACAAAAATATACAAAGTCATAAGTACAAAGGTGATTATGAAGACCAAATCTAGTTACATTCTCCAACGCTCCCTCTTAACTAGTGAGGTATCCATAATTACATAATGGGTACACGGATTCTCTCAAACCAAAATATTCTCATTAGAAGAGTCGGATTGATAAGCCATATTTAAGCATCAACATCATAACTGACATTGTCAACATAGCAAGGCCTTGACCAACAAGCTCTATCTCTCCACTAGATCATAACACAATGTTGGCAAGGATTTATGTGAGACACCACACTACCTCTCAAGGCACATACCCCATCTGGATGTTCATTGGGTATATCCTTCTAGTGATATTCTTATCTTGGATTCCACATCCTCAAATAATATCGGCTGACCACTCTTGTCTTGGACACCCTGTCTAATCCTCAAAGAGTGTCAGTCCATAGGATTACTTTATTTCTTGGATTTCCCAATCCTCAAGGAGTACCAATCCTAGATGCTTATCCAATCCTCCATTTTCCATTCTCCCTCCATGGCCTTCATTAGACGTATGACTATTAGTCCTGGCCTAGTGCATGACACATGAAGAAGAGAATAAAATATCCATCATCACTCTCTCCCAACCAGAGAGAAGATCCTCATTCCCTATTGATCAGGGAATAGATCCTTACTCCTCAAACATTAAGGAGATTACTCACTCCCTCTTAAGCACAGAGGAGATTCCTTACTTCCTTTTAACTAGGAAGACATAACCACAAGCTCTTTAACGTGTCTCAAACTTTATCAATACATCAGCTACTAGTCCTTTCATGGCGATCTTCAAGTCGCTACACAACTCCTTTTCTTTGCATATCATCATCTTCAGATTTTATCTTTCAGAATGTTATGGAGCCAAAATATTTCTTCTATCTGTGACAAGGTTTAGGCCATTAACCTTTCATATAACTTTCCTCTAGTCATAATCAACAAAGGTGTTATATTGATCCAATCAAAGTAGAGCTAGTCATAACTCCCTCTAATCATGAAAGTGATCTTCAATATCATTGATACATAAACATCAAGTTATATTTTTGTACTGCTACCTTTCAATCCCAAGATGATGTAGACATCTTGGCCATATAATCCTCCAAGAATTACCAAATCCACCCACTCAATCCATGTATTCTTTGAATTGAGTTCAAAACAAACAATTGTAGATATACTTGCCTCAACTTCCATTATGCATTTCTGCAAAATTATTCAAGGTAGAAAAACCATATACCAACCAAATAACCAATACCAATACATCAATATCATAATTACTTCATCATGATGGCCCGTTGTCAAGATATCATATTTTGCTTATTTGTTTCCTTTGAGATCAACATCCTTCCACATGGTCTATCTCCATATTGTGCAAAAAAATCCTTCTCCATGTTTTCAATTTTCAATCAAAATTCCCATGGAACAAACTAATCAGCAAGCGACAATATCTTCTTCCTTGGAGATGCCATTGTCAACTCTCTTTCTTTCTTTAGGAGACCATATTTGATGTTGAACAATATCATCATGTCTAAGTCATGCTATCTTATGGAAGAATCTTGATATTTTTCCATCTCAAGACATACCAAACCCCATGCATCAAGTATGGCACATGGAAGACCAATCATGCTCATGTTATCAAGCACATTCTTACGATCCTCTCTTCTTGCAACATTATTGCAGATATGAATTATATATATTAGTGAAGAGTTACTAAAGACATGCATACGTCTTTAATATATCCATTTAGTCATCCTTCCCTTGAATGAGCCTGCTTCTATCCTTATCTTAGATAATTTTCCCTCTTTAAGAGAAGAAAGGCTTCAATTATTTCTTTCATACCTCAACTTGACCATTTTCAACCCTTCATCCTTCAATCCTATTGTTTCCATACTAAATGGAATATATATCAATCATGTCATAATGCTTCTTCCAAATATTAAAGAACCTTCCCTAAATGATGGTTCTTAATGGGGGATCCCGGTGATCCTTTCTGCAAGATGACTACCTCTAACATTATGTTAGAAAATACTTGGATTAATTGTGATATGCAAGACAGTCCAAATATTCTCATTCTTGTTATCTAGATGACTTCTTCAAAGCAATTTGATCATGTAGACTCTAAATCTTCTACTATCATTATGCTTCCTTCTATGATTCCATGCTTCACAAAAACCAAGACTCTTCTAGAGAATGCAGGCGCATGCTACTCTAACTGCTACTTTCTAATAAAAGAAAGGCAAACTGCAAATAAACCTGAGAGAGGTGGAGTTCCTTCAATAGTATAGATCCTTGGGATCTTCACCTTTCGGCTTCTTTTCAGGTTCTTATTTTTCTTCAACTATGTGAGCTCCACCATTTTCCTTCCTTTTGTTGTTTTTCTTGTTTTGTGGATTGTTTGGAAAATCCCTCTTAAAATTTCCATATTCATTGCACCCATAACATTAAATTTTGGACATATCTTGTTTTCCTTTGGACTTTCCAAACTTCCCTTTCTTCTTCTTGGATTTTACAACAAAGGCTTGATACTTTTCATTTGGTTTGGTGTCATATTTTGCCTTCAATATTGTTTCTTACAAGATGCATTGAGCCCATAGTTCATCAAAGGGAGTAGTATATTTTCTTGAGTAGACGCTAGTCAAAAAACTGCGTCATTCAAGTTGTCAAGCATTTAGTACACAAGTAGTCATCTCTGAATCAGATATGACTTTCCCAAGCCCTTGCAACTGATCCCTCAAGTGTGAGATCTTCATAAGTTATGTGGCCATATCTTCATTCTTTGACATCCTTGTTTTATATAGTTGATTCTTCAAAGATATTTTCTAACCCGAGGTACTTATAGAGTACAATTTCACCAACTTGGCATATATTGATTTAGATGTACTCAAATCAACAACAAAAGGAATGAGATGATCCTTTATAGATTCAATAAGAATCCTTTATGCCCTCACTTCTCCCTTCTTGTATTTTTCTAATTCTTGAGTCTTCTCTTTGTATGGTTTGTTAATTTCACGAAGAACATAGTCCATGACTTCATTTTCTATGAGCACCAAATGTGTCCTTTTCTTCCATGCTAGAAAGTTTGTTGATCCACTGAGCTTATTGCTTTCCTTGCAAAATGAAGTCATTTAATTTGTAGATTGAGACATGGAAGATAATATGGTACTTACTTGTCAAATGAGTGTCCTTCTAGATGATGCCTTCGACTATTTTGAAGCTTTCAAGAACCTTCAAGAGACTTCAAAGATGTCCTTCAATATCAAAGAGCCTTCAATAGAGAGAAATATAAATGTTCTTCAAGGTGCACTAGAGAGCCTTTAATGAGAGGTTATAGTCTTCTTCCTTCTAGGTCAATAGATCCTCTTCCTTATGCCCTTCCTTGTGTTCTTAGCAATTGATTTCTTGTGATAAGAAATCTCCTCTTATTCCAACAACAATGATCTTCAATTTGCCTTCTCTTCACCTTAGCTCTACCATGTTGGAGAATCAAGTAGGGCAACAATCAAAACAATTCTCCTATCCTTAATAACTGTTTGTGAACTTATGTTAGCTTCTTATTATTATTTATTAGAATATTTTCATCAAACAATTATCAAGACCATAAACCATGAAGATCATAAAAGATATGGACACAAGATGTAGGCTCCAAGTCAGGGAAAAATCCCTCCAGGGGGAAAACCCAGAAAGAAATTATTATCTTCTCATAGAATCAAATCAAATGAGAAATAAAAGACCCAAACACCAAGATCAAGTCCACTCACAAGCCCCAAGTTAGCCCTCCTTCTAAGCTTTTCCAACAAGTCAAGGTCTCCACAAGTCAATGATGGTCAAACCCTTCCAAAACTAGTCAAACTTCAGATTTCGATCCCTACAATAGAATTTTGGCCTCCTGCAACATACTTGTACTTTTTGGCATTCGTGCAACTCTGAAATTTTGCACGTGTGGGAGTTTTTAGGGCATATTTCCTTCTCTTTTGATTTTGCTTTCTCTCACCTTGAAATTGACTTCATTCCTTGTCCTTTTCCCTGATTTTTTTTCTTCTTTCTCAAGAGATTGAACATGATTGATGTGTTTTGCAAATGAGGTCGAGTTGCTCTTATATGTACACATCTTAGGAGGTTGAATTTCCTTAAACGGGGCCAACTTGAAGAGGGAGGGTTGACTTGGCCTTCTAGTGACAAAGAATGACATTTTGACTCAAAACAAAATTATTTTTACACTTTCTTATAATAGTCCAAATGGGACTTCACTTCTAGACTTATGACAAATATTGTTTTGACTTGACAAGCCCTAGAAACATGAAGAACATGCTTGATCTAAAAGACAAATCAATTTGAGCATGAAAACCATGCTTAAAATAATAATTATTTTTCTTCTTTTTACAAAAATATACAATTTCATAAGTACAAAGGTAATTATGAAGACCGAATCTAGTTACATTCTCCAACAACGAGCACTTTCCTAACAGTCAATGCAATGATTGTTAACACCACTAAAGAACCTCCAAATCTATTTATATCAATTCATGGTTTTGTGTTAAGGGTTCCAAATCTTAAAACCTCATGTGCCAAAACTTTGCTAAATTGTTAGTTTTCTAACAATCTTGTAATAAATTTCCCCTTTTAGGGTTTGCTAAGATTTGTTATCTCCATCAACCCTCCCCTTGTTTGGATGTTGCTACAAGAGTTAATTTACTCTATGTGGCTTAGATCTTCCTTGGCTACTTGGGTTGGCTTGATTTTTGGCTCCATAGTCATTCAAATTTTATCATCCAAAACTTTGCCAAATTGTTAACTTTCTAACAATCTTGTGATCTATTTCCCGATTCTATGGTCTTGGGTTTGTTGATATTTTCTTATCTCCTTCAACCCTCTCCTTGTTTGGATGCTACTACAAGAGATACTCTTCTCTCTATGTGGCTTAGATCTTCCTTGGCTACTTGGGTTAGCTTGATTTTGGCTCCATAATTGTTCAAATTTGATTATCCAATCTCTCCTAATCCAAGGAAGCTTCAACACAAGTTTGTGGGTGAGAAGGCAACCTTCTCAATATAAGGGCACATAGGCCATCATACCTCTTTATTTCCAAGGAAACCTTGTGGTATCCCTCCCTCCCTCAGAATATTTGAATGGAGGGCTTCTCAACTACTAGGCGCAATAGTGGTTGTTAACCTCGTAGGAGTATGTTAGAATAGAACTAGAGACCTCAAGGCAAGCTTCACTTTGAAACAATATGTTCAGACGAATTAGCTAACCCACCATACTTACATGGGTCATCATAATTGCATATATTTGATTTATCTTTATAGTTGTATAATGATGATGGTGATGATGGTGACTAACATACACTAAGACCAACCTTAAGAAGGTAAGATATTACTTGAATTTTTAAAAAAATTATTTCTATGTTTGAAAAGCATTAAGACAAGTCTTCCAAGATCATTGTAGTTTTGTCGAGTTGAAAGACCAATAAATTTGGTAGTTTAGCAAATATTTTTAAATTTGTATCTAATCTAGTATATGAAGTACAATCTAAGAGAAAGTGTTTTTCATCTCCAACCCTCTTAGTGTCACAAAAATTATAAACTCTTTCATCCCAAGGGGTTTTGAGAATTATGGAGCTCATGAGAATCAGATCTTATTTTAGCAATGCCTATTTTCTCCTTTATACTAGTCAAGACATATACTTTTGATTTTCGAGGTTTCAAATTGATCAACTCCTTATAATATCTTAATTTCTGTTTTCCCTCTAACTCCTTGTCACACCACAATTTCTCCTTAAAATTTGAAAAACAATAATAATGAACAAATTTTCATTGCAATAGTCCAAAAGCCCTTTCAAGTAAGTAGTCCATCTAGCATGGACGGACACTTCCACACTTATCAAGTTGATGAGGCCTTTTATAGATAGTTTTGTAGTATGAAAAATCAAATCCCATGACGGAGATCGCATATGTTAGCTTGCTTTGCAAGAGAAAGAACACTACACAAGTATGTAGAGTAGGCTCTAACCCCCTCTTAGTTTCCTATTATTTGTTATTTTCATCAAAGCCCTTGTAGCTTCCATAGAACACTACACAAGTATGTAGAGTAGACTCTAACCCCCTATTAGTTTCCTATTATTTGTTCTTTTCATCAAAGCACTTGTAGTGTCCCTTCTCTTGTTTTAAATATAGCGTAGATTAGATTTAGGTTTTACATCCAACCTCGAAGGATAAATACTTTAGTAAACCCTAGGTTCCCTTTGGGATTGCATGCCCACAAGAAGGAATTGGATAATCTACTTAATGCTTGTTGTTTACCATGTGCATTAGGTGGAAATAGGGTTTGAATCATGGCTGCATTTCATTTCATTTTTGTACTTTCCTCTCAAGTAAATAGTCTAACTAGTTGACCAAAGAGGAGGCTAATTAATCGTAGTCAGTCATTCTTCCTTTGTTACTTTGTTGGTTATTTAACATTGTTGCTCCAAAATAAACTTAATCTACTCATCCCAATGAATGCTAACAAACATAGTGCTCTAAAATAATTGATTTCCTAATTAACTTGGTGGCCTTCCTCTGCCCCCAACCTAGGTTGCTTCGTTTCTCTTAGAAATAAAGTGGCAATTCCACTTCCCTTCTAAGTGCCCAAGGTTGGATCTTACTTCTCCTTGTGGTAGCATGGTAACTCAACTATCGTGCTACAATTTGCAAAGATAACAAATTTATTTGTGCAGTAAATCAACAGAAATAGTTGGATCCATTACTCTAACTTTAGGCCTAATAGAAGAAAAAAAATAGATATATTTGAATTTCCTGAATCATTCTCGGTGGGTGAATTATTCTTTGTAGAAAAAAAAAATAGATATATTTGAATCTCCTGAATCATTCTTGGTGGGTGAATTATTATTTGTTGGTAAAAGAAGCCTTGAAGTTAAAAATGTTATGTACTTCTTACCGCTTTTGTATATGCCTTTCCTTACTAAAAAGCTTCTTCCAATGTACATGGTTTCAAAGCCTTGACTTATTCTTGGATTGGGCATTCTAGTGCATCAATATACATAGCAGCAAAATGCACGGGAAAGACTTTTCTGCCAACAAACTTGCATGATGGAATTATTCAGAATAATATGCTATTGTGCCCTGCTGCCTCATCTCCTCCTTTTTTTTGAGGGCCAGGAAATAATCTTCTTGGAAATATGTTTAAATTTTATATAAAAACAGTCACAAATCCTTTCCAGGTGAGGTGTTTATGCATGGGCAGCCACCATTATCATGGTCTTCCTCCATTTCATGCTTAACCAACTACCACCAATCAAATTCTTGTCTTTCTAGGTGTAATATGGCAGAACTGAATTTTCTTATAATTTCCCATAGGGTTCATACTAAAGAAGCAATTCAACTTTCCGATCCAAGATCTATGGTTAATACTATCATTTAAAACATCGAATTTTGGAATTGGTGTCCTCCATAATAGTTTTTGATTAATGTGAATCCCCTCTTGTAACTTGTTCCGCTTCTAGGTATGAATTTCCCTTGGGTTCCTCTTCTATTTTCTGCAAAAAAAATCTCAAAATGATCATGTCGTCTCACCTCTCTTCTTTGGTTTTGAGGTGCACAACAACCCTCCTTTTTATCATCTTCTTGATATTTGTGTTCGTGGTTTTCAATTGGTAGAACTATTGTGTTTAGGGTTTTGTTCATGGTAGTGATACCACAGGTAATTTGTTTCACAGCCTCCATTAGCCCATCCATAGGAGAGCCAAATAGCCTCTTCCACAAATAATGCAACTTCTGATTTTCAGTTTTCCTTGTCATTGGATGCAAAGGAAGCCATGTGGATGTCCCATTACAAGGCCCAGAAAGTGACTTTGATACCGTGTTGTGAATCCGAATAGAGAGTTGAACCTATGACTGAAATCTGATATTAATGCAGTTATTGTGAACCAATCTTGACAATTGTCAATGAACCAACTGGAAAATAGTGTTTTTACAACTGAAGAACAAAACTTGTAACTAAAATCTGAACTGAAAAACTGAGATATTACAACTGAAACTATAATATGAGTTTCCTAAACTGAAATCAGGAACTGAATTTTCTAATGAGAACTCTGAAAATATCAGCCGAGGAAAAAATACTCAAAATTTGGTAAATGGATTCATTCATTCACTTATATTATGACAGACAATGGCATAAGATTAAGCAGCTTTGCTAAGGAGGTATGGGTGCGAACCTAAGCATACTCTCCAAGGCAGTGCACTTGGTAATGGACTAAGTCTCTCATAGACTCTGTAGAACGTATTCTCCAATAAAAAAGCCTTTAGCCTTCATACTGGTGTGTTTGAATAGATTCTTATCTTCCCAGAATATGAGACTAAATGAAATAAGATAAAATGTTATTTTGACAAAGATCAGAATAATAATCTAGGAAAATATAAAGATGAGAATACAAATTTAGATAAGACAATACTATCTTGAGAGAAGAAAAGAATGTTAATTTTGAGATGATAATAATACTCTCCAGAGAGAATGTAAAAAATGGTAATAATAATGCTCTCCAGATAGAAGGTAAAAAATGGTATTCTTAGCCATGGAGGATCATGCACGTGCTCATATCGCTGGAAGCATCTTCTGAGCGGAGTTAGTTCTTTTTTAATGATCACAACATACAACAAAAGCAGCAAGATATATCGAACATGATGGGATCCATGTTTCAGCAATGCCATCTCTGTTCTGCCAGTAGGCAATATTAAAAGGACGTCTTTCTACTGTTCATCTGACAAAGAAATGTGGAACAAACAGTTCCACGGCATTATCTGAATGCTTTTAGTGCTATTGCTTAAGCTCCATTTGCTCTTCAAGGCTTCTCTCTGCACAGAAGAATTGTCACAAGGGGCCAATAACCCCACATAATCTGCATTTTACATAATCTGCATTTTACACAGGTGGGTGACATTAAATTGTGACAAAATAACAAGAAAACATGTCTCTATAAATAAGCAATTGCAACAACATTACAAGGAAACATGTGTCTCTATAAATAAACAATGTACCAAATTGGTGACACCCCAAACTAGTGGCCAAAACACACAAAATATGGCAGCACACACTATTCAGGCTACAATTATGACAGTCAGGGAATACCCGTGCCACACTCTGATGCAAACACAGTCACGTTAATACTCAACATTCCTATGGTTCTTGTTATGAAAACTTGACAAATAACTTTACGGCCCTGTAACTGTAATTGACTATACTTTAATTGATAAAAGATGAGTAAAGTTCGAATAATATAGAGAAAGGAAAGCAAGATAGCTAACTATACCACAAAGGCACAATTATCTGTTCAGATCAAGCATTCAAGCAAACTCCAGATGTCATTCCTCAAGTCTTGGGTAGTACTTGTACAATCAAAGGGAATTCTCTGCTAATTGTTAGGAAATGGATTCAGTACATTTATTGTAGCACCGAAGTAATGAGAACATTATCAGGATATTGTCACTGCTGGCTACTTAATGGAGACACAGCTAAGCTACACTCAAAATTCCCTGATAGAAACAGTTGCATTAACACAATTGGAAAGATAATATAGTTGATACTCATTTACGCGGCAGCAGCAATAGCGAATGTCAAATCAGATTCCACCTGTTGGTGTATATAAGAAAATCATAGAGCACAACAAAACCGTGAGGCTGATTCAAAATCTTCAGATCACTACATTAGTACTCAAAACAGAGGATGTTTTATTCTAAATCAATGATGATGATAACCCTGTAGGCAAATTGAATTTACAAAATATCGAAATAAAGGCACCATTCTACATTCTAAATTTAATGAAAGGACCTGAAAACAAGAAGTTAGTAAAACCTGCAGAACAGCAAAAGCTATGCATAAATTGAAACTCTCCAAACCTCTGTAGTATGGTAATTAATAATGGTCCACTACAAATCATAACTACTGTAACATAAGCTCACTCTACGGGAGCAACCTTGGAGCAGCTGAACATTACCTTGCATATGTACATGAATGGAAGTATGATGCCACACAAATCAAGGTTTCTGGGTGGCTAAGAACAACTAATGATCCTCTAATTGTTATGGAAATCCTAAGCTAAGTCTAGATATATATTCAGTTTTTTCTAAAAGTACTGTACAGACAGGGGTAGACATATTAGAAGGAATGACATCTCATATCATAAATTTAGACCATGTTAAAGGACTATGCGATGAGGATGTTAATTGCCCCACTGAAACTCTGCAATGTGGCAAGGACTTTGCACACTCCTAGAATTTGTTTCCATGCAGTATACATCAAAACCTCGTGTGATTAGGTAGGGATGGAGGCTGGGTAGTCTACTATGAAATAGTATTTAAACACAACTAAATGTGATTCATTAACATGGAATTGACAGAAATCTTGGATCTCCTACACACAAGTTTCCCAAAACAATAGCGACTTTGCCACCTTCCCTTCTTTCTTAAACACAAGTAAATAAATTGACCAATATGATGGCAACCTCTACTGGTATAAAGCTGGAAGCATTCAACACATTGAATCTCACAAAATCCCAGCGTCCTATGGAAATATTGTACATGCCTTACTCCTCTCGGAAATATCGGCTACGAAATTTTGAAATTTTTCCTGCTTGTAAGTTCAAATGGCTGAACTTGAGGAAAATTGATTGCCTTGTCTCAGAATGCCACAAAACAACAATCAAACTTGATCCCTCAACTACCCGCAAATTCTTTCTTTTGTCTGTATGATGTTTGATAACAATTCAAATCCACATAAAAGCAGTGCATCTCAGTGCAAAAGCATCAAGTTCATCTTCGACTGTATGATAGCTTTTACTTACCAACTGCAGGACCACTGGACATGGTAGCTTCTTTTGCAATCAGGTTAATTCCACGAACCCAGACTTCCGCATTTGCATAATTTCTTGTTTCAAAGTGAATTTCTCTTTTCTTCATTGTGACAATTCTAAATGTCCCTGGTATATTGGCATCACCTTTCCGACGATTCCTCTGGAAAGTGGGACTTGGTCCCAACACAGCTTCCTTAATAAAAACATTTCTTTTCCGTGATTTCCCCCATGTTAGCACACCAGATTTAAGCATGCGGACCATCTTCATATGTGGAGCACCTTTACCCCGCTTTGTATGCTTGCAGAGATGATCACCAGTAAGAACCAACCTACGAGCAAGATGGTCCAATATAATACCCTCTGCAATTCTTGATAAACTATTTCTCCTGGCAAGCAACAATGCTGTTTCACCTCTTCGGTTTACAAGACTACAGTCAGCTCCGCCTAGAAGCAGAATCTTGCAAGCATCTGCTTGGCCTTCTTTTGCAGCAAGCATTAAAGGAGTGTAACAATCCTCATCAAGGGTATTGACTGCATATCCTCTTGTCAGTAATTGCCCTATAGCCTCCAGATTCCCTTTCTGTGCAGCATAATGGAGAGCTTTGAATTCCTCACCTTTCAATCCATATGCTAGGGTGGCATCCAACATAACACTCTCAAAAAGTTCTCTTTTTCCATGGGCTTGAGCTAAGCCAACTGCTGTTTCACCCTTCTTATTCTTCAAATTCAAATTCGCTCCAGCAAATATAAGCACTTTGAAAGCTTCAACATGGCCCTCTTTTGCAGCTATCATTGCAGCCGAAAAACCATGCCTGTCTTGTGCATTCAAATTTAGCCCTGACTGCTCTAAAAGTCTCTGAAGGACCTTAGAGTCACCGAATCTGGCCATATAATGAAGTGGATAAAACACTTGGGGATTGCTAGAGTAAACTGTTTTCCCTGATTTTATTGCATCTGAAATAATCTGACGGATAGAAAAAACGCAATTGTTTACTTCTGCTATGTTGACTACATTTTTGCCATCCATGTCTACTTTCGCCAAATCAGCTCCTGAAAATATCAATTCCTTGAAGCATTCTTGGTGATTAGCCTTTACAGAGAGCATAAGTGCAGTTTCTCCTGTCTCAGTCATTGCATTCAAATCACATCCATGCGCTATCATCAGCTTCAAAATAGTAAGACAACCCATTTTAGCTGCCATGTGTAGAGGACGGAATTGATGTCCATTCTTTGTTTTTACACAAAACTCAGCATTAGCTCCAGCATCCAAAAGTATCTTGACTGCCTGCATATTACGGCAAAGGATTGCATGACAAATTAGTGTTCTTCCACAATGCTCACTATCAGGGGATAAGTGATTCAACAGCAGTCTAAGAATAGTGCCACTGGCTTCATAGTATTCAACAGCACACCATGCTTCATTATATGGTTCAGCTAAACCTGCCCCAACACGCAACTCTTCACCTGAATTTACATCCCATGACCAAGCTCCGATGCTACCTTTACAATCTGTATTTACACCAGCCTGCGGTTGGAGGAAAAAGTGTTAAGGGAACAAACAAAAACATGAACTTTGTTCATTTTTAATTTATGTATTAAAACCAGATATTGACCATTAGGATCTCTTCCAAACTGAACAAGAAGAAGGCTCCAGCAAACAAATCACATGGAAAGTATTTAAATCTTTGATTGAACCACTACAAGCACTCAACCATAATGATAATTTACAGTACTTCCTTCAAAATAGGAAAATCCCTTGTGTTTAAAACTTTAAAGTTCTTAAAGGGTATGGAAAAGAATCTGCTAGCAATATCTACGGTTGAGCCCCTGGCACAACCCTAGAATTGCTAACTTATTTGTGATTTAGAAGCTTATATTATGGTCGTAGAGGCTCATAAATACTAGATATCAAATATATGTAAACACGTTTATGCATAACCTTCATGGAAAGTCGTCTATGGTTTCATGTTGGCCAGGGTAAAGTATAAATGTGTACGGCTATCTGTGTGTTTATTCAGTTTTGGGGAGTACTTCTACTCTGAAGTGTCACAAATTGAACATAAAATACCTCCAACAAAAGTTTCACTACAGACACTTGTCGGCTAACAATAGCAGCAATAAGTGGTGTGCAGTCTATATTTGCATAGAAAGCAGGCTTGGCTGGCTGAACGCAACAACATCCTATCCCATGAGTTTGCATCCACTCCGCTTTGTAAACAACCCAACCAATCAAATCAAATGTCAAACATTTCAGATCTCAATATGAAATGACAGACTTCATGTCTGTAATTTCAGTCAATACTTCGATCACAAACAACTTAGAAGATATTTGAAAACTTGAAAAGAGTTCTACCACGGAGAAAATTTCAAAATTCATACAAATATTATCTATGGTTTAAGAAACATAATGAGAGACCATCAAGCACTTGATATGAAACATGCCTTAATTAAGGTTGCAACAATCTTGACAAATCCTCGACAACATGCATGCACAGAGGATCCTGGCCTGATCATTTCAGAGCAGATAAGTAACTCCGCAATTTCCAACATAGAGGCACGCTTCCAACATAGCATCCTCACAAGCCAGCTGAGATGCCCCGGCCTTCAGAAGAATACCTAATACTTCATGATGACCTTCTCGAGCGGCTGCTGTAGTTGCATAACCTCTAAACAGCTTCTGGTTGACGTCTGCACCAGCTGACTGAAAAATAAAAGGACAAATATCAGTTTTTTTTCACTGTCATATTTTACAAGGATATGCTTGCTTTCTATAGAATGATGGTACATGAATAATTCTTGTAATCGGTAGCTCCTTCAAAACATTTCAGGTTTTCCAAGATTTCAGACATAGAATTCCTATAAGATATGAGACTTCAAACCTTCATAAAGGAAGCAATTAGTATTTAATATTTATACTTAATGGAACTTTGAAACTTGAATATAAACCAGGAGAACAATAACTTATGCTGAGTAACTATAATCCGGCCAGAAAAACAAATATTTTCCCATTATGACTGCTTAGCATTCAAGTATAAACGTTGAGGATAAGTCAGAAACAAGGCAATTATTTGAAGGAATTCATAGATTTGCATCTTCCAAATGCCCCAAAAGAAATTACGATGTTTAAAGAACATTCAATGTCTGATTATGTACATATTCTTTAATATTTTCTAGCTAGAGTAGTGTCTGGGAATTCAGACTATGATGCCAAAGTGCTAATGAATTAACAGAAACACGAGTCCTTATAAAACAACACAATAGTTCTAAAAAGCATGATATTGATGACCCTGTTGATGACCCTATTGAGAGTTGAAACAAGAAAGAATGTATGATTGTGTTCATGAAAGGGCACAAAGAAGAACCAAATTGTAGCCTACAAATTTAGCATTAGTGTCATTCCTATAACCCCGTGTGATCATTCTCATATATTGTCAAACCAATCCAACAGGGGCATCAGATCATTGGTAATATCAACAGATAAATAATCTGTCCACCATGGTTCCATTCTCGTTGTGGGCTGACCTCCCTTAATGAAATCAGTTGCAAAAGGCCAAGAACAGACGGTTTCAGTCTGGGCATGTTTCTTGAAGCACTTCCAACAACCAGAGCAATATAATGTTGAATCCAGCATCCACTGTTTTCTACTTTATGTGGATGAGAATCATTTGCATTTTTTTCATATAATCAAACAAAACCCATATTTTCTGCCTGATGATCCCAGGCTACAGCAATAACACTAGGACGAATCAGCCATCCAGCTTGAATTCATGTGCCATCGATCATTTTTATCGCCCAGACATCTAAACAAAAATTGCCAGCCTATTCTGCTATTATTCTGAAAACTACAAAATTATAGATTTGATCAAAACCTTTACAACTAGAAAAGCACAAGCAATCTTCAAAACAAATCATGAAAAGGTTCTAGCTTACCAGAAGTCTGCGTATAATATCCATGTGCCCCGCTTGGGAAGCTACAAAGAGAGCTGTAACATCAGTTTTAAACTCTTCATACTCAATTTGAACTTCATCTGGTGCTTCCTCGTGTTGAATGATATCTGAGCGCTTCACCCGCAAGCTAACAGTACCAATATAGTTTACATCCACAAGAGGATTAACCAAGCAATCAATCACACCCCTGACATCTCCTTTGTGGGCTGCTTCTATAAGCCCCTGAGAGTCATAATCAATCGGAACCACCTGTCTTACCATTGTGCAGGGCAGAAAAATCCTATGTTTGAAAGGTTACCATAAAACACAACATCACATACATACAGATATTTCTCTCTCTATTATTCGATAGGAGGATTGATTTTGGCCCGCAGTATTCTCTGGTTCAGAGGCTTCCTTTAGTTTCAAGTATTTGACAATTCAGCAGCACAAGAATCCAAAGGTTTGTGCCAGATGAATCTCACAAAGTCGATGTGCAGGATGGTATAGAGCTTATTCTGCACACAACGATTGTTGCAGTTTATCACATACCCTTTGGGATTCTGGGAGTAGCCCCTGATTCTTGAATTACCTCAGAATGATTAACCATTGACTTATGTCACCTTCAATCAAGATATCTCTCTCTCTCTTGAATGGTAGGAGGATTCGGCTTCACCAGTAATATTCCTTGTTTAGATGCTTCTGTTTGAAAGGATTATTCAATTCAGCAGCACAAGAGTCCGCTGGATTCAGCCAGATGAATCTCATTAAATCAATCTGCCAGATGGTACAGTGTATATTCTAGAAATAGTGACCGTAGCCTATCACACGTACCTTGCAACTTTGTACCCTGGGATTAGCCTCTGGTGCTTGAATCACTTTAAATAATCACAGTTTGGCTTACCCAACCTGAGTGCTGATTTCTTGCACATTGAGAGATTCACAAATCAAGGTTTTCAAACCGCCCATAAGCAGTCCCTTTCGGAAGCCTGAAACATCATATATACAAACTTGGTAATCAATCACTCATTGACTTGTCTCACATGCCGATTTTTGTTAAATTGAGATGTTCACATGTTAAGAAGGTTTTCAAGGCACCCATCAGCAATCCATTTCAGAAGCCTGATACATCGTCCACAAACTGAACAACCATTTATTTACTTGTCTCGCCTGCTGATTTCTTGCATATTGTGGGACTCACATTTCAAGGAGGTCTTCAAGCCACTCATCATGAGCAATCCCTTTCAGAAGAAGAAGCCTGAAGCACAAATGATCATTCACAAACTGCTCCATCAACTGATCCTAATGCCCAAAATTGCAACCAAAAAAACAGGAGCAATATACAAATTTCACTGCACACAAACCCACCCGCAGAATATGCAAGTCAAAGCATATGATCCAATTAAACAACACCATCAACACCCAACGCAAGAACCAAAAATGGGTATTGGGAATAGGCATCACAAACACCAACCCTGATAGTGATTACAGGAAATGGGTCTGAACAGCAACAACACCCACTTCAGTTAACCAAACAGTTACACAAAACCTTCATGTAACTCATTTCGTCTCTCTTCAACACAACAGCATGAACAACCATGGTGGTATTCCACAGCTTATTATGTCAAAAAGCAGTTACAGTGAATCTTGAAATAGCCTATCTCTGGTAGCCCGCCATTGTAGCAACAACCAACGAGCAATGATGTTTAGCCCGGATGTATGTCCAACTTTGACTCGGAATTGCCCATGTTTGTGCAAGCAGAGGGCCCAGCTATCCGATCCACAAAATCCTAACTAACTAAATGTGGGGAACTTAGTCGGCCTCCTTAAAGACCCCAATGCATTCCCAGTGTCTACTCACAAAATTAAATTAAAGAGCCATAGGAGATACGAGAAAAACTGCGTAGTTGGGAGAATACCTGCAGAGTCTCTTCCGCTTGTCGTTTTGTCTTCAGATGGCAAAATCAAAACATTCCCAATGCATTTGGACTTTAAGTTGAAGTGGGGGGGGTTTCCCAATGCCCAAACCAAACTAGACTTTATGAGTGAGAGGACCTATTCAAATTTTTTAACAATAATCCATTTAACAAGAGTATGGGAGGGCATAATTTTTTATTTAAATATAGAATTTTGTTGGATATTTTTTTAAGTTTGTTTGTATTTTTTTTTTTTTACTTTCATCATTATCGATATGTCTAGATATATAATTTTGATTGAGAACGGGAATTGAATCTGTGATGAGGATTATAACCGCTCCCCTCATCACCGTTTAACCAAGACCCAAAATATAGTTAATAAATAAAAATTCAAATTCTATATTTGTTTCTTAGTATTTTAATATTGTAGAATGCGTAAAACATTTTTGTAACTTTCATTTTAATTATTAATAAAACATTAATTTTAATTTATGAACTTTTATACAATATAAATTTCATTTTACATTTCAGCATTAATAAATCTTTAATTTAATTTAATTTTCCAATATTTTATTATAATATAGTTTTCCAATATTTTATCATAATAAACATATTCAGCTTTCCTAATAAATAATTTCTTTTAAATAAATTATAATAAATTTATAAATATTATAGAGACATGATATTTAAAATTTTAAATAATAATAAAAAATATTAATTTAACGAATAATATATATTTTGTCAAATTTAAGTGAAAAATTCGTGTTCTAATTTTATTGACTCAACTTTCATTATTCTCCATTTTTTCCTTCCTGCTTTCTTTCAATTTAACTTTTAACATTTTTATTTGGGTTACTTTATCTCATTGTTGGGTCACTTCATTTCATTGTTTGTTTCTTCTAGGCTATGATAATGATGATAATGACATTTTACTCCTCATTATCATGTGATTTTTTACTTTTATTTTGATTCTCCCTAATATAATGTGATTATAAGATCATCAACATTAACACATTTGATTAACAATTTTGGAATTTGTTTGTAAAGATGTTTATAGATTGTTGGTGAATTTTTAATAAGTCTTAATCAAAATACCAATGCAAATTGAACATAGATTTGAATTGAATTAATTATTCAAGGTAAATATTATTCTTTACAAACATTTTTAATTATATCTTATAAGATTATTTTTTATTTTTAATGCCTTATTCTTATTAATCACTAAGTTTATTTATGGTTGCCCACTAAGGGGTTTGTTAGTATCTTGTCTTTGGTAGTTACCGTGAAGCATAACTTATTCCAAAATTTTTGTTAATTTAAATATGTTGGTTTCAATTAGAGATTCTTAAATTGATATGATAATACATTTTCTCATGTGATAGTGACATCACCAAATGGTTTTGGTGCCATACATTGTGAGTTGACTTTAATTTGTAAGTATTATGTATGTGATGTAAAAATTATTTAGAAATGTTTATAAATAATGATTTTGATGTAATGTGAATTTTTCAGAACATTCTTTATGAATAATGTCTTGCTATAAGATATGAAAATTTTCAATACATAAACACCAATTGCAAAAACTTGTTTTTTTTATATAGTCCTAATTAGGCATATGACTTTTTACACTTTCGGATTGTAAACTTGTATACCTTACCACCCACTTCATGTGAGTTGAAGTTGTGTATTTGTGTATGCAATGCAAAGGGAGTGATGGCTAGGAGAAGATTTACATAGGATGATGGCAATGAGTGATGGTGAGGAGAAGATTTACATCAAGCTAATGGCAATGATGAGGGATGAAGGTGCACGCTGCACTTTTGCACACAAATACATGCTTCATAACACACTACTACACATATTTACTCTTTTAAATTCTCTAATGTAGAATCTAACTATAGTTATGACTTTTCACATTTAAAGGTCAACTTAATGATTTTCCTCAACTTCTTTTCACATTTAAAGGTCGACTTAATGATTTTCCTCAACTTCTTTAATATGATTTTCTAGTATACATCTACGATTTATTAATTTTTTATCCAACAAAATTTTGACACGATTAAAATAATAACTACTTCCTCTTAGAAAATTAGAGAAATTTTATTAGTAATCATCACCTATCATTATTGAAAGCAATGTAAGTACCTAGCATAAATCATTTTCAATTTAATTAAATTATTTTTTTGACAAATATTCTAAATTATTTTAGTTATTAATATAACTTTGGTTTAATTTATTATTTTATTAAAATAAATAATAATAATAATAATAATTTTTTAAATTTTTTTATTTAAAAATAAAGAAATAAATATTAAAATTAAAATTCAACAAAATTATAATTTAAAAACTGATAAATAGTTAGTTCAAATCTCTCAAATCGAAGTGATAACATAAATATCTACTAAATATAGTGTATCTTAGTACTTTATCGATCTCATTAACAAACCAAAATCTTTATTTATCTTCTTAGCCAACCAAGAAAACCTTATAAATTCCCCAACAAAATTAAAAAATTATGAACGAGCAAAATGGATGAGGCATACGTCAAATTCTAAGAATTTATTATTTATGAAAAATGTGTACATGATGCAGTGCACGTATAAATAAAGAGATGATTGAAGAGGGCACGTATGTGTGAAGGTGGGGTCTATTACTTTGATACTTTTATTAAGTCCATCGAGGAAGGAAAGTAAATCTAAATTCTTGCTATGTTTGGGAAGAAAGATTGAAGGCCCCTCCGGGTGTCCCCTTTTCTCACACATAGTAAAGTTTATTCATTATTTATTAAGCATGATATATTTATAGGTGTGAAATAATTAAATTGACAAGGAAAAATAAATAATAGTAATAATCAAAGTTGTATAATGATTAAAGTTGTTTTTAAAAGTTAAAATTAAAAAAGTTATTGAAAATGAGGATTTCATAATGATGTTTATTTTGTTTTTTAATAAAAGATATATTTTTAAAAAGTCTCAAGTTTAAGCAATCTTTTTAGTTACAAATTTGTAAATAAATAAAATTTCGATTATTTATTTATTTTTCTTTATTAAATTATGATTTAAGTTAATAATAGAAAGCACTTGATTATTTCTTTTAAGTTGTTGGTTCAAATTGTATGGAGAAGGATTGAGGGTGGGAGTTATACATGGGATAAAATATGTCTTACTTGATGTCCAAGTTCCATCAAGTTTCATACAATCCTAATGACATTATTTTACAAGTGGGTAAATGATTTTTTCATTCAATATTAGAGCTAGCTCTAACATTGATTCAGATGTTGACTAATGACATCATTTTACAGGTGGTGTGGTGCTAAATGTGTTGAACAATCTATTGATTCAACCTAACTGGAAATAAATAAATAAATAAATTTAATCAGCTATGTTATAATGACATTTTTAAGAAATTTAGATGGCCATGAATTAAGTTCCTTCTAAAACTTATTTATGATTCCTAGAAACACCAATTTAAATTGAGAATCAATTTTACTTTTAAAGGTATCATTTCCATATAAAAATTATTCATTGAAAAATATCCATAATTTACTCTGATACAACCTTAAAAAGTAGATAAGAAGATATACTTCATATATATATATATATATATATATATATGTATGTTTTATTCAATAAGACAAATGAAATTGGTCATCCCTCTTTAGAAAATCATGCCTTCAATTTAGGGTGTTTTTTGTACCATTTTTAGCTAATCTAATCAGTTTGACCAAGCCCTACTCATCGCATTGATATCTTCATGCCACTCAACCATGGCTTCTGTGTAAGAAGGGAGGCATCCTCCCAATTTGAAATTTGACATTAATGTTTCTACATTCTATTCCATTGTTTCTTCACTAGGGAAATCTATTCAAAAGTGATAACCTTCTAGGCTTGTCAAGAAAACGAACCAAATTTCCAAACTTATTCTTTCATCTACTTTTGCCATATAGCTCTTCCTCTTGCATGAAGAGGGCTCTTAGGAAAATTTACTAGCAATTGGTCCTCTCCTAAATCGATGGATATTTGGAATTAGAAGAATTGGATAACATTGATAAAAGAAAAGCTTACCTATTACTTTCATTTCAAAGGGTTTTATGCTTTTTGGTTTAAAGCAAAAGAATATTGTGATCTAATCTTTCAAAATATGTCTTATTTTCTTGAAACCTAAGAAATATATCTCAATTATTGGATCCTAGAATTTGATATGGATCTTGGCATATCTTTATTCATTCTTGTATGGGTCAAATTGCCCCATATTTAGCTTCACCTAGGGAGAATATTCTTTGAGGAGTATTAGAAATACACTTGATATATTCATTGTTAAATCCAAGCTAAAGGCCATTATGTTTTTGTGTGCAAGAATATGTGTGGATGTGAAATTAGAAAAATCAATTCCATGTTGTTTTTCCACAATCCTGGTGTCTATGATAGAATCTTACATCATTGACACTACCAAACCAAGAATCACAATGAAGCTATTTTTCACAGTGGAATATAAATAGCAGTAAATATACTAGTGCACAAAATATAGACAACTTTTTACAATTTTCAACCCAACTTTGTTATATTAATCAAATTGAATAATACAACATTTTAGGGTTCCCGTACAAGGGATAATGGCCCTCATACATCCACTAGTACAAGAATATAAAATTGGGGCTTAGTGTCAGTCCATCGATAACAAATATACCCTCAACAAGATACTTTGACCATCTAGTTGATGTAGTCGACTCTCTCAGCTCCTCTTGGTCGTACCCGGTACCTGCCCGGTCCTTCAGCTCCCAATCTGCAACTCCTGCCTATATCAATGCTCCAAGTCCATTTGGCCACTAAAACTCAACTATCAATATGCTCACTAGTTGTTCCTTAGTCCATCAAGGGCACAAAACATAAAGACTCCTATCGAGTTGTTCACAAATCCATTTGTGAATAACTCTCAATCTACCCACTGCTACTCCTCAGCTACTCAGGGACTTCATCCCACTATGGTCTTCCTCTGTTGATCCAATGAAAACCAATATAGGGCATGGAGGGTTGCCACCTATCACTACAAGATGTCCATCTCCCACAATGAACACGAGCTAGGAGGACTACCCATAATCTGATGTAGAATTTCATCTCCACAGACAAGTATAGGGCTTCTCAACTAGTCCTCTGACTGATCAAATGTTGAGCTCAACTTTTTCCACTATAGCAACCACTTGGGTCCATGAATATGGTGTCCACCAAGCTCTAACATGGGCACTATCACATTGTCCTCCAACAAACCATAAATGCCCAATCCACGTCCACACTTGGTCTATTCTCACGTTGCCCTCCAACATACCACGAGCGACCAATACTTTTGTAGCATCTGCTCCTAGTTAGGGAGCTAACACCTATGGAGACCCTTCCACATGGCTACTCACAGACTCCATCAAATCATTCCTCGCCTAGGACACTCATCCTCTAGCATTTGATCATCAAACAAGACGGCATATGTAACACATTGATGATGCCTCATTGTCCTAGAATTATGTGCATGCACAAGACTGGTTAGGGAACACATAACAACCCTAAACCACTGCTCCCAAACTCAGTGTAATTCTTGTTCAAACTCTCACCTATCTCATTGTCCCTTCCTTGACCTCCAAGACACCTTGGCACCTCCACAAAGCTCTCAAATGTTCTCATACTGCTACAAAAATTTAGGACTACCTCAAGGCACAAGAATTAGCATTTTTTTAAGCCTACTTAACCCACGTACACCTTCGTTGGTCATGGAGATGAATGCAACCTAGTGAGAAACTTCTCCCCAAGGCTTTACTGCCCTTCAAACTCCTCCAATCACTTGTTGTTAACCACACTACTCTGTGACCACCTGTAATAGGGATATTATGAAACTTTCAAGCTAAAATAATACTGTAGTGATTGATTAATTTCACCTACTTATTTATGATAAGTTATTTACAGATACTTTGGTAAATTCTGAAATTAACACAAATGCGGTATTCACTTAATCATAAGTAGAATAAAAAATAGAATGCATATAACGCAATAGAAACAATCACATGAACATAGTTATTTTTGGATAATTGTCCTCAGAAAAACCCAATGCGGGAAATCTGGTGCAATAGATGAGGGTTTGTATTATTCTTCAGTAGTGGAAATCATTTACAGAATAGATGAGAAGCTGTCTAGAATACACCTGAGATAAATTTTCCGAAACCTTCGGAAGAACTTTTGACACTCTGTAAGCATCCTTCCTCCCTCTGCGTCACTCTGATTGGCCTTCTGTGTAGTCACTACGATGGACTACATCACTCTGCGTGGATGACGAGTGCTACAACTCAACGTTGTCCCCTCTGCATCCCCCTTGTGCCTTCTTCTTCCTTTGCTGACTTCCCCTTCCTCCTTCTGCCTCTGCAATTCCACCTCTACACCCTCTCCCTCTGAAATCGAATTCTATTGCTTCATAATCGATTTCCTTCAGGTACCGAGTGTGTGCCTGGCTTACTTTCCAAATGAACCTAAAGCCTTCTCTTATATTCTTCTCGTTGATGAATCAATGACCTAGATTATATCTCTAATAAATGGTTGAGATTAAAAGATGACTTGATCTTTTTTTGCTAGAATATTAACACTCTGCTTTATTAATACCCTTTAATTATTTAATTTCTTGAATTTTAGACTAAGGGATCACTTTAAAATAATTAATTATTTTAATAAAGCATGATCCGAGTGGAATTTTCACAAACGGTTTCTGGATTCTTTGGAATACTAATGTCCAACCCTCCTCCCAAAATATGAGACTTGGAAAACTTTCCAATGCTACAAAATAAACACTCCCTCTTAGCGAGGAAGGTGTTTAAATAGAATATCAATTATATATGCTCTGACCTGAAGCATCTACTGCACTGCTGATGTTTTAGCTGTTGCCCTCTCTACTTTTGCCTATGACACTATCTCTGCCATTGCCTCATTCGTACTACAAATCACTCTGAATATCAAGTCCACACATTCCTCTACTGGATTGGGTTCTTGACCATCCCCATCTTTTCCCTGAAGTAAGTAAACTTAATCTTACCTAGAGATTTTGTGAGGATATCTGCCACATGTTCTCATGTAGGAATGTACTTCAACTGTACAGCTCCCTATTGGACATAGTCTCTGGTGAAGTGGCACCTAATGTCAATTTTCTTTGACTGGTCATGAAACACATGATTCTCAGAGAGCTTAATGCAACTCTGATTATTGTTGGGCCAAGGAGAAGGTACATTCTACCCTTATCTTCACCATGATTTGTCATTTACTTTTATATATTTTTCCTTCATCTTCACAATAAAGTGAAGGAAAATTATGCAAAAGTGAGGTAGAATGAAATATTGATAAAAGGTGTGTTTGATAGCATAAAATTGTTTCGTTGCTGTCTTTATTGCTAGGGAAATGAAACAGCCAAATTGCTGACCAGGATGACCAAATGACATCAGACAAGGAAAGTGAACAGAACCATATTGGCTCCTATAAATCAGCGGAAGATGTAGAGGCACGCCTACCCTTGGAAGTTCAATTGATAGGCATGAAGTGATAGGATCTCATAATGAGAAGGATCTATTACTCTGTTTGAATTCGCCTTTCAGTTATAAAAGTCTTAGGGTGAATAGGATGAAGTACAGTTCTGTTGACGGGAAAATCTGTCTCGGCCAACAGTAGGGGATCTCCCCGATAAAAGGTCCCAATTAGACCTTGAACCGTTTAGAATAGGGATGCCGTCCGGGGTGTGGGTCCAGCTACCATTGATTTCTCCTTTGCTTTGGGTCTTGCTTAAACTCTATAAAACAGTCGATACACACCTAATCAACTGATACAAGACATATGATTGATGCATTAAACACGTAGATAACACTATCCGTAGCGAGAAAATTAATAAAGCATACACGCCGAAGAAGGTGTCGTTAGCAACACATCTTTGGGGTTATGCTTGTGAGGTATTCTGACCACAAAAGAAATAGTTCTTTATGGCGAGATGCCCCTTTACTTCCTAAAAGATAAAACGAAATGCTAATAAACAAAGTCATTAACATCCATTAAGAGAGCAATGAAAAACTAAACATCATTAACACAAGAACAGATAGCCGTGATGCATAAATGATGCCATTAAGAGTGCAGCTTCATTAATCAAAGGATATTTGAAACTGTATAAGAAATACACATAGTGTCCGCACAACAAAACACATCAGATCCAACAAAGGGGTTTTTCAAAATGCTTGTATTAATGCTTAAATGTATAATCCTTTGGTAATACAATATACTCAGTTTGAGTCCCAAACCAAAGATCAGTTACAAGCTCCCGAAGGAGTATTTATAATACAAAACCTGCCCTTTGGGCTTCCTTGACTTTTCATCTTCTTGACCGTTGGGCTGCCTTGCGACCCAGTCTTTTCTGTGACCTGCGACCCGAGCTGTTGTTGCGACCTGCGACCTGACTGGGTCGCGGGGTCACAGGTTGTAAGAAAATGTCCAAGGTGCGACCTTGCGACCTTGCGACCTTGCGACTGGGTCGCAGGGTCGTGGGGTCGCAGATCGTGAAAAAAGATGAAAATGCGACCTTGCGACCTTGCAACTAGGTCGTTGGGTCGCGGGGTCGCAAATTTCGGGAAAATAAGAAATGCGACCTTGCGACCTTGCGACTAGGTCGTTGGGTCGCGGGGTCGCAAATTTTCGGAAAAATTAGCAATGCGACCTTGCGACCTGCTGGGATTTGCGACCTCGCGACCTCGGCAGATCTGCGACCTGCGACCTCCTGGGATTTGCAACCCTGCACCATCCGCGACTTGCAACCTTGGCAGATATGCGACCTACGACCTTGGGCAGATCAGTGAGTTTTTTGGAGTTTCGCCAGCATCTACTTGTTTTGAAAATGTCCCCTTGTTTGCTGGGGGAAAACCTTGGCTCTTATGTGTAAACAGAGAGGTTATTCCTGCAATAAAATAACACAGGTCACATGTCTTCATGATGGAATAATAATAATGCTAAGGGCATTTTAATCAATTTTAAGAATAAAAATAATAACTTAGACCCCTGTGTGGTCAACTACTGAATCGTCAGAGAGAATGGCTAGGGTAAGCTTTCTCTATGCCCTTTCTTTGTCAGGATTATCATCTTCCCCACGCACAAGGTTCTCTTCAAGTCTTGGATTAAATTACTTGATAGGCACGAGCTTCTTCATTCATGTTCTTAGTGTTCATCATAGGTTTTCATGCTCATCGATTTTCCCATCCATTAGAGGAGCAGTAATTGCCATTTTCAATTGGAGAATCTTAGGTATCTTGACTGAGGAGAACTGGTCAGGTACAATGATCTAAGCGAGGCTTATAATAGTCTTATACAATGAGGGCTGGTCAGTTAGGACCATTAAATCATGGCTAGCCAAAATAAAAGCTTTCCTTTGCATGGCTCCAAAGCCACCATATTAAGATCCCATCCCTGGGCTAGCTATTATATAACATCCATTGATAACCCTGGAGACCGACCTCCACCTGAACGATTACTTCTATTTTATGATGCTCGCATCTGCTAAAGGGACCCAGCGACAAACCGATAGCAGCCTTGCTTCCGATTCTAGATCAGTGACGAGGTAGGAAGCCATCTCTACTTCCCAAAGACCCCAATGACATTGTCATTCCATATCTAGCACTAACTATCAAACGGGTTCTTCCAAGCCTCGATGGCGGGCTACCTCTTCCAGGCAACAACACATCGTACAGTGCAGCTCTTCCTCCAGGACTGCAACAAACATTGTACAATGCAACTATTCTTCCAGGTTTGCAATGTATCGTAAAATGCAACTATTTCTCCAAGTCCTCCATAAAACAGTCATCTATACATAGTTTCCGCCATTCAGCCTCTAATGTTAGGTAAGCTAGTTGTATAGGATGTCTAGTATTGAAAGCCTCTGCTTCGGTCATTGTTCTCACGGGCCTGCAATTGAATGCACTGCAAACAGTCTCAAATCAATCTATGTAGAATGTGAGATCTGGTTTTCAGTGCCTTTGGACATAGTAACAACAAGCGCCTTAGGAATCATCGAAGATTGAGCTCTATGAAGACAGCTCGACGTGTTCAGTAGTGGCACTGTCGGAAATTCAGCTTCCAACAAATATGTAACGATAGCATCTTTCTAAACGGGACCAGTGCAGGTTATTAATAGTAGATTCGAAGCGTGATTATATCTCGGAATATCGCCCTTGGGGCTATGAAATCGGATTTCATGCTGGCTTTTCGGTCCATGACTACAGTCGTAACGCATAAATCATTCGAATTCTATTCCAGCACAACGGTTGCCATGCAGACTTGGAGATAGATACGTTGCAGATTCATTCATGCAGTTTTGACTCATCAACGTGTTATAATATTCCACTGCCACATGTAAACACACCTTTGGACCATAAAATATATCCGCTCCAAACCTCCGCCATCGAACCTTTGCGCCCGCTCCACGTTTTAAAAATAAAACTTGACCATTATATATTCACCCAACATGTTTTAACATAGGTCAAAACTCCACCATAGCAATATTCAAGCTCAATTGTAATGTGTTTTATATAGCTTTGACCATGTTTTAATTGACCATTGTATGTATATAGTTGTTGTCAAACAAAACCCGCCATCGAACGTTGGACTCCATGCAACGTGTCCATGCATGTCTGCGCCATGCAACATTGGACTCCATGCATTGTGTCCACGCATGTCTGTGCCATGCAACGTTGGACTCCATGCATTTCTGCGCCGTGTTTCCAACGTGTTCCATGCTAAATATGTATATTGCTCCAGATTATTAAATGTGACCACCATGCATAGAAGCATTGGCGCCCATGTGAGGTTTGACCGCTATAATAATATATGTTTGCTCAAAGTATTTACCATAGGTGGAAGACCTGCCATCGCACGTGGTTTGAAAAACGTACTACTTTATCTCCTTTGCGCCTTAGTTCAACCATATAATGTTGATCATTTTATTTTCCTCATATTGTTAGTGCAAATAAATAAAAATATTCACGCCAAGGCCATAACCTCATAATATGAATGCTTCTTGTTTTGAAAGATCGAGATTTGACATCTGCTACTCAGCAACCGAGCATGGGATGTCTTGTGAAATAAATTGGAAATGTGAGGTCGATGAGAAGTCTCCAATTATATTCATCTTATTTTAGAGTGAAAGCATATCCTTCTCGAGAAATTTCTTTTAAAACAATGCAGCTTCATATGGTAGACTAGTCATTTGTTCAAGCCACATTGATGGCCCTTTTCATATTGACCTTTTCTACCTTGCAACCAAAAGGCGTATGCATTTCAACATGACCTTTTAAGTTCAATTTGAAATTCCCCGTTTCTTATGGTCTCGCATAGACAACTTTCAAGAGCAAAGAAGACTAGGGTTTTAAGGCCTTTTCATTCCTCCACATTGTACTCCTTGCAGCACAAATAACTCCAAACTATGTGGCTCAAGATTAATAAATGTTGCTTTTCAAAGGAGCGTTCACATATTTGAAACTCTGTCGTTGGCTTGCCACACCAACATGTGTGCTTTCGCACTGCTTCCCGGCGCGAGAATGCCTCGAACGAGATCGTCATTCTCTAGAGAAATCTTCTGAGTCTGCTTGGTTCACCTGGGCTATACTTCGGGATAGACTTGTCGGAGTGGTGAAATATGTTCCTCTATGTGCACCCTCACGTGACCCAATGGTATAGCAGACCCAAACCTCCTTTTGAATTTATGCTTATTTTCGCTCGGTCTTCTAAAATAGCAAAGATGATTACCCTACCGCACCTCCACCAAATGCAGCTTCCTGGTAATTGTGTCATCATCATTTTCATCTTCAAAAAATCTCATCCTCAAGGTCATCAAGCGTCGATAGAGCGATACCATGATGAGTAAGAATGGCATCTTCTCCATCTGATAAAGTGTATTTGTCCTTCTTAAGCATCTGTGACTGTCGCTTACTCTGGAATCTAATGATAGCCTTATCTGCATCTTCAAGAGCGTCACCATTTTCCCCAGGCATTGTGCTCTTGTTAGTTGGGTTCCAATCTCTTCCTCCCAAGCGATGGTGACATCCTTTGGTATATCGTTTGTGGGATCGCCTGCAGGTAACATTATAACACCAATTATTTTACTATTACCTTTTAGAATAAATGGTGCCCCCCAAATAATAAATATTAGACTATGAGCTCGACGAAGTGCTAAAACAAAGTGCCTGGACAATCCATGATGCAAGTGCTCTTAATGTAAATACACACAAGTTTCCTTTTGAGTGTATGCATGGCGATCTTTCGCACATGGCGTGATTGCAACAACAACGCCTGATCATGAGGGCGAGACAAATTCATGGTGTTGTGATGTCAGATGCTACCGTACGGTTTTCAGGGGAAAGACCTTCCTGATTTGCTTTAGTAAGAGGACTCGCATGGAATATACCACACCTAAAATTAAAAAGGTTACGGCGCGGTTAAACGGCGAATCACTGAAGAGATCCTTAAGATCGTTGATAACGGCAATAAAGCCTGAACCAATATACGTATCATCATTATCAAGTCAGACCACATCACCATAGTTTAACCTTTGTTCAATCTGTTCATGAACGGCATCATATCAAAGAGATACCGCGTTTGTGATCAGCTGTTGACATAGAGCGTTGGGTTTATTGTCATTTTAAAGCGTCAGCACTAACGCTAAAGAAAATGATAGTGCCCTGTTGAGTCACTTGGCAAGAAATCGATAAACGTTGTTCACTGTCAATAGTCGCCGTCAAGATCACGAGGTGTCGTTGTATTACTGCAGCAGTAGTTTTCGATCCTTTACCCTTATTTGTTTCATGTGCTTGCAACACTTATTTTCATGTGCTCGTGGCACTTATTTTCATGTGCTCATGGCACTTATTTTTCATGGGTGGATGAGGGATCCCGAATTATTTTACGAGCAAGAGAGGTTGTTTCTTGTGTTACAGAAACTGAAAGATATCCTTATTTGGGTTTGCCCTTGTGCCGAACCTGCACATCCCATTTACCACAATAGGTGAAGCGTGCAAAACAGATCATTTTAGGGTGCCCAAGACGACGCTGGGCACAAGGCTTAGGCTATGGGTATGGGCCATTCAAACTCATTAGGTCTCCCTCAAGCAACCGGCTCGTATCTCCCAAGCTAAATAATTTTAGACTCATAGGCATCTTGTTGAGAATGCGACTTCGATGACTTGTCCTGAGAGAAAGCTGCCTTTTGAGATAGCCACCGCAACCTCACGCAAAATAACGGGGTTATTGTTTCAGCAATCAGGGCAAAAAAATACCACAAGGTGATAGGGTTGTAATGAGGGCTCATGCAGTGGCAGGCGATATGACAAAATGATGTGAGAAAGAGGGTGTACGACACAATGTAATAAGCGAGGCTCAAGATGCAATGCAACGCCGTGTGCGAGAGCGATCAACCAGTTGTAAGTGCAAATACAAGCAGTGATTATTTATGCAGCAACAAGTAACTGAAAAGGAAATGAAAGGAAAATATTGATAACATGATGATGCCTAAAATATTAATCGTAAACAAAAATAGAAAACACGCTTTTAAATCATAAAGTAAAAATTTGGCAAGTAAACCTAATCAAAAACTTTGAACTAACAAATTTTTATTAACAGGTCCTAGCTAGCCTACACCTAAAACCTAGTTTAACCCATGAGGTGGCCGGGTTATGTAAAATCAGTTTTCCAGTGCAGCCACTGCATTATTTCGCCTCCTGCAACGACAACAATGATCATGATTAGGGCTAGTATCCAAAAAAGTGCAGTAGCAACAAAACTTACCTGAGGAGCAGGTGCAACGACAAAACGATCATAGATCCTTACCAAAGAACATGCCAGAATAGATTGTGCAAGCTGAATCCCACTCTCATCATGATACATGACAATACATTCTTGAAACTTAACATTTATAAATGACACATAATCATTCATGCACAATCCTGGATCTAAGGGGTGATGGGTAAGCCAATTCCTATTTGCAAGCACATTCACCGGATAGGGTTGGTCGAACGAACCAGCATGCTCATTATGGTAGTGAGGGTCATCAGTTTTATGGAAAGGGAACAATAAGAATGTGCCAGGCGAATTATAGATACTTGCGAATGCGAGAGAAGAAACCCTAATTTTGAAAGCCCTAATTTGGAGTTGCTCCTGTTACCTGTCAAGGATATGAGGATCCGAATCCACTTTCGGTGGAGGCCGTAATTCCTCACCGTCTTGAACAAACTCCAAACCTTTGAGCGGTAGGTTTCCCAACTTTGAAAATTGGGTGAGATCATCAAGCGATTGGATGTGATCATGGATTGTGGTGAGTTGAAAAATGTCAGTGGGCTTTGTATCAAGTCGGTCAAATGTTTGCGCACTGATAGATTGATGAAACAAGGTATCGGATTCTCTAGATTTTCCAGGGTGGAGTGAAATCGACATGGTTATGCTGGAAGGAGCATGGTACTTGGGGATTGCTATTTCAGAAATGGTTGGTAGAAGCTGAAGCGCTTTGATTTTTTGATGGGTACTTGAATCTTCCCGAAGAGAATCATCGAATTCTGGTGTCTCTATAAGGTCAGCAAAGAGATGCGAGTGACCGTCCTCATCGATATGATTGAAAATGCTTTCAGATAAGGAGTGATCGCTAAAACCATTGATTTGATCAAGTTGGGTACCTGGCATGTTGGGCTCCCCGGGAGTTATTGACTGGGATGGATCAATAAAGAGGACATCTTGAGGTTGCCCAGACAAGAAATCGCTCCTATGGCTATCTAAAGATTCTGAGTGAGACAGATCAGTTTTAAAAGATTCATCGATTTTGGACTGTGATTGCGAAACACCATCTGCGCGCTTATGATTGTCGCCAATACCAGTATAAGGAAATTTTGAATGTCTCGAAGAAATTACTGGTGTGGAGGGATCGAGAAACAAACCGAGGAATAATGAACGAACATATTGAGTCGCAGGGGCGTTAACCCTACAAGGCTTTTCAACACGTGCATCCATGTCATTTAGAGAAAAAAATGATGTGGCAGGCCTTGTAAGGGAATCAAATTTATGCGGGGTAGGAGTTGATTCATAATCAGTATGTGAATCAGATTTAGGTTTGTGTTCAGGGAGACACTGAGTGGGCTCAAGGTAGGTTTCATGAACTGGGAGAGATAAAGAGCCACTGGGGTGTTCAAACTCTGATTCGACATGGTGCGTGAAAGACTCAAAGTCAGAACAGTCGTTGACTTGCGGGTTGTCATAGGGAACACTAGGCTCAGGCTGGGTTGCTAACTGAAATTGTTCAAGGGAAACGAGAATCGCATACGCGAACTGTTCTCTTAACAACCTCCAATCGACATCCTTCTCAGGGAACTCAAAACAATAATGAACGAATCTGATAGAGAACTCATCTAAATATTCCTGAGGTTCCAATTTGATGTCATTTAACTTTATTAAAATGTTATGAAGATCATACCTGTGAAAATCCTGTCACAATTCACTGGCGAGTTGTTCAAACGAATGGATGGAAGCTTCCGGCAATGTGCGGCACCATTGCTTAGCGCGACCCTCGAGGGTGAGGAAGAAAAGCAGACATATCAAACCTTCATTTTCAATTTCGTAGCACTCACAAAAGTCATAGAAATCTAAAAGGTGTTGGGTTATGGACACCCCATTTTCACCATCAAATTTTAACTGGGACAAGTGATACATAAGTTCATCGGGGATGAAGTATATAGGTTCATAAAACTCCGACAAACATCTCGGGAGAATTATTTGGGAACGAGCCATTACAGATATGAGATTAACTGCAGGCTCTAAGGGCTCATCTTGTCATCTGGCCCTCCTTCTAGCGCCAATTCTGTTGACGGGAAAATTTGTCCCGGCCAACAGCAGGGGATCTCCCCGGTAAAAGGTCCCAATTAGACCTTGAACCATTTGGAATAGGGATCCCGTCCGGGGTGTGGGTCCGGCTACCACTGATTTCTCCTTTTCTTTGGGTCTCGCTTAAACTCTATAAAACAGTGGATACACACCTAATCAACTGATACAAGACATATGATTGATGCATTAAACACGTAGATAACACTATGCGTAGCGAGAAAATTAATAAAGCATACACGCCGAAGGAGGTGTCATTAGCAACACATCTTTGGGGTTATGCTTGTGAGGTATTCTGACCACAAAAGAAATAGTTCTTTATGGCGAGATGCCCCTTTACTTCCTGAAAGATAAAATGAAATGCTAATAAACAAAGTCATTAACATCCATTAAGAGAGCAATGAAAAACTGAACATCATTAACACAAGCACAGATAGCCGTGATGCATAAATGATGCCATTAAGAGTGTAGCTTCATTAATCAAAGGATATTTGAAACTGTATAAGAAATACACATAGTGTTCGCACAACAAAACACATCAGATCCAACAAAGGGGTTTTTCAAAATTCTTGTATTAATGCTTAAATGTATAATCCTTTGGTAATACAATATACTCAGTTCAAGTCCCAAACCAAAGATCAGTTACAAGCTCCCGAAGGAGTATTTATAATACAAAACCTGCCCTTTGGGCTTCCTTGACTTTTCATCTTCTTGACCGTTGGGCTGCCTTGCGACCCAGTCTTTTCTGCGATCTGCGACCCGAGCTGTTGTTGCGACCTGTGACCTGATTGGGTCGCGGGTTGTAAGAAAATCTCCAAGGTGCGACCTTGCGACCTTGCGACTAGGTCGCAGGGTCGCGGGGTTGCAGATCGTGAAAATAGATGAAAATGTGACCTTACGACCTTGCGACTAGGTCGCTGGGTCGCGGGGTCGCAAATTTCGGGAAAAATCAGCAATGTGACCTTGCAACCTACTGGGATTTGCGACCTCGCGACCTCGGCAGATCTGCGACCTGCGAACTCTTGGGATTTGCGACCCTGCACCATCCGCGACCTGCGACCTTGGCAGATATGTGACCTGCGACCTTGGGAAGATCAATGAGTTTTTTGGAGTTTCACCAACATCTACTTGTTTTGAAAATGTTCCCTTGTTTGCTGGGGGAAAACCTTGGCTCTTATGTGTAAACAGAGAGGTTCTTCCTGCAATAAAATAACACAGGTCACATGTCTTCATGATGGAATAATAATAATGCTAAGGGAATTTTAATCAATTGTAAGAATAAAAATAATAACTTAGACCCCTGTGTGGTCAACTACTGAATCGTCGGAGAGAATGGCTAGGGTAAGCTTTCTTTGTGCCCTTTCTCTGTCAGGATTATGATCTTCCCCACGCACAAGGTTCTCTTCAAGTCTTGGATTAAATTACTTGATAGGCACGAGCTTCTTCATTCATGTTCTTAGTGTTCGCCATAGGTTTTCATGCTCATCTATTTTCCCATCCATTAAAGGAGCAGTAATTTCCATTTTCAATTGGAGAATCTCAGGTATCTTGACTGAGGAGAACTTGTTAGGTACGGAGATCTAGGCGAGGCTTATAACAGTCTTATACAATGAGGGCTGGTCAGTTAGGTCCATTAAATCATGGCTAGCCCAACTACAAGCTTTCCTTTGCGTGGCTCCAAAGCCACCATATTAAGATCCCATCCCTGGGCTAGCTATTATATAACATCCATTGATAACCCTGGAGACCGACCTCCACCTGAACAATTACTTCTATTTTATGATGCTCCCATCTGCTAAAGGGACCCAGCGACAAATCGATAGCAGCCTTGCTTCTGATTCTAGATCAGTGACGAGGTAGGAAGCCATCTCTACTTCCCAAAGACCCCAATGACAGTGTCGTTCCAGATCTAGCACTAACTATCAAACGAGTTCTTCCAAGCCTCGATGGCGGGCTACCATTCCAGGCAACAACACATCGTACAGTGCAGCTCTTCCTCCAGGACCGCAACAAACATTGTACAATGCAACTATTCTTCCAGGTTCGCAATGCATCGTAAAATGCAACTATTTCTCCAAGTCCTCCATAAAACAGTCCTCTATACATAGTTTCTGCCATTCAGCCTCTAATGTTAGGTAAGCTAGTTGTATAAGACGTCTAGTATTGAAAGCCTCTGCTTCGGTCATTGTTCTCATGGGCCTGCAATTGAACACACTGCAAACAGTCTCAAATCAATCTATGTGGAATGCGAGATCTGGTTTTCAGTGCCTTTGGACATAGTAACAGCAAGCGCCTTAGGAATCATCGAAGATTGAGCTCTATGAAGACAGCTCGACATGGTCAGTAGTGGCACTGTCGGAAATTCAGCTTCCAACGAATATGTAACGATAACATCTTTCTAAACGGGACCAACACAGGTTATTAATAGTAGATTCGAAGCGTGATTATATCCCGAAATATTGCCCTTGGGGCTACGAAATCGGATTTCATGCTGGATTTTCGATCCATGACTACAGTCGTAACGCATAAATCATTCGAATTCTATTCTAGCACGAAGGTTGCCATGCAGACTTGGAGATAGATACATTGCAAATTCATTCATGCATTTTTGACTCATCAACGTGTTATAATATTCTGCTGCCACGTGTAAACACACCTTTGGACCATAGAATATATCCGCTCCAAACCTCCGCCATCGAACCTTTGCGCCTGCTCCACGTTTTAAAAATAAAACCTGAATATTATATATTCACCCAACATGTTTTAACATAGGTCAAAACTCCACCATAGAAATATTCGAGCTCAATTATAATGTGTTTTATATAGCTTTGACCGTGTTTTAATTGACCATTGTATGTATATAGTTGCTGTCAAACAAAACCCGCCATCGAACGTTGGACTCCATGCAACGTGTCCATGCATGTCTGCGCCATGCAACGTTGGACTCCATGCATTGTGTCAATGCATGTCTGTGCCATGCAACGTTGGACTCCATGCATTTCTGCGCCGTGTTTCCAACGTGTTCCATGCTATATATGTATATTGCTCCAGATTATTAAATGTGACCACCATGCATAGAAGCATTGGCGCCCATGTGAGGTTTGACCGCTATAATAATATATGTTTGCTCAAAGTATTTACCATAGGTGGAAGACCTGCCATCGCACGTGGTTTGAAAAACGTACTACTTTATCTCCTTTGCGCCTTAGTTCAACAATATAACGTTGATCATTTGCTTTTCCTCATATTGTTAGTGCAAATAAATAAAAATATTCACGCCAAGGCCATAACCTCATAATATGAATGCTTATTGTTTTGAAAGATCGAGATTTTCCATCTGCTACTCAGCAACCGAGCATGGGATGTCTTGTGAAAGCAATTGGAAATGTGAGGTCGATGAGAAGTCTCCAATTATATTCATCTTATTTTAGAGTGAAAGCATATTCTTCTCAAGAAATTTCTTTTAAAACAATGCAGCTTCATATGGTAGACTAGTCATTTGTTCAAGCCACATTGATGGCCCTTTTCATATTGACCTTTTCTACCTTGCTACCAAAAGGCGTATGCATTTCAACATGACCTTTTAGGTTCAATTTGAAATTCCCCGTTTCTTATGGTCTCGCATAGACAACTTTCAAGAGCAAAGAAGAATAGGGTTTTAAGGCCTTTTCATTCCTCCACATTGTACTTCTTGCAACACAAATAAATCCACACTATGTGGCTCAGGATTAATAAATGTTGCTTTTCAAAGGAGTGTTCACATATTTGAAACTTTGCCGTTGGCTTGCCACACCAACATGTGTGCTTTCGCACTGCTGCCCGGCGCGAGAATGCCTCGAACGAGATCGTCATTCTCTAGAGAAATCTTCTGAGTTTGCTTGGTTCGCCTGGTTATACTTCAGGCTAGACTTGTCGGAGTGGTGAAATATGTTCCTCTGTGTGCACCCATCGACATTTAGATGGTATTGTGCAGGACCTCCAAAACCTCCCTTTTGAATTTATGCTTATTCTGCCCCGTCCTAAAATAGCAGCATGGGATTGTTTCTTGATCAGCACCCCCACCAAAATGCAGCTTCCTGGTAATTGTGTCATCATCATTTTCATCTTCAAACAATCTCATCCTCAAGGTCGTCAAGTGTCGATAGAGCAATACCATGATGAGTAAGAATGTCATCTTCTCCATCTGATAAAGTGTATTTGTCCTTCTTAAGCATCCATGATTGTCGCTTACTCTGGAATCTAATGATAGCCTTATCTGCATCTTCAAGAGCGTCATCATTTTTCCCAGGCATTGTGCTCTTGTTAGTTGGGTTCCAATCTCTTCCTCCCAAGCGATGGTGACATCCTTTGGTATATCGTCTGTGGGATCGCCTGCACGTAACATTATAACACTAATTAGTTTACAGTCACCTTTTAGAGAACAGTTCCCCCCAAATAATAAATATTAGACTATGAGCTCGGCACAGTGCTAAAACAAATTGCCTGGACAATCCATGATGCAAGCGCTCTTAATGTAAATACACACAAGTTTCCTTTCGAATGTATGCATGGAGATCCTTCGCACATGGCGTGATTGCAACAACAGCGCCTGATCATGATGGTGAGACAACTCATGCGGGGTTGGGGATAAGTCGTTGGGATGTCACTGACTGCAGGTTTGGTGAAAGACCTTAACGACTAAGCGAGCAGAGGGGGACCCGAAATTTTAAATATACCCAAAATTTTGGGTGGTGTTGTAGTGGCTACAACAAGTTCATGTATTATAATTTTCCTGTAATAAACGTATTCAGAAAAAATCATCAAGTTCATGCTAATGTATTGCTCTACTGATTAATGAAGAAATTGGTGTTTTTAGTATAAACAACTTCTGATTATTCCTTAGCATAAGGCTTCTAGAGTCTTTGGGCCTAGCCCTGGGGGTTCTCCTACTATTTTTGTGCTATATGTTTATTTACAGAACTTGCATTTCCAGTTATCCTTTGCGTTTCATTACATTATCATTTAATTGGTTAATCACAAGCATGAGATGTTATAACTTCCTTTTCACTAGATTAGATTTATCATTCATGTTCTCTTATCTGGAGTTGATGATTTTACATTCGTTCGACTAGTTTCATCATGGTTGTTGTTCAATTGTGTGTATAGTTAATGTTTGAATATTTTCATCATAATTGTGAACGTTTGGTTTGATATTTAATACTGAATGATGATATTAGTTGATTAAAAGAGAATTACATTACAAAATCTATAATAATTGATTGTTGTTCAATTCATTAAGTTAGTTGTTCAATTCATCAAAGCGTGTTGTTCAATTGCAATCTATTCTTTTCAGTCTTGAGTGGTTATTTCTGCACAATCTTAGAACAGAATCTGCTCCTTTGATTGGTCTAACGTATTTCATAGTTCACTTTCAAGTTGGTTGTATTGAACTTCGAGAATCAGACAATATTTCTTACAACGATCTAGAGTAGTTAACCTCTGATGTCACTTGCATATATTTTGCTTACACTCTTGAAATAACAAGACTTGTCCTGGGTTGATAATTAATGTAAAGAATTAAGGTTACCTTTAAAACAGTCACCTTTATGACCCAACATTTGGCGCCGTTTCCGGGGAGAGTGTTTAAGGGTGATGTCTTTTACTTCTTTTTCCTTTTGCTGTGAAAGAATTGGGTATTGAAAATAAGAGGTAAGAACCTGCGTACTAACAAGAAAAATGCTTGCTCTCCAACCCGTTTCTCAGCAATTATGCAGAGAACAATAGGATAGGTGTTCTTGATTTTTTATGACTAGGAAGAAAAAGATAGAATTAGATCAAAATCCCCCACTTTAAATCCACAAAACCTAAAGGATTGGTGGTCCTTGGTAGAACAACATATATAGACGAAATTATTAATAAGGTTGAATCTCAGGCATCCGTGGGACCTAGAACCATTCCGACATAGAGTCCTAATATAGTCCCTTAGGTAGCAGCCTCACCATCTACACCCCACGCCAAGATTCACAGTGAAACAGAAGGGTTTGAACAAAGCCTTCATAATGTTGATCACGTAAGTCCCAACCCTTCAAGAGAGGGAAATTATTGCAATTTGCAGGAAAGAGAGCGAGAAACCAGTAGTGTAGTACAGGTAAAAAATCCAGAGCCTAAATCCCCTGAGAGAGTGGTTGAGACAGAGACACCCAGAGTCCCAGATCAGGGAAGGGTTGTAAGGCCTCCTCCAAATCCACTCCCTAATACCACTCAAATTATTCCCCCAGATCAAGAAATCCCTGAAAACTATTGGCACATCTTTGATCAGATGGTGAACAACCAAAACCAGAGACATACATCAACATTGGAGTATCTAATTTTTGATTCAACCACAAATGCCCCTATGAAATCTATTCCGCTACAAAACATCCCCACCTTCCACGGGCTGACCTTGGAAGATCAGGATGCATTTTTATTTGAATTTGATGTCTTATGTAGGGGATATGACTACACCACTGACCCTCATAAACTGAAACTATTTCCCTCTACTTTGAAGGGGACATCATTATGTTGGTTTATGGGGCTCGGTGGAGGAACCATTAATAGTTGGGATTAGATGAAAAACTCTTTTCTTAAAAAATATCAAGACTACTGCCGGACTCGAGAACTAAAAGACGAAATCTTCAATATGTCTACAAAAGACAATGAGACAATATAAGAATACGTTGAAATATTTCAATACAATTTGCAAAGATATCCATATACTACACAGTCTAAAGATATTTTAAAAGCAATAATGCTTAAAGGAATGAAAGAAGAATGGGTCAAAACACTTAATATAATGGGAAAAGGGGACATCTATCAAGAAGAATATGATGACATTATTGCATTGTGCATCAGGTGTTCTCACGGTAGTACGTGAAGTAGGCCAACTGGACGGGATTCAGATACAAGGAATTATAAATATTCAGGTGGCAACGTGACCAGAGAAGAATTCAATAATATTTTAGAAGATTTTAAAACCGATATCTTAGGCACCCTCACAATGCTGCTAGATGTCCTACAAGCCAAGAAGAAGCAAGCTTTAGCAGAATAGAACTTGGTTTTTTGGTGTCGGAAGAAGCACAGCCAGCGGGAGTGTCCATTAGACATGGTCCAGACATGTGCTATTTGTACCAAGGACCACGCCACTGGCCATTTCCCTTCACTCCCAAGATTGAAAGTGTTTTTTAAAGAGGCATAAGAAGAAACAGAACCAGTGTATCTAATGAATCAACGTCGGCAGTGGAAATCACGACCAGGTATGCCACAAGACCCATCTTAGTTCTTTTCTCCACCACAATTTAATCAACAGAACCCTGGAACAACATGGAAGGGTGAATCACCTTTTTCTTTCTAGCCATCCCAATCATTTTCCATGCCTCCTTGGCCAACACAATCCCCTTCAGGTAATAGTTGGTCAAGTTTTTCTTTTTCTCCCCCTTATTGGAAAAACAATCCATATCAGCCTCAATTGCCTGCCTCCACTTCACAGAATACAAATTGGTCTCAAAACTGGCAGCGACCCCTGGGAATGACCAATTTACCTATGGGAATAGGGGCTCATAATCAACCCACATTACCAACCCCGTACCCAGTCCAACACAATCCTCAACCTATTATGCATCCTCAACTGCCAGCTCAACTCAATCCTAATCCCGATAACAGACTGGTTCAACTAATCCAGATTGTTGAAAACCCAAACCCTGAAACTGAACAGAATAAATGCAATGAACTTAGGCTGATATCAAGGCGTGTTATTTCACCTGAAGAAGATACGACCCTACCACAAATTGAGTTTTAAATTCCAAAATTACCTAAACAATCAACTATGACAGAAACAGAGATAGAGCAGGGGAGGGAGACAGTTGACCATATTTCCTCCCCTCCATTCCCTGAGAGATTAACACTACCTAAACCTATAGTCTCTTCATATTTTGATCTCCTAGGGGAATTAAAAAATATTTGCATTAAAATTCCTCTCCTACAGGCTATACAAGACATTCCTATCTATGCCAAAACAATTAAAGAACTGTGCTGGAAAAAACAAGTGAGGGAAGTAAAGATTGTACCAACTGTTCATGTAGTGGGAGCACCGTTAGACTTACTCTTGGGTAAAGAAACACCAGTAAAATACAAGGATCCAGAAAACCCCATAGTCACAGTACAGATCTCTGGCCACTCACTTTCAAACACATTAGTTGATTTGGGGGCGGCCATCAACATCTTAACTACAGAAGAAACCTACGAGAAGTTAGGTATAACAACTTTGGAACCCACATCTACCTTGTTGGAACTTGCTGACAGATCTGTTATCAAACCAGAAGGTATATTACAGGACATCCTGGTTTCTGTGGACTCATGGGAGTACTCGACAAACTTTTTAGTTATTAACCCAAAAAGTAGGTTAGATGGGCATCCCCTGATATTGGGGAAACCTTGGTTAGCAATGGTTGATGCTTACATAGGCTGTTGAATAGGTAGCATGATCATTGCTAGAGGAGATGCCATAAAGAATGTTTTCATATACCCCCCTGCCAAACCAAGTCTTCCCACTATAAATATTCACAAACAACCACATACATACTGGGAACAAAACATCTGTTCACCGTTGACAATAGTTGAAGCACTCAAATTCAAAGATCAGACTGAAGATGATTTAATCAATAACTTCATGAGCTAGCCATCTACTTCAGAAAATTTTAAATGCCAAATGTTAAAAGAAATTCTTGATAATGAAGCACAGGAGGACCCCTTAGCAGGCATTGATGACCAGCACACACCCATGATTGTTGTTCGCAACAACATGCCAATTGAAATTGAGCCGGGAAAAGTTTTAAATATCAATGGTAGTTTGAATAGTAACCAAAAACAAAAGCTCACTAAGATTTAATAGAAATATAAGGGAGAATTTGCTTAGGACTACCTAGACATGAAGGGTATAGATCCTCAACAATGCACACATCACATTTATACTGAAAAGGATGCTCGACCTATTTGGTAGCCTCAGCAGAGATTAAACCCGCATCTGAAAGACATTGTAAAAGATGAATTACAAAACCAGAGACATACATCAACATTGGAGTATCTCATTGTTGATTCAGCTGCAAATTCCCCTATGAAAGTTATTCCATTACAAAACATCCCCACCTTACATGGGCTGACCTCAGAAGATTAGGATGAATTTTTATTTGAATTTGATGTCTTATGTAGGGGATATGACTACACCACTAACCCCCAGAAACTGAAACTATTTCCCTCTACTTTGAAGGGGACATCATTACGTTGGTTTGTGGGGCTCGGTGGAGGAACCATTAATAGTTGGGATCAGATAAACAAATATTTTCTTAACAAATATCATGACTACTACCAGACTCGAGAACTAAAAGAATAAATCTTCAATATTTCTACAAAATACAATGATACAATAGAAGAATACGTTGAAATATTTCAATACAATTTGCAAAGATATCCATATACTACACTGTCTAAACATATTTTAAAAGCAACAATGCTTAAAGGAATGAAAGAAGAATGGGTAGAAACACTTAATATAATGGGAAAAGTGGACATCTATCAAGAAGAATATGATGACATTATTGCATTGTGCATCAGGTGTTCTCATGGTAGTACGTGAAGCAGGCCAACCAGACGGGATTCAGCTACAAGGAATTATAAATAGTCAGGTGGCGACGTGACCAGAGAAGAATTCAATAATATTTTAGAAGATTTTAAAACCGATATCTTAGGTACCCTCACAATGCAGCTAGATGTCCTACAAGCCAAGAAGAAGCAAGCTTTAGCAGAATAGAACTTGGTTGTTTTTTTCCCACGATGTCGGAAGAAGCACAGCCAGCGGGAGTGTCCATCAGACATGATCCAGACATGTGCTATATGTACCAAGGACCATGCCACTGACCATTACCCTTCACTCCCAGGGTTGAAAGTGTTTTTAAAAGAGGCAGAAGAAGAAACAGAACTAGTGTTTCTAATGAATCAACGTCGATAGTGGAAATCACGACCAGGTATGCCACAAGACCCATCTCAATTCTTTTCTCCACCACAATTTAATCAACAGAACCCTGGAACAACATGGAAGGGCAAATAACCTTTGTCTTTCTAGCCATCCCAATCATTTTCCATGCCTCCTTGGCCAACACAATCCCCTTCAGGTAATATTTGGTCAAGTTTTTCTTTTTCTCCCCCTTATTGGCAAAACAATCCATATCAGCCTCAGTTGCCTGCCTCCACTTCACAGTATACAAATTGGTCTTAAAATTGGCAGCGACCCCTGGGAATGACCAATTTTCCTATGGGAATAGGGGCTCATAATCAACCCACATTACCAACCCCATACCCAGTCCAACACAATCCTCAACCTATTATGCGTCCTCAACTACCAACTCAACCCAATCCTAATCCCGATAACAGACCGGTTCAGCTAATCCAGACTGTTGAAAACCAAAACCCTGAAACTAAACAGAATAAATGCAATGAACTTAGGCTGATATCAGGGCATGTTATTTCACCTAAAGTAGATATGGCCGTACCACAAATTGAGTCTGAAATTCCAACATTACCTAAACAATCAACTATGACAGAAACAGAGATAGAGCAGGGGAAGGAGACAATTGACCAAAAAGATCCTGAAAACCTTATTATTTCCTCCCCTCCATTCCCTGAGAGATTAACACTACCTAAACCTATAGTATCTTCAGATTTTGATCTCCTAGGGTAATTAAAAAATATTTGCATGAAAATTCCTCTCCTACAGGCTATAAAATACATTCCTATCTATGGCAAAACAATTGAAGAACTGTGCTGGAAAAAACAAGTGAGGAAAGCAAATATTGTACCAACTGTTCATGTAGTGGGAGCATTGTTAGACTTACTCTTGGGTAAAGAAACACCAGTCAAATACGAGGATCCAGAAAACCCCATAGTCACAGTACAGATCTCTGGCCACTCATTTTCAAACACATTAGTTGATTTGGGGGTGGCCATCAACATCTTAACTACAGAAACCTGCGAGAAGTTAGGTATAACAAATCTGGAACCCACATCTACCTTGTTGGAACTTGCTGACATATCTATTATCAAACTAGAAGGTATATTACAGGACATCCTGGTTTCTGTGGACTCATGGGAGTACTCGGCAAACTTTTTAGTTATTAACTCGAAAAGTAGTTTAGATGGGCATCCCCTGATATTGGGGCAACCTTGGTTAGCAATGGCTGATGCTTACATAGGCTGTTGAATAGGTAGCATGACCATTTCTAGAGGAGATGCCATAAAGAATATTGTCATATACCCCCCTGCCAAACCAAGTCTTCCCACTATAAATATTCACAAACAACCACATACATACTGGGAACAAAACATCTGTTCACCGCTGACAATAGTTAAAGCACTCAAATTCAAAGATCAAATTGAAGAAGATGTAATCAATAACTTCATGAGCTAGCCGTCTACTTCAGAAAATTTAAAATGCCAAATGTTAAAAGCAGTTCTTGATAATGAAGCATAAGAGGACCCCTTAGCAGGCATTGATGACCAACACATACCCACGATTGTTATTCGCAACAACATGCCAATTGAAATTGAGCTAGGAAAAGTTTTAAATATCTATGGCAGTCTGAATAGTAACCAACAACAAAAGCTCACTAAGATTTTACAGAAATATAAGGGAGAATTTGCTTAGGAATACATGAAGGGTATAGATCCTCAACAATGCACACATCACATTTATACTGAAAAGGATGCTCGGCCTATTTGGCAGCCTCAGCGGAGATTAAAACCGCATCTGAAAGACATTGTAAAATATGAATTACAAAAGCTGCTAGATGTACTTCATTTATCCTATTTCAGACAGCAAATGGATCTCTCCTCTAGTAGTCGTTCCTAAGAAGAATGGTAAGTGGCGAATCTGTGTGGATTACAAAGAGCTGAAATAAGCAACACAGAAATACCACTTCCCCCTCCCTTTTATTGATTAGGTCATTGATACATTAGCAGGAAAGGGGTTCTTCTCTTTTCTTGATTGTTTCAGTGGTTACAATCAAATCCATATAGCCCCTAAAGACCAAGATAAAATGACCTTTACCTGCCCCTAGGATACATTCGCCTATAGGGTATTGCTGTTTAGATTATGTAATGCCCCAACAACATTTCAAAGGGCATACTCAACATTTTTTCTGATTTAATAAATGAAGGGCTCAAGGTTTACATCGATGAATTTACTCCATATGGAGATGACTTTGATCAGGCACTGCAAACACTAGAAAAAATATTGGAAGGATATATTTCTACTATATTATGTTTGAGCAACAAAAAATATCACATGATGATGACTGAAGGAGTAATCCTAGGACACTACATCTCTGCAGTTGGAATATAGGTAGATCTAGAAAAAATAGAGGTAATTCTTTTATTAGCCACACCTTGTACTCAGACAGAGGTATGTAGTTTCCTTGGATATACTAGGTTTATAAATAATTTGTCACAAATTTCTACACCCTTGTATGCATTAACTAGAAATGTTGAATTCCATTGGTCTGACAAATGTGACACTACTTTTTTAGATTTAAAAAAACTGGTCTCTACTGCACTAGTCTTACACAGCCCCAATTGGGAGCTGCCTTTTCATATTTCCTCAGATGCATCTGACAAAACGATAGGGGCAGTTCTTGGTCAAGAAGAGGACAAGAAACCCTACGCTATTTACTATATCAACAAGAATCTCACTCCTGCCAAATTAAACTATATAGTGACCGAAAAGGAGTTCTTGGCTGTCATTTATGCTATTAATAAATTTAGACATTATATAACTGGCTATCAAGTATTCCTATATACCGATAACTCCGCCATTAGATACTTAGCTAATAAACCTATTAAAAATGGAAGAGTGACTCGTTGGTTGTTGCTTTTACAGGAGTTTGACATAACTATCAAGGACTGCCCAGGGAAAGAGAATGTAGTTGCAGATTTCCTATCTAGAGTTCCAAAGTTAGATGACTCACTAGCGGTGGACGATTAGTTCCTTGATGAGCATTTGTTCCCTGTAGCAGTAAAAACACCATGGTACGCAGATGTAGCAAATTATCTAGCATTAGGAAAGCTACAAAGACACTTGAAATCAAAGGAAAGGAAGCTGATTGTTCAGTGCAGTGCTAGATTCTCTTGGATCGGTGGATATCTTTTCCATACATAAGCTGATATGCATATACGCAGATGCATCCGAGAAGAGGATATTTATGACATCTTAAGGGTCTGTCATGATGAACCATGTGGTGGCCATTTTGTAGATCGCAGGATGGGGCACAAAGTACTACAAGTGGGCTATTATTGGCCTACAATTTTTAAATATGCCAAGAAATATGTACAATCCTGCGATAGTTGCCAAAGAATGAGCCACCCTAGCCAATCTGACAAAATTCCACTACAACCACAGTTGGTAGTGGAACCTTTCGAACGGTGGGCACTGGAATTTGTTGGACCATTCAACTCACCATCGAATCATAATACCTACATACTAGTTGCCATAGATTACATGACGAAGTGGGTAGAAATAGTGCTTTATCGAGAGCTACAGAAGAATCTATGATCAATTTTCTTTTTGAGCTATTTGTGTGGTATGGCTTACCTTGGGAAGTGATAACTGATGGAGGGACACAGTTTGTGGGAAATAAAATCACGACCACTCAGAAGAACCACCATGTCACCCATAGAGTCACCTCTCCCTACCACCCGCAGACGAACGAGCAGGTTGAAAGCACCAATAAATTCCTTGAGGCAATTCTCACTAAAACAGTCTCAACACATCACTGGGATTGGGCTATTATACTGCTAGAGGCCTTGTGGGCTTATCACACAACATGGAAAAACACCACCAGATATTCTCCATATCATCTGGTATTTGGAAGGGAACCAATTTTTCCTATTGAATTTGAAATAAAGACTTCAATAAAAGCCTAGGAAGTGCGGCTGGATTTGACGGAGGCCTAAGTTAGAAGACTCCAACAAATAAATGATTTAGATGAAGCACGACTACTTTCTCTACAGCGCACTGCAATTATTCAACAACAACAAGCTAAGTGGCATGACAACCTCATAAAAAAGAAGACATTCCAGAAAGGAGATTGGGCTCTCCTCTATGACTCCAGATTCCAAGACTTCCTGGGTAAGTTACAAACAAGATGGCTCGGGCCATACGAAATTCAAGAAGTGCACAACAACGGTACCATTACCTTGACCACATAGATGGATCTGGCTCTGCCTTTCGAGTCAATGGGAACCGGCTGCGCCTCTATCATAAACCACTTATGAAAGATTCTTTCTGCTAGCAGGTGCGTGACAACCCCACCATCCAAATTTTAGCTGCAGGGGATGATAGCCCAGCAACTTTAAGTTCATAATTTTTCTTTTTAATTTCCTCTTGTAAATATTGTATATATGTTTCCTGCAATTTATAGTTTTTCTCATTATTGTACATAAGAAATCCATCTCTTTTTCATTATTTTTATGCTCATAGTTGTATTCTTTTTCTTTTTTCTTTCTTTTGTGTGTTTTGCTGTTCAACCCATTGAATAGTTTTTGTTCAAACCTTTGAACAACTGTTGTTCAATTCGAATGAACAACTGTATTTTTTTGTGTTTATTTCTGCTGTTCAAACCTTTGAGCAGTTGTTGTTCAATCAAGTTGAACAGTTGTCGTTCAATAAAATTGAACAACTGCCATTCAATTCAAATGAACGGTTGTTTTTTATTGTGTGATTTTTTTGCTGTTCAATCGAACTGAACAACTGTTGTTCAATTTGAATGAACGACTGTGTTTTTTTAGTGTGTTTATTTCTATTGTTCAGACATTCAAACAACTATTGTTCAATCGAATTGAACAACTTCTGTTCAATTCAAATGAACGGTTATGTTTTTTAGTGTGTTTATTTCTTCTGTTCAAACCTTTGAACATTTGTTGTTCAATCGAATTGAACAACTGATGTTCAATGCAAATGAACCACTGTTTGTGCGTGATTTTACTTTTGTTGTTCAATCGAATTGAACGATTGATTTATTTTCTAGTATGTTTTTTGTATTTTTATGATTTCTTTTTGAATATATACTCTTCCTTTACACATCCTCCCCATAAAAGCCATTTTAGGAAAAGGAATTGGCACTTGAAGAGGAGAAAAGCAGTGATTACTAATATTATGAAGTTTTGAAATTTTGATGGAAATCTTTACTCCAGAAGCTAACATGGTTTATTTGTATAATGAAGGGTTGGATATCTCCTGTTCAGACATATTATTACACAATTCATTTCCATATTCTTATGCTGGTATATCTTTCTACACGCTCAAGTAGTAATTCTCCTTGACATGAGGATATAGGAATAGGAGTATTAATTGTATTGGCATTATTTTTACTTCTTATACCATCCCTAACTCTTAAGGAGTTAATGAGCCTTCCTCCATTTATAAATAAAAAGAAAAACATTATGTCTATGTGCAAATTTTGAAGAGATAATAGGGGGTCTCATCACAAGCCAACCTACCATGATCATAAGGTTTTACCAGGTGACATTCCCACAATGGCCAACACACCAAGGTAGTGACCTTCTCGACAACTAAAACTACTTGAAGGACAGGAGGTCTCATCACAAGCCGGCCTGATCACTCTGTTACAATCCCCGTGAATGGCACTATGACTATCTGGCCACCACACCAGCACAGTGGTCTCTCCATAAAACAAGCAAAATGTCTACTTTTCAAAAAGAAAAATATTATGTCTATGTGCAAATTTTTTAAGAGATAATAGGGGGTCTCATCATGAGCCAACCTACCATGATCATAAGGGTTTAACAGGTGACATTCCCATAATGGCCAACACACCAGGGTAGTGACCTTCTTGACAACTAAAACTTCTTGAAGGACAGGAGGTCTCATCACGAGCCGGCCTAATCACTCTATTACAATCCCCGTGAATGGCACTAAGACTATTTGGCCACCACACCAGCACAGTGGTCTCTCCATAAAACAAGAAAAATGTCTACTTTTAAATAGAGGATTCTGCCTCATTTCTGAGTTAAAATAGCAACCCTATCGAGGCTATGAAAGCCTGCTGGCAGCAGTGGATCTGCTTGTGGTATCGAAGTATTTTTCTAACAATAGCCAGTTACTTTTATATGCCCTATTTCCTATTGATCCATTCCTGAAATAAATGCACTACTTGAATAAGTGTTATCAGTACCTACCCGCATAATTAACTATGATTGAATTATATTTTCATGTTGAATTATGGGATGGCAACATCAATCATAATCTATCACTTTTCATGCTTTTGTCATGCTATGCCATCAAAATAGGACATCCTTTCATAATAATTGCTACTCCGCTTTTCTCCCCTTCTTCGGTCATTTCCACCTGATGTACAATTGTGATGATTACCAACTTCTGATCTTTGTTTCATGTGCATTCATGATTGTTACAATCTTTCCTCTTTTCTTGAGCTTCAAGGCCATGGACACCCTTCTCTCGTGCATTTGTGATGATTCCCAACTTCTGACCTTTACTTCGTGTGCATTCATGATTGTTACCATTTTTCCTCTTCTCTTGAGCTTTAAGTCTATGGACGCCCTTCTCTCATTGGAGGGAGTATGAATATTCATAATGAATAAGCATGCAAATTAACCACGTGACTTCCTTCAGATATGCTGATTGGGATAAAATATCATTGCATTTATGTCATGAAGTTGCATTTTTATAATATATATATATATATATATATATTAAAAAATCTGCATGTAGTGTTTATAATGGTTTAAGCAACAAAGCCGAAAGAAATGCATATAGAAAAAGAAACCAGTTCTGATAACACAGTAGCCATGGGTGGAAATTATGTCCGCAATGAACCCACAATTTTTCAAGCCTTAGAATTAGCTCGCAATGTTCTCCAACAAGCTTGCTGGATTCCATATATACACAGAATACAAGGGTTTAATACAGAAATAACAATTGAATTCTTGCAAAACATGCGGGAAGGGCATACCATAGTCAAAGGAAGAATCATACTAGTCTTCGAAGAAATCATCGTTGAGGTCTTTGGAATTCCAATAGAAGGAGAAAGATGGACTGAAAAACATGTCCTTCTACAAGAAGCAATATCATTGTACCAAGACCCAAGTGAGCCACTGGAACGAAAAGGGAAAGGTATTAATCCCGCGTCCTTACAGTAGCCTTGGCAAGAATTGGCAGTCTTCATTCAAATATATATCACATGCAATGGATACCAGAATATGGTAAAGTCCCATCAACTTAAAATATTATCTATTCTCAAGTGAAAAAATTCATTTAATTTTCCCTTTTTCCTAAATTTTGTATTGCATAATACTGTGGTTTGAATTAGAAGAGCTAAAAACCCCCAAGAATTTGTCAGTCACCATGGCTTGATTGAATTAATAATCATTCATGAGTTAAACAAACATCAGATAACATGGGACAACTTTGTTAATCCTGCCCTGCCTGCCCCTGAAGAAAACCCTGACAAAGCAGAGATTGAACTCCCTAGAATAGCCATACCCAGGAGAGCAAGAGGGAAGAGAACCCATGTTTCGACTACAGAACCAGGAAAATGAAGACGGTCCGAAAGGTTGCAACTATGACAAAACACCTCTGTATTTCCAGATGAGATGGGACCACCCCATACACCACCTTTGAACCCTCAAAATATGTCCTTACAAGACTACAAAGAAGAAATGGCTCAAGTAGTAGAGAAAATGATAAAATATCATGAAATTGGAAACCCATCTGAACAATCCGAGGAACAGAGGGACCTTTTGAACTGGTCTACCGTAGGTAGCAGCTCTAGCCATATTGAAATCCTACCTCCCCATGATGAATTGCAGGCTTTGAGGGTTTTATTTCCCTCTGATAATGAATGGGTGAGTAGGGAAGACCAGACATAGAGAATATATGAATATGGAAACCAGTTAGGGGACACTGTTCTATTAGAATGAGACACAAGTATTGAGATAGTTCCCCTGATGTCTGAAGAAAATATTATTCCACCCAGTCAGGACATTAATGCTGAAATAACCTCTTGGACGCCTGAAGAAAACACCATTTCTGATAACCTTAGAACTGGCACAACCATTCTTGAAACTGAAGCCACTGCTACTCCTCCTGCTGCCAAAACCCTGCTAAAATAAAAATTAGCTGAGATTAAGTTAATGAAAATGAATAGGAAATGTAGGAAATTGAGAAAAATGGTAAAACAACTAAGGAAACGGTTGGAAGAAGTAGATAAGGCTGGGAATCCTGAGAAGGAATTGGCCACCATGGGAACCCAAATAGGTTTTGTTACCCAAATGGTGGATACTGCTGAAATTTCTGTACAAACTGATTTAATATACAATGCTGAAGCCTTTGTACATACTGATTTAATAGATACTGTTGATGTTCCTGTACAGACTGCTCTAATAGATAATGTTGAAGCCTCTGTACAAATGGATTTGATACACACTGTTGAAGTCTCTGTGCAGACTGACTTGATACTTATAGGAGATAAGGGGACTCAAACAGAGGTAACACCTGCCTACACTCCCCTGATAGAAGAAGCTACCAATTAGAAGCTTCGCAATGAATTAATTCAAGTTACGCATGAATTGGCCCAGTGTAAGAATGAAGTAGTACCCTTATAGGAACATCAAGCACTACTAAAGCGATTCAAAGACCTTTCTATAATTGAAGACGAAACCTTTTCCCAACTCAGGGAAGAAATGGAAAAAGTGAAGAAGGAACAGGATCAATTGGAACAGGCTAAGAAGCAAACCGGTATGGTTTTCTCTCTTTACTCAGATGTATTGACTTGCAGGGCACCAAACACTAATTATGATTTATTCTTAGTGGAAAGATATTTATTGTTGAAAATAAAAGCTGATAGGGTAGGAAAGCCAACTACTTTTAAAACCATTGAAGAATTTTTCTAATGTTGCAATGAGTAGGATGAGCAGGTCCAACATCCTTTGTGTGCATTGTATTTGCACAATTTCTTTCTAGAGGATGATAGGGATAGTAACCCCAATCCCTTCATAGGGGACGTTCAATTCCAAGCTTTTATGTCCTTTGCAAAAAATCAAACTAGATGGGTTAAGGCCTACAATACCTTTCATAAAAGAGAACATGGCCTAGATCTATGGGTCAGAGGGGAACCTACTAAAACCATATACTTGTTTACTCAACATAAGAAATTCATGCATCAGAAAGGAGTGATATCCAAATTGGGACCTATTCATAAGGATATTGTGCAGAATGGGCGGGCATACTTCCAGGACATTCAGGAAGAAGCATTATCATCAGCCAAACAGAGATGGCTAGCCTCTACAAATAATGTTAAGAACAAAGAACAATTTGGGTATAGGAACTTTAAAGTTGTTGCTTCCCGGTTCCTTTTGTACAAAAAGCTAATTCTGAACATGGGTCCTACTTGGATAGGGTGCAGATACAAATGCCCCATCATATGGTACCCCCTTGAAGACTATCATCATGATTATGAGTTACCAGAGGGTCACACAAACTCAGTATTTGCAAATATAAAATAGAAACAAGGTTTTAGACTGTACAAGGAAGAAGTGTATCTTGCATATTCTTTAACCCATCTAAACCTCAACCATTTTTTTGCACGAGGACTTGAAAAAAGGTAAGCAGGGGAGTATGTTGGGCCAAGGAGAAGGTACATTCTACCCCTATCTTCACCACAATTTGTCATTTACTTTTATATTATTTTCCTTAATATTTGCAACAAAGTAAAGGAAAATTATGCAAAAGTGAGGTAGAATGAACTATTGATAAAAGGTGTGTTTGATAGCATAAAAACTGATTTTTTGCTATCTTTATTGCTAGGGAAGCGAAACTACTAAACTACTGACCAGGATGACCAAATGACAATAGACAAGGAAAGTGAATGGAACCATATTGGCTCCTTTGAATCAGCGGAAGATTTAGAGGCACACATACCCTTGGAAGTTCAGTCGATAGCCACGAAGCGGCAGGATCTCATAATGAGAAGGACCCGTTACTCTGTTTGAATTCACCTTTCAGCTATAAAAGGCTGAGGGTGAACAAGATGAAGGACAATTCATGTATTATAATTTTCTTGTAATAAATGTATTCAGATAGAATCGTCAGGTTCATGCTAATGTATTGCTCTATTGATTAATGAAGAAATTGGCATTTTTAGTATAAAAAACTTCTGAGTATTCCTTAACAAAAGGCTTCTAGAGGCTTCGGGCCCAGCCCTGGGGGTTCTCCTGTTATTTATGTGTTATATGTTTATTTATAGAACTTGCATTTCCAGTTATCCTTTGTGTTTCATAACATTATCATTTAATTGGTTAATCGCAAACGTGAGATGTTATAACTTCCTTTTCACTAGATTAAATTTATCATTCATGTTCTCTTATCAGGTGTTGATGCTTTTACATTTGTTAGACTAGTTTCAACACAGTTGCTATTCAATTCTGCGTATAGTTAATGTTTCAATCTTTTCATCATAATTGTGAATGTTTGGTTTGATATTTAATTCCGAATGATGTTATTAGTTGATTAAAAGAGAATTCCATTGCAAAATCTAGAATAATTGATTGATGTTCAATTCATTAGGATTGATGTTCAATTCATTAAGGTAGTTTTTGAATTCATCAAAGTGTGTTGTTCAATTGCAATATATTATTTTCAGTCTTGAGTGGTTATTTCTGCATAAGCTTAGAACAGAGTCTGCTCCTTTGATTGGTCTGAAGTATTTCATAGTTCACTTTCAAGTTGGTTTGATTGAACTTCGAGAATTATACAATATTTCTTACAAATATCTAGAGTAGTTAACCTCTAATGTTACTTGCATATATTTTTCTTACACTCTTGAAATAACAAGACTTGCCCTGGGTTGATAATTAATGTAAAGCATTAAGGTTACCTTTAAAACAATCACCTTTATGACCCGACAATTATCACACAAAATTCAGGTTGGTTCCATCCTCTTCTTGAGAAAGTTCATGAGTAGCTTACGAAGCCATATGACCTCACACGAAGTTGTGATAGTATCCATATATTCAGCCTCGCCTGAGTTCAGTGCCATGAATTTATGTTTCCTACTGCACCAGGAAGTCATTCCTGATCCTAGATTGAAATAATACCCATTGGTACTTTTTCGATCCACTGGGATTCTAGCCAATTCTGTGTCAGTGAACCCACTCAACTGGATTTCATTGCCCTTGGTATACTTCAACCCATACTCCATTGTCCCCTTCAAGTATCTGAGAACATGTTTGGCTGCTACCTAGTGAGCCCTCCTTGGTTCTACCATGAACTGAATTAGGGTATTCACGACATAAAATATGTATGGTCTAGTGTTGACCAGGTACATCAATGATCCCATGAGCTGCCTATACAAGGTACGCTCAACCTCATCATCCTCGGACACGTCAATCTTCTTCTATTTTGTGATCATTGGCATAGCCATGGGTCTAAAGTCCTCCATTTGAAACCTCTTCAAGATATTTTTAGTGTGTCTTCCTTGTCTAAGGAATATTTCTCCCTTCTGTTGCCAAACCTCCAAACCAAGAAAATAGTGCATCTGCCCTAGATCCTTCGTGTCGAATTCTGTAGCCAGATTTTCCTTGTAGTCTTTGATGATCTTAGATGATCCAGTCAAGAACAGATCATCTACATATAATACCAGAATTAACGGCTCATTCCTTACTCTTAGATAGTAGAGATTGGGACTTACGTCACTCTTGACAAATCCCATCTTCTGCAGGTAGCTATCAATTCGGCCATACCATGCTCTAAGGGATTTATTTAGTCCATACAAGGCTTTCTTAAGCCTGCATAAATGAGTCTTCTTCTGATGCGTATCAAAGACCTTTGGCTATTCTATGTACACTTCCTCTTATATCACCCCATTCAAGAACGTTGTCTTGACATCCATCTGGTGAATTTACCATCCCATTTGCATTGCAAGAGATATTGTGGATCTGATCAAAATGTACTGAGATACAAGGGCAAAGGTTTCTTCATAATTGATCCCTTCCTTATGTGCATACCCCTTAGCCACTGTTAGTCATCAGTAATTTTTTCTTTATATGGATGGCTAAATACTTATCCTAGATTTCTAGAAACAAAGTTCATGAACATTGTGAGTTATAGAAATCTCACTGCCTTCATTATCCTTAGGATAAAATTTTCAAAATATTATCATCCTATAATGTCAAGGTCAGCCTACCACTCCCAGAAGACCCATCATGGGCTCATGCCACTCATTATCACTATGTTTTTCCATCTTTGGCCTCATCTATCTATTTTGTTTTGCCTAACTCCTCCATTGTCCATCTAGGGTTTTTAAGGGAATTTTTCTTGGTTTTATGACCTCCATGGTTAAATCATCAACAAGGCTTATATCCTAAGGCTCTTGTACCTCCTCCTATCCTTAATATACCTTAATAAATAATTCCCATTACTCCTATCCCTCAAAATCATCATTTTTCTACAAAACCTAGTTTATTGCCACAATTTGACACTTTTTGAGACCAGGCCTGTGTTTTGCCCTTTTGGACCCCTTCCCCTCACTCAATTATTGAAATTACACTTTCCTCTAATCTCTAACATCTATCCCTATCCTCCAAAATTTCCCCAAGAATTTAGACACCCCCTAACCCCTTCATTCCCCTCCCTCTACAAGACAGTCCTAAATCCCCTACACCAAACCCTAATTTCCTCTTCCAACTAAGCTAGGATTTTCCATGGAAAAGAGGCATAGGAGAAAAATATCCATTTGATAGATCATATCAGCAAGTATAATTTCATACCAACTCATAAAAATCATGCCTCCATCATTTTCCAAGAATTCATTCCAAGGGCCAAGTCATTTTCCACACCCAGGGCCAGTTTTGTTTAAAAATATGTTTATGACCAAACCGAGATGAATTTGAAAAAAGTGAGAGAATTTTTTTGTCCATAATAGGGCAAATAAGATAAACCTCCTTCAGGTTTTACATAGGTATCATGGTTTGGGAGCAATGTCAAAAATACAGGTGTCACGGGAGAATTTCCGCACTGCTGGAGTGACCTTGGTAAAATCAAGTTTTCTCACAGCTGTAGTGTCCAAATGACTTGTTTGATGAATCAAAAGACAACTAGACTTGAAGATATTTCCAATGAGCTATCATGAGATCAATTTGGAATTGAGGAATGCATCCAAAAGTGGTCTGCACCAGCACTCTTCATTTCTGCACCATCATTCAGGACGTTTTGACCAGTCTTGGGAAAATCAAGTTTTGACTGAGAAAATCAACTTCAATCAAGGAAAAAATGGTGTATTTGGAAATTATACAAGTCAATATTTCCAAAGAGCTATCATGGGCCCAAATCCGACATTCGAAAGGTCATCAAAACTTGGCTGCAAGTTGACCTATTTTTCTACTGAAGTGGCGCTGCGCAAAATGACTGGTGCTGCGCGAATAAGACCATGGCGTTGCGCAAATGTAGAATTTCCTCCAAACTTACAAGAAAAATTACCCAAAAGCTCAAAGACACCTCCAAGTCACCTCCAAAGCCTATAGAAGAGTAAAAAGTGGTAGGTGGCCTATTTCTTTCCTCCTCAAGTATTTTTTGGTTAAACCCTAATTTGAGCAAATGATAGGTCTTCAATTGCAAAATAAACCTCTATTTTTTGGCCTCCTTGAACAAAATTGTCACTTGAGGAGAGTGAATTATGTTGGTTGCATCTCACATAAAAAAAACTTCATCAAACCTCAAAGGCACTCAGCCATGTACCCCACCGCCACACCACTCATTGGTGAAGAGCCGACCACCATTTTCATTTGGCCCCTCCAAACCCTAGTTTATCCATCAGCCCTAATCACCATGTCAAGGGCAGAAGATATGGAAATAGAGGAGGGTGATAATGATGAACAAATTGAAAGTGAAGCAAGTGAAAAGGTGTTATAGGTCAATTTGGGCACCATTCCCAATGACCTGGTTAACTGGGCATCATCTCCAGGACCGATGATCAAGGGTCTATCATTCCCTATCATCTCAGTTGCTATATGCTCTAAGACAGAAAACAAGACAAATCAAGCAAGAATTTCATCAAGCAAAGGTCTCCATGGTTTGAAGCTTATTATTTAGCATATGAAAGCTCACCAACGCAGGCTCTAAGGGGCCTAAGTGCGTTGCATATGTAGGTAGCCCCATGCAAGGCTGCTCTGCAAAGAACTTCCCGACATTCAAAGGTGCGTTGGTCACATTGAGAGCAAAATTCTCATTGTTCTGAAATATCCACTTGGCCAGTGCCTTCTAGAAGAGTTCACATGTGTCAAGCTTCGGATCCAAGTGTCCATTTGACATCTACATGAATGGAAACATGTCTTGCCTATTTTTGGAAAGCTATTGATTTCAAAACAACCTACAGTTCATCTATAAATTCAACAAAGATCTAAGTGTTTGAGAAGGAAGGATTTGAGTAGAGAAATGCTGGAGAATTTTCAATTGAGAGCTTGGTTTTTAGAGTTACTACTGGAGAGATTTATGCTGTGATGAGACTTTGAAACTATTCTGGAAGGTCACTTCAAATCAGTCACTAGGTTGTAACCTCTCCTTCTATCATCAATAAAGAGTACTTCTTGTTTTTCCCTACATGCATCTATTTTAACTTTGATTTTCCATATTGTAAGATCTTGGTTGACGAATGTAGTTTATGCTTAACTGATTTAGCTAATTAGATTGAATATATATCTATATTATTGCATCTTCTGCTGTTTCAGTGTTCTTTCTTGTAGGAAGCATTCAGCTCACAAACCGCTTGAATTTGAAGCTGCAACAGAAGCGACAGAAGGAGCCATTTGGAAGCGTCTGAAACAAGTAAGCATCCAATCCTCTCTGTGTATCTGTTATAAGTTAGGAGAAATGGTAGTATAGTCTTTCATCTATTGTTCTATATTAACACCTGTCTAGGGAAGCCTAATTTATCCGTAGATTACAATTCTGGCCCAACAAACTAGCGACTCCGCTAGGGAGAATTTCTCTTAGTTCTAGGTGTTTTAGTCTATTATTAGCTCTCTAAATCCACCCAGTAGTTATTACACATAAATATTAGACTTTTTCAGACCTTAATTTGCAAAGACAGTGAGCCAAACAGTAGCTTTTTCCTTGCCTACTACGCCCAATGCACCCTTAGTCAAGGCACAGTGCTTTGCAAAGCACTGTCTCCCTTCCAAGCTTGCATTGCAGAGCACTGTCTCCCTTTGGAGACTGCGTTGGCTCCTAAAAGGGACCAAATTCCCTTGAATCTGACTTTGTAACTTGCTTCAGTTATGTTTGATGCCGTGTTCTGAAAATTTTGATGCTTAATTGACCAGTGACTCTATATACTTCTTCCTCCTTTGGTTGAAATTTTTTTCAATGTTGGTTTAGAAAAGTTTTTCTTTATCATTGACAAGTTGATTTCAAAGTATTTTTTATGGTCGCATTAATTATCGTTGGCTTTCGAAATAGGAAATTGTCGTAAAAACTTCATTTCCTTGATAGGAGAAATTGTTGTTGAAATCCTCATTTTTCCTTCAAAAGAGAAATTGTTGTTTGTATTCTTCATTTCTCAAAAGTAAAAAGAATTTCGATTATTGATCTAGTGCACCTATTTTCTTTTTTGCATTCATAACATTAAGGAAACTGAAAAGAAAAACTTGCATTTGCATGTAGGATTGTGTGTTTTTTGAAAAAGGAACATTAGGAAATATGCTTCTAGTTTGTGATTCATTGATTTTGTTTTTGTTCATTGATTTGTTTGCTCACAAATTATTTACTCTCTTTCCAAAAAACTAGCGTTCTCTTACCTTAGTAGCTAGGTTCTTCATTGAAAAAGATGAAAGTGAAAGTTTGTTTAAAATTATTAGCTGTATTTTAGGAATTTCATATACATCATCGCGGTGAACCTAAAAGGCAAATTGTTAAGCAAGATCAACATAAAATAAACCTCAATTTACTTAACAATGCTTTGGAACATTAACGATAACATTTATAAGGTCTAGGCTAGAGACGTGTTCCAGCGTCGTAAAACATAGCAGCTGTCGTTAACTTGTCTGCGATACATTCCGAGTGTAATACCTCACTCCACGTACGTAAGTATATCGTAGCTCGTCCACGTACTCTCGGGTATATCAGACAGTGTTACAGTATGATAAGTATAAGGGGGTTCTCTCACTATGTGGTTTCGCATCAGACAGTGCTAATATGGACTTGGGCCTCCACGTACCTTCGGGTATATTTGGGAGGACAACTTTTAGGTTCTATCCATCCATAGTGAATACAACGAACACATCATTCAGGGAGATTACCTGCCCGTACTTCTTGGTTCACCAAGAGGTATTCTGCAGTTCACAGTTTCTTGGTAAACCCTTTTGCCTAGCATTACCCTCTTTTTGTTTATTTTTTTTGGATAAAATAAATCAGTAATCGTGGAAGAACACAATCCTACCCCCCTTCGTTCGCGTAGATTATATTTAAAACCACCTTTACCGCTAGAAGTTACTTCTGGTAGGCAAAGGCGATCATGATCTGCTAAATCAAGTACGATTTGTACCTCTGGCGAAACATCATCATTTAAACCAAAGTTAGCTCAAATTGTTTCCACACATCCCAGTTCGTTTACTGTTGTCGAAACAGAGTCTTCATAGCTACCTGTGGTCACGATCCATTCAATCACTGAGACCATACCTCCTGGACCCAACGTTGTTCAATCACAAATTGATCTAGATCTTGTCTATTCTTTGCCAGAAAATCTGAATCCTGAACAACCGGAAGTTGTTCCTAGCTTGGTCACTCCACAAATATTTGTAGCCACTGAAACTCCTATATTACACAGTCAACCGTCTGAAATATATTTTGGGCCAGATGGTGAAGTTATTCCTCCTGTTTTAATCACGATTGAAGAAATCCCACAACCTGATACACCTTTAAGTCAAACCCACTTTGGGGGATACCTTTACCTGTACCAGTCTTTTCCTCAGTTGTTTCCATCTGCTTTTGTTGATCCCATTTCCATTCAATCTCCCGTTGATTTTGGAGAGTATACATTTGGTCATACAACCATGCCTGAACCAACGTCTTCGACTGGGTCTTCTGTTCCAATTACATTAGATCCTACCCTCACTACTCCGTCGATGTTCACAACCTTACCAGAGTCATATTTGCACGGTGGCCCTTCGGTCCCAACAGGCTACAAATCATTATCTGGCACTTTCTCTGGTCAATCTTGAAGACCATGGTATTTACCAATGTCATCATCTGGTGTTTTAACTGGTAGTCCTATAGTTAGTATTGAACTATTTGATACATTACATCCATCATCAGGGAAATATCAAGTCAGTCCTTATGGGTCAATTCCTTTAAGTACCATATCAACTGGACTCCTAGAATTCGGGGAACAATATTTTCCATCTTATTATCCTCCTTATGTTGGGGGGCAACCTATGGTCACCCAATACGAAAGTACTCAGTCACATTTTGGTCAAACTCATGTTGACATGAATGTTTGTCAATGGCAGCCCACTCTACCTATCCGACCAAAATCGGTTGTCCAATCGTATAAACCAATTCAACCTATTACACCCACTTCATTACCACTTGTTAATACATCTATACCCCTGTTACAGAATCAAAATATTGTACATAAACCTTATCAAGCGAGCTCTTCAACTCAATATCATCAAATGTTGGGTCCACAGACTCAAAATCCTTTGGTTAATTTACAACAACCTGTATCAGGGATCATTTATTCACAAGCTGGTCTACCATTTTATGGGATGTCACAAACGCAACCTGGTTATACATATCAACCGAATCCAACTTATACTAATTTGGGTTATAACATTGGTGGACAGAATCCTTGGCATCCATAGGCACAAATTCCTCAAACTTCATATCAACAAGTATCATATCCAGGTTTTGGTCAACAGAACTCTCAAGCGTTTTCTATGCAAAACAACCCCTATCTGGGTTACCAACATCAAATCCCATATGCTGGTGCTCAAAGACCTGTTGCCCAAGCAATTCCATCTTATCCTGGCTATGCTCAACCTGACCTTATTAGACAGTTGCCTTTTGTTGCAACCTTGGAATTACTAGATTTAAACCGGTTAACCAATGATCCTATCAATTATGCTCCTTGGTGGCCGGTGATACCACATAAATTACCCTCCGACATTCCTAAATTCAATGGAAACCTTGGAGAAGTTCCATCAACTCATGTTATGGCTTATCATTTATGGTGTTCATCAAATTCCCTAAATGATGATTCTATTAGATTAAGTCTTTTCCAGCAAACGCTTATAGGTCCGACAGCTAAATGGTACATTGAATTACCTAGAGCTTCTTTTGACAATTTCACTACCTTAGCTACTGTCTTTTTGACCCATTTCCAATTATCGATTAGATATGAAACTGGAACGAAACTCTTGACGAACTTCAAAAAGAGTAATGCTACTCACATTTCAGATCATATTCATGAGTGGCGTCGCCATCGACGAATGGTTAAGACATTTGTTCCTGATCAGCTCCTTGCTGAATGGTTCATTAAGTCCCTATTATCATCTATAAATGAGGATGTGGCTAAAGTTGGCATCGTCACAGAAGAGCAAGTTATTGCTCGTGCCCAATATTTAGACTTGATTTATACTCAGTCTGGCACACTCTATGAAAAAATACCAAATGTGCCGCGATCCAATTTCAATGTTCCTCCTCAAATCAAGGACTCTCATGCTGGAGACAACTTGATAGGCACTGTGAACACACACAACACTACTGCATATGATCCTGCTCCTACTTCTGAAATTAATTCTGTGTCATTTGACAAAGGCAAAAGTGATAAGCAACCAGGAAGTAAGAAAAAGGGGAAATCAAAGAAAAAGAAAACTTCTAACCCACAGGAATGATCATCTGATCAACCGTCAGGACCACAGAAACCTCGTTATCCATGCATAATCTATAATGAGGAACACTTTGTTAGGGATTGTCCTCACCGTGCTGAAGTCTCAAAAATCATCAAGACTTCTCATGCATCAGTTGTGTTGACAGACCCATTCCCAAATCTAGACACAAATTTGGTTGCTACGGATCCGGCTCCTAGTTCCCAAGTGTTAATGTTATCCACCAAAAAACCTTCACAAGATATTTTGGTGTCAACACGAAATAAAGACTATGGTAGTCCGGCCACTGATCCACCTACTACCTCGACAACGAATCCATCTAATGAATCGGTACCACCTCCTATTATTCCTGAATTGACAATCAAGCCACCCAAGGGAGTCATTTATAAATCGACATATAATCCTCGAGCGAGAGCTGCACAAAATTATAATATAGTTGAAGATTTGGCTCAATCCCCTTCAACTATGTCTTCTCTTGAGGTATTACAAAATTGTTCCTCCCAAAAGCAGGCTTTATTGTCGGCCATTGGTGGAATTGATCCGACTGATTCTAATCTTGTCGTATTTAATCATACGGGCTATGTGCCGCAGCTACCAGCAGAATTGGCATTCTCCATCCAAGTAAATGTTTTCAATCACCTTGTTCATCATACTATTATTGATGAGGGAGAACCTACATGCATTATGTCTCTAAACTGTTGTAAGTCACTTGGCTCCCCACGATTATCACAATCATCAACGACGTTGAAGGCTTTTGATGGAAGAACATATAAACCTTGTGGTATTATCAACAACCTACAAGTGGAAATAGGGGGAAAAATAGTAAGTATTGATGTTGAGGTTGTTGACGGACCCCTTGACTATAATAGTTTACTTGGAAGACCATGGGTATATGCCTGCCATTGTTTCTACATACTTTAGAATGATTTCCTTTCCACATAAAGGTACAATTACAGTCATTAATCAATTATCCTTTTTTTCCTCTGCTTCGCAGGTAACTGGAAGCGTTACGTATATTCACTTACCCCAACTAGAAATCCATAACATTGGTGTTGGACTCTTAAAGGATTCCACTCTTATGGGAACCTTTGCATTACTGCCGCCCACGACGTCGGCATAAATTGCAAGCATAGAGACCTACTATATTATCTCTTCCACTCTATCTGGCTTAAAGAAGAGTACGGGTGATTCTGATATTTCTACATTGGATGATGTTTTACCGCTTAGCCCCATTGAGCTACAATAGCAATCAATCTATTTGGCTTGGGCAAAAAATTCAAAATCAGCGTCTCTGAGTGTTTGGGTTGATCGTTCATTAGATTTTAGTACTCCATCTGATCCATTTTCCTCAAAATTTTTGACAGAGGAAAATATTTTGGAAGCTATGATGATAGAAGGAGAACCATGGGAAGATTATCATCATCATTCCCATATTCTCGATTATGAAGAAAATAATATTAATGAACTATATCACCCATCCATTGAAACTTTCTTTTCAAATTCTTTTCTAATTAATGAAATTGAATCTGAGCGAAATTTATCTAATATTGAAGAAACAATTTCTATCGATATTTCGAATAAACCTGGTGTTGTAGAAAGTATTCATGTCGGTGTATCTTGTTCTCCATCAGAACTTGATTCATATCGCTCTCTTTTTCGTGAATTTCGTGACGTATTCGCTTGGTCTTATGAGGAAATGCCAGGCATAAATACTAGTATATTTGAACACACTATTAATATGTATCCAGATGTCAAACCAATGCTTCAACGGCTCTGTCCTGTTCATCCGGAGAAAGCCGCTGCCATCAAAGAAGAATTTGAAAAACTTTTGCGTGCTGGTTTCATTTACCCCTTTTTGCTTACTGAGTGGGTTTCCAATATCATTCCTGTTATGGAAAAACAAGGAACGATTAGAGTGTGTGTCGATTATCGGGATGTTAATCATGCTTGTCCAAAAGACAACTATCCTAATCCCTTTATCGACCAAATTATTGATGACTGTGCTGGATGTGAAATATTTTCGTTCATGGATGGATTTTTCGGCTACAATCAAATCAATATCCACCCAAATGACCAACATAAGACAACATTTATTTGTCCCTGGGGCATATTCACATATAGGAAACTCCCATTTGGTTTAAATAACGTTGGGGAAACTTTTCAGAGAGCAATGGATTACGATTTTAACGACATCAAGCACATTGTTCAACCATATTTAGATGATTTACCAGTGCATTCACGAAAACGGATTGATCACCCGATGCATTTGAGAGCCATTTTCTTACGTTGCTGACACTACAAGATACGCCTCAATCCGCACAAATGTGTGTTTAATGTTGGTTCTGGTTGATTGCTTGGATTCATAGATTCAAAAGAAGGAATTTGAATAGACCCACTGAGGGTATAGGCCATTCTTGATTTTCCTGCACCATCAAACCTACTTCAGATACAGAAAATTCAAGGAAAGGCCAACTTCCTGAGAAGGTTCATTCCAAACTACGCCGAAATGGCTAAAGGATTTACTCAATTATTGAAAAAGGGGGTTCCCTTCCATTGAGACCAAGTTGCGCAAGCTTCTTTTGATGCTGTCAAGGACCATCTTGTCCGAGCGTCATTAATGTATCCTCCAAATTATCAAAATGATTATTTCCTATATATCATCGCAGCTGAAATGACCATTGCTATGGTTTTGTTCCAAGTAGAAGATGGAATTGAACATCTGATCTATTATTTGAGTCGTAATCTCAATGATACAGAAGTTAAGTACTCATACGTGGAAAAGCTTGCCTTGGCAGCTGTTCAAGCTATCCAAATATTTCACCATTATATCCTACTCCAGAAAACAACAATAGTTTCAGATTGCAACCCCATGACTTACATCTTATCATGTCAATTGCTGGGGGGAAATATTCAAAATGGATCGTCATTTTGCAGGAATTTTATTTGGAATTCATCAAATCCAAGTCAAAGAAGTCTTTAGTTTTGGATGAGCTTCTCTGTGACTTTCCCTCTGATAGTAATGCAACTACGTCAGAACCATCTATTCCAAGACAAGTCTCTATTTCTGATCGGATCATCTGATCCCTGGTATGGAGATTTCATCATTGTTCTCCAAACCCAAAATTTTCGACCTAATACCTCTCTCTCTAATCAGCGATGTATTCGATACCAAGCAAAAAATTATCTGATTGTGGGGCGATAAACTTTAGCGTCGTGGTGTCGATACCATTTTAAGGAGTTGCCTCACTCATGAGGAGGCCGAAAAAGTATTAAATGATTGCCATGCTGGGGCTTGTGGTGGAAATTTATGTGGATATGATACCGCACAGAAGATACTCCGCGCCAGTTACTTTTGGCCCACTATTTTTAGAGATTGTATCCTCACAGTCATAAGTTGTCATGCATGCCGAATTTTTTACCGTAAAATCTGCAAACCGCCAGTGCCAATGCATCATGTTGTCTCTGTTGGACCATTTACGAAATGGGGTATTGACTTCATGACTTGTAACCCTCCTTTGTCCGGGGGGCATGGTTATATTATTGTCGCAGTCGACTATTTTACCAATGGGCCGAAGTGATGCCTACATTCAACAACACAGGACAAACAACTGCATTGTTTTTCTTCAATCATGTTATTTCACAGTTTGGGGTCCCACAGGCTATATTTACAGATCATGGGAAGAATTTTTTCAACCATATGATGTCTAAATTGATAACCAAGTTAGGATTGTCGCATGATAATTCTACTCCTTATTATCCACAATCAAATGGAAAAGTTGAGGCTATTAATAAAATTCTTAAATGAATGCTTCAACGAATGATAGGAGTCCGTAAAAGGAACTGGCACTTGATCCTGTACTCTGCCTTGTGGGCATATCGAACGTCGGTGAGAAACACGACCGGATTCATTCCTTTTCAATTGGTGTATGGTTTGGAAGCTATCTTACCACATCCAATGCGAAATATCATCGATAAAACTCGCGATAGACTTGTTACCTGACACCTCAGAAGAAGAAGCGCGTCTCCTTAACCTCATCCATCTAGATGAAATGCATCGTGAAGCCCAATTGGCCAACGAAGTGCATAAGAGACGTATAAAGGTGCAATACGAAAAAAATGTCCAGCCTTGCATCTTCTCAGAGGGCGACTTGGTCCTTCTTTACGACCAAGAAGCTGATGTAATAGGTACAGAGAAATTCAAGCCATTATGGCATGGCCCCTATATTGTCAAAAGAGTTCTTGCTAAGGGTGCCTACGAGTTAGTTAATTACGATGGAATTCCATTTGCACAGCCTAGAAATGGGTTTTATTTGAAATGTTACTATGCTTAATCATGAGCGTAGTAATTTTTTGTATTATTATTGTTTGTATGCTGTTGATTTGCATTCACTATATTAATTTGTTTTTTAGAGTTTTCTTGAAGTTAGTAATCCGCTTTAAATTTTATGGTAGATGTCTGAATCTTTGGAACCATTTGTTGGATATGCTGATGGTGCTAGTCGTAGTACGCAAAATCTATCCTGTGCAGCGTGGGCCATTTTCGCTCTGTACGGTGAGTTAGTGAGTTTTCAAGGGATTTGTATCGGTAGATCAACAAATAATATCACTGAATATAGTGCGTTGATCGAACTTCTTTCTGATGCCATTTCATTTGGTATTAATCGCATAATCATAAGGTTAGACTCACAACTTGTGGTACTACAACTTACTAGTATTTATTTTGTTAGAAATCCAACACTTCTTATATTGTTCCTAAGGGTTCGAATTTTGGAGAGACATTTTGATTTCATTTAGTATCAATACATTTCCAGAAATCTGAACACTTTAACTGATTCATTAGCTAATCAAGTTTTAGATAGACATTTGCGACATAGGTAAAGAAAACATTCACATGTTGTGTAACCAGCTCCAAAAATAGAATAAAAGAGATATGAACGCCTTAGAAATAAGCCACTTCGAGGGGGAAACCTCCAATACATTACATAAATGAACAATTCTTGGATGATTCAAATGAACAAAACCTCCTTCTATATATAGGAGTCCATGGGGCCATAATATAATCCTAGTGGGGCCACAATGTAATCCTAGCCGACCTAACAATAATAATGTAAGGGCACAATAATAACAATATGGGGGTTACGGGGGTACAATAATAACAATAAGGGGGGCTACACTAACATAATAAGGGGCTATACTATTAATATAGGGACTTAACATGCCCCTCTCCTTCAAACAAGTGTTGTCCTCAACGCTTGATTATTTCTTGATGCTTCTGTATAAAATTCTCATCCTCCCATGTGAAATATTCTACAAGAAAGTTCTTCCAGTTGCTGAGATACTCTGAAACTAATCGTACTTGTCGAGTTCTTGTTTCTATGACTGCTTCATAACTTCTTTCGATGTGATGTTGATCTTCTTGTTGTTTCATAAGATTCTGCACCAAAGTTGGGTTATCCTTTGAGAGTTGGAGAACTTGTTGTTGATGCTCGATGTGATCTTCCACTAATTTATCATCCATATTTGCTATTATTTGATCCTTCAAACCATCCAACTTAGCCTCCATTTCTACTTTTAAACCATCTATGTCATATTCGGTTGCTCTTCGTAAGATCGAAATTTGTTGCACTTGGTACCGTAATTTTGATATCTCATATTGCAATTCTTCCTCCTCATGCGTCATAGTATAGCTTTCTGAGGGCTGAATGGGTATGGAATTATTTTTTGGAGACATAATAGAACCCATTATTGAAAAAAATTCTTCAATATGCCCTTGGAATCAATTCAACTTGATTCTTCAAACAAGACTTATGCAATTCGGAAAAAAAACAATACACACCTTTTTCTTGCTTTTGAGGAGCTCGATAATGAAATTGTATTATCTCTGTAATTGAAAATCTTCAATATCTGAAATTCAGCCCTGTAGTAGCCCTCTAAAGCTTCTTTCAAATTCCATAGGTCTGACCTGATTTGGATTCTCCAAGACAAATTTGTGTCCAATCTCCCACAATGACCTAATTTTGGACTGGTTCGGTAGAGCGAACTTGTACGACTTGCCACGTGTCACTGTTTTGTTCTCTGTCTCTGAAATTGATATCCAAGAAACTACAGGTTGTGTAATTGCAACCACTTTTTACGGCACTCCAATCCAATCTCCAGAGAGAGAGTTATTGAACTTTTCCCACGATCACCTCTTTGAGATGAAATTCAGGAGCCTGAAAAAGCACTACCTTCCACAGATCATATCTCCAAAAATATTGCGAACCAAGCTCTGAAATTTTTTGAAGAATTTCCGAAGGATTTCAGCTTTGCACCATACGAATTTCAGATTCTGAACCTTCGTAGAAATTTTTTTATAGCGAAAATGCCACGATGACCTGTTTAGGAGCTTGAAAAAAGGCCTAACTTCCACAGATGATATCTCCGAAAATATTGTGAACCAAGCTCTGAAATTTTTAGAGAATATTCCTCAGGATTTCAGCTTCGCACCCTAAAAATTTCAGCTTCTGAAACGTCGTAGAAAAATAGTTATAGCGAAAATGCCACGATGACCTGTTTGGAGTAGCGAAACCCTAGAATCCCAAGCCTCTGATACCAAATGTTGTGTAACCAACTCCAAAAAGAGAAGCAAAGAGATATAAACGCCTTAGAAATGAGCCACTTCGAGGGGGCAACCTCCAATACATTACATAAATGAACAATTCTTGGATGATTCAAATGAACAAAACCTCCTTCTATATATAGGAGTCCATGGGGCCATAATATAATCCTAGTGGGGCCACAATGTAATCCTAGCCGACCTAACAATAATAATGTAAGGGCACAATAATAACAATATGGGGGTTACAGGGGTACAATAATAACAATAAGGGGGGCTACACTAACATAATAAGGGGCTACACTATTAATATAGGTACTTAACATCACATCATTGAATAGGATTACACATTAAACATAGGAAAAACTCTGAAAACATATAGATAGATAGTTATAGGTTTTTTAAAAAATTTGTGCCCAAGACACGTTGGTCATCTAACCTCAAAATGTATGCAAAAAAGTCTTAAGTAAACTAGTGGTGCTCGTGGTAACATGCTATAGATCTAGCAATCCTACGGAGCAACCGCATCCAACGGCTAGGAACCCCAATTGTGTGTCGTTTCAGTCGCATAGGAAGCTCTTGTCCTGGAAATGCAGAATCCTAAAAATTCAACCCCTCTAGCTCTTGTTGGAGCTCGGCCAAGAGTCTCGACCATATCAAGGTCTCGAAGGTACTCCCTCCACGAAACCAAACCTCTCTGTTGGCGCATCCACTTCGCGCTCTGGTTTCTCTACTGGTTGAACGCAACCAATATCTGCGTTACATTAAACATTTAGTTTAGTCTTGGAAAGAAATAAAAACACAAAAACATTTTTATAAACCTTATAAAAATCAAAAAACATGGTAAAATCATTCTTACCTATTGCACCCCACTGAGCGCCTTTTGGTAAAACTAGATCTAGATCTCCTCGAAAGTCGACGCCTGCGTATGCATACTCATCGACGGTGATAATCTATCGTCACAACCAGGCGAAGAATGTAGTCGAGAACACAACGGTCGATTGGCCTGCATGCCAACCCATGAGTTCTACCCATCTCTACATTCGAGGATCTCTAGGACTAGATATATCCAATGTTACATGTTGTGGCTGCATCAATGGAATCCATTCCAAAGCGAAGGAGATAAGGATTGAACCATAGCTGAAATTTTACTTCCTTCCTCCCTTTTATTTATTCAGTTGTTCCTTTATCTGAGATAGAACATCTTCAAACTAGCTGAAGATTGTTGGCTCTAAGCATTCCAGCGCATACTGCATATACGATCTGTTCACTACATGGAGTGTAACAGTGCCAGCTATTTTAGCGATCGTGAATAGGATTGTTCTCAAAGGAAAATCCCTGACATCACGGATGTTTATTTTCCCATATTTGCTAGGTTCTGAACCTGGATAGCAATACTGCATAACATAATCCCTCACTATCTCTCCCCCAACGATAGACCCTATGAGAGAAATGGGCAAACCTCTCCTCGACAACCCTGTGAGAAAATACACATCCTCAACTGTTATGGACAACACTTGATTTTTTATTTGAAATCCCTCTATCACCGGATCCCATGCTCGAACAAGGAACTCTAGAAGTTCTATTTGTTTACTCATTCCCGACAATTTGAAGTACTTAAGTAGCCCACAATCTCTTAAAGCTCTTACAATACCTGGATCATTCAAGGTAATCATATCTTATTCTTCATGTTCTCTTTCTCTCCATGTAATCGTCATTATAATCCGATGGAAACCTGAAAATCAACCACAAGATCCATTAGATACCATTCATTGCAAAAAACTAGGCAAATTTTGGACACATCATGAAAATAAAAAACTTGAACTGCGCCCAACGCACTCCCTGGGTTAAGATAGTGTGTTGCACATGTAGGTATCCTTCACTATACCTCCTATGCAACGCAAGTTTCGATGTTCAAGGGTGCGTTTCCCCCAATTTGGGAAGAATTTACCCTAGGGGCCTTAAAACCCTAAAAATTTGCAAGGAATGGGAATGAAATGAATACTGAAAGGAAGAGCAGGTTCATGCTACTAACCTGGATCAAACGGCAAGGAAATCTATCCACAGAAATGACCGCAATCAACAACTGAAGTTCAGGGGAAAAATCAGGTTTAGAGCTCCAAAATGCAAATGGTAACTATGAAATGGTAAAAATGAATAGTGAAACTACTTTATATAGTCATTTCATTGATTTCAACTTAAATTTATTGCTATGACTATAGTTTTATTATGTTTTTATCATGAAATAGGTATTTTTAATCCATTTGATGTTGTTCTAAACAGGAAATACAACTGACGAACAGGTTAGTCGTGCAGATTTATTTCAAAGAAAGACTTGGCCACAAAGCATGCTTTTTCTCCTTATTTTTCGAGCTTTGATAAAAACGAAAAAGGATTTGAAGTGCACTTTTATCTCTTTTTGGAGCTTTGATAACAGCAAAAAAGGAACCC
>JAXQQM020073169.1:0-95539 GCA_034641835.2 Pinus albicaulis | reverse complement strand
AAAAGATGCACCACTGTCCAGAAACCACACTGATCCCATCACACTTGAAACCAAGCATGCGATCAGCGAAAAATCTAGCTCAAACTACGAGGCTAAGGCCTCTCCAGCTGCAGATCCAGCAGCCCGCTTATTTTTCTTCTTCTGCGGACAATTTGTGGCATAATGTCCATGTTGGTGACAGTGAAAGCACTTCACCTTAGACATGTCCTGCTTCTTGCCTTTCGCACCAGAATGAGAAGCTTTCTTGCTCTTCCCCTTCTTTTCTTTGGTAGCCAAATTTCAATTCTCTTCATCAGAGTTACTTGATGAAGATCTGTCCCTGGTACTCCGCCTTATCTCCTCTTGCACAAGATCCGACCAAAGTCGCTCCCATCCTGGAAATTTCTCCCGACCATTGACAGAGTCCTGATAGGAATGCCAACTCCTCGGAAGCCCAAGGAGATCCAAGCTCACCAAGTCCTCATCATCTACAGTCACCCCCACACTTACCATATCATCCCTGCATTGGATGAACTTCGTGAGGTACTTGGGCATACTGTCGCCTTTCTCCATCTTTATGTTTATGAGTCTATCCTTGAGCACCAACTTCCTCTGGTCGCTCTTGCTTTGGAATAAATCTGTCAAGGCTTTCCACATCAAGAATGGAGAAGCCTTACCATGAAGGCTCGATACTATGTGATCCTTCACACCCTCCAACAGAATCCTTCAACACTTTGCTGTCTTCTTTTGCCATGCGTCAAGTATGGCAACATCAGTAGAAGTAGGCTTTGGGACTTCAGCATCTATGAACTCCTTCAACCCATTGTCATCTAGCACTGCCTCCATCATGTCCTTCCATGCAATATAATTCTAGCTGCCCTCAAGGGCATACTCCAATCTCAATCCGTTGAAAGACATCTCAACTTCGACACCAAGAAAACACTGCTGCAAATTCGAATTCCACCAGCACAAAACTCAACCGCTTCAATGTTTCGCAATTTCTCCAATGATCAATATCGCTCTGATACCATGTATAAATTTGAATAACTGTTAAATTATTGACCAAGATTATCCTGATCACACACTATTTGAGCTTCATGCATAATACATAACCTCTTCTACTATTGATCATCAATTTGCGGAAATATAAACAATCGCATGCGCACATTAAAACCATAAAAAATCACACATATAAACACAGTATTTATGGGAAAGCTTAAAGCTGAAAACCCCCAACTATATGTATATTATAATGATAGAGATCATGTAACAATCATTGTACAAACTCCTCACAAGCTCTCAGTACAATCTCCAATTGTTACACACTACACAAGCTCAGATCTAGTAAAACACATGCTCCAATCTGCTCCACCTGTTAGCCTGCCTCTACTGCGCAATACAAGATGAATAATGGCCCAATCTGAGTTCGAATCCCTCTGGTATGCACTGCGCAATCCTCATTGGCGTCTCCATCAATGTGTGGTGCAAACTCATGCACGAGTATGGTCACAACTGATAGTCACACTACTCTTTCACCCACCTCTTCACTGGTCTCCACTGAAACTGTCCATGCACTTAAGTTAACTGATGTATTCTTTAGTTGATTTATGAGTTAATAATTAATGAATTAATTAATAATTAATTCACACCACTCTCACTAGTGTATCAATCAGTTAGACTAGATACAACTAGCTCAACTATGTTTAACTGAGTTAAACTGAATACAACTCCACTAACTTCCTCAATCAACTCCACCAAACTCTGTCACCTGAGTTCTAACTGAAGTCTCCATGCAATAGCTCCACTTTACCCTCAGGAATAGCGTAATTCCTTCTGTCAGCTGCATGTGCCACTTCTGTGCACTTAACTGAAGTGCTCTAAGAGGATAAGATAATGTTTGGAGTCCAAATATTATTAAGAGCTAATAATATTCGACATATCTATTTTTAGACTGGCAATCTAAAAATAGATTCCGCCCAGTATGTCTAAAAATAGAAGTCCATCTATTTTTTCTGACTTGACCAACCATCCACAAATAGCATCCTGCAACTCATAGAACATGATCCATATGTCTAAAAATAAACATAGTCTAAAAATAGACTTTGCGCCAAAAATAGCCTGCAGGCCCACTTAGTGAAGGCGACTTCTTTCCACTAAGCTCATCATCGTGTTGCAATATCAACACAAAGTTGGCAGTTCGCTGAAACAGGTGAAACCGCCAAAAATTCCGCCAAATTTTAAGTGCAGTTAACTGGTGCTTAATTAATGTTAAACTAGATTTATGCGCGAATAAACTCGAATTAACTGCGCATAAGCGTGGTTTGGCATAAACAACGTTTAACCACCTTAAGTGCCAAATATTAGGACAATTAATCTAAGATTAAGCCTTAAAGTCCACATATTAGTTTTTTTCCACCCGCCTATAGTTTTGGTAGCATGGACGCATAGGGAGGGGCTTGGCCCCCTTCAAACTCGTTAAAGATTCTTTGAACTTCAAATAATGGTCGGCACCTTGGTCTATTAAGACCCATCGTAGTGGCTTGTTGGTAAAATGTCTGAGTTGTTGGGGGAAGGTCATGGGGTCAAACCCCGACCTTCACCCCTCCATACATAGTTTTGTCAATGGATATTCAACCATAAGTTTTAATACCTTTGAACTTGGCATATGAGTATGTGTCATATATGTAATGTCCAAACCTTTGAATGTGCCAACAGATTTAATTCCAAACACCTTTGAATATTCCAATGGATTGCATATTAATTTAGAACGTTGGTTAATAAAATATATGCCCATAAAATAATTTAAAACCAACCTTTGGACTTGGTTAAAAATTAACATGCCACCATATATATGTATTAAAACCAACATTTGGAATTCAATAAAATTTGACCTTGATGTATAATGATGCAATTCGACCATTGGAGAGGGTCCACCAAATGGGGCACGTGGCGGCCCCTGGCTACACCACATGTCAGCCTCTGGTTGCGTTGTCCCACCATATAAACAAAAATCGAATTCAACCTTAGGAGCCAAATTAAAAATATTTCACCTTCAAACCTTGACCGACGAATCCTGTAGTGACACTTTTCACAATGTCATTGGCTCGAAGGGCCTTTGACCATGGTTGACCTCTATTGACTCCTATGGCTCTTTTTTTTTTTAAATTTCCATGTTTTGAATGGCGGTCAGTGGGCTCTAACTTCCTCATACAGAATCTTTTTTGAGTGAAATGAATTGTGCCAAATTCTTGGCAATGGGACGGATCAGGTAATTCTGGTTTGGTGAAATTCTGAGCACTTTTAATTTTTTGCAAATTTTTGCCCCCAATCCAGATTCTAATCACTCCTTCCCACTAGCATACTTTTGGACCCACAAAAGCTGGTTATCTCATGAGATTTCAACACTCCTTTCTTTCCCAAGTTCTATCATCTTGATTCTACTTGGAAAAATCGCCATGACAACCAATTGGGTTCACTCACATGCCTTCCCTTGCAAATGGCTTGGCTCTTCAACCAATGTTCTCCTTTTTCTGCTGACCTAATCCAACACTTGCTGCCTACTTGCTGACAGATATAACACTTTGTTGTACCAAATCAATCCCTTGGTGCTTGGAAAACTAAATGATTTCCTTCCCACTGAGAATCATGTTCCTCCTTTGCACAAACATACATTTGATGCAAGCTTCTCCTTGGAAACCATTTTCCCAAGTTAAGCCCATATGAGTGAACTACAACAATGAGTTACGACATCAATAATAATAAGAAAATAAATGACCATTATTTTACCTCCACGGTTCCAAATTCCACATATGGAAGAATGCATGCGCCATCTCCTTCTCTTCTTGGTGTCAACACATAAAATGGTCTAGAATGGCTGAAATTTTTTTGGATGCAAATTATTTGACATCTTGTCCCTTTTTCCATCATCCTCTGGTTTGACATGCTGATCATGCCATGGTTTTGAGAATGAAGGCTAAACATGAGCCTCTTGCTCAAGAGTGGACCTTCAAAAATCTTGTGACATCTTGTCACAAACACAACCATCAATTTTAAAAAACACATCATGCAAGAAACATAACTTGACGACATATCATTTTTCTCCTTCAAAGAAACAAATTTCACATCATGTGAACATCTCCATGTACTCTTAAATCTTGGTGTACAAGCTCATTAACCAAACGCAAGTCGAAAAAACATGCCTCTTAAAACAATTGACTCTCAAGTCAAGCATAAGCATGTGTAACAATTTGACAATTCTTTTTCCGAAACAAAAAGAATTTCACATCTCATGAAACACTTCATCAACATATCCCTTTCATATTTGGAGACAAAATCAACTCTTCCAAGTCGATATGACATGCATGTGAAAATTATCAACACTCTCAAGTTAACAACATACATGTTAAACAAAGCAATCAATCCCACATAAGGTGATCACTCATGCATGTTCATACACAAAAACTCTCATGAATGTATAAATGCTTCACCTCTCTCACAAGTACAATCATAAGTAAAAGAACCACATTCATATTTACATGTACTTAAAGATATGAAATGAACAAATTTTGCTGAAATAATAGTGAGTCAACATACTCCACTTTCAAACACCTTCTTGGCGTAAACATGCAACATTCATTCAATTGGAAAATAAATGCATCAATCATAAAAATACATGCAAAGCCTTAATTGGATATGAAATCTAACCATCTCTTACCAAACCATTTCAATGGAACTTCTTTTAGCTGCACTCATCATCATGTGAATCATCCTGACCCACATCAATTATGGAATCCACTTTTCCATTCTTGTCAAACTCTCTTTCATCCTTCTTCAAATGTCATGGATGACTTGTTGGATACAAAGTCCAACACTTGTCTACAAGATGACCTTGCTTATGGAAATGAGTGAAAAATAATTGCATCTTCTTTTCAACATGGTTTCCATTATCCAATGGACCTTTGGCTTTCTACCTCCTTTTTTTTAAAATTTTCATGTGCATGGCTATCTTCTTCCAACATCTTGAAACATTATGGTTATTCAAACCACAAAAGGAACATGCAAAATTTTCCCAAATATTATGTGAGAATTTTCCATGTTTATCATAATCAAAAGAAACTTGATTACAGACATATTTATACCTTGAACATTCACCTTTGTCGTCTCCTTGAGGAGATGAATGTGATGAGGTAGTGGACCTCTTCGGAATACCAACAATTCATTCGATTACTTTAGATGTTTCAACATCCTTTTGTTCACCATTCTCATTAGTTGCATGTTTATGAGCATCTTCTCGCAAAGTAGGTGTGAAACTTTTGCATTCCTCATGAACACAATTTTCACAAGCTTGAGGTAATGAACATGAAATGAAAGACCTTCTTGGAACACCTTCATGTGCCTTCATGGCTTTGGAGAATAATCCATCATGCTGTCCATAACCAAGACCCAAATACTTAGGCCTTTCCTCTACAACAATTGGCTCAACTATGCTTTTTGCATGTTTTCCTAATCCTTTACCTTCATAGCCCATTTTCATCAATAATTTGGACCCTGTTCCTCTAGTGTTTCTTTCAAAATCACCTACACATTCATCTTGAGAGGAATTAGAAGATAAACTTGAATTGCATACCTCTTTTTCAAGCACATACATGGCTAACGTTTCTTTGACATCATTGAGCTGAGTCTCCATCTCATGCATATTTTCAAGGATTTTATTTGCAATATGGAGCTGAGTCTCCATATCATGCATATTTTCAAGAAGTTATTGCTTCTCCTCCTTCATGGAAATCAAATTCTCTTGAAGTGTAATTCTCTCCCTCTTATCTTCATACATCTCTTGCACCATAACATTCATGCTGTAGAGCTTCTGAAACATCTCTTTATCAAAGAGTTTTGCTAAGGAAGATTGACTAGAAAACATCAGTTAATGAAGCTTCCATCACACATGAAATGCATACAAAGCTTCCTTGCCATGATTTGAGAACTGAGCTCTCAATCTTGACCTTCACCTTCACACATAAACTTGCACACAGTTAAATTATCCTTGCACAAATTCAAAAACCAATAGCTAATTATTATAGCTAACCTTGGCTGAAATGAGCTAAACTTTTCTCTAACACAAACTTGATATGAATATGGGCAAACAAGTTATGTTGTGCTAGCTCCCTCATCAGTTAAATAAAAATGTGTTTCGGATCGTCTCAATTTAACCAATTGTGAAGGGGTTTATGTGTCTTTGATGATTAAATTATGAGTTAATTATATGTTAAAAAATCATGTACAATAAATGAAATGTAGAGAAATAACACACAACGTACACATAATACAATAGATGATAACAAGGTTCACCCCTCCTAGGCTACATCTCCATGGACCTGCTTCAACTAGCTAGGCCCTCTTGGGATTAAGAATCAAGTGTATGATTGCATGCATCTACAATGCTCCAATGGATTTGAAACCTAATCCATTAGGTCCAAAAGACCCAAAAACCTCAAAAATGACTATGCAATCTCTAAAAATGGTTTCCAGCTGATCTAGGCTTGACCTCCTCTCCCAGTGGCCCTAGGCTTGTTTAATCTTCAAAGTGGTAAAAACACTTTCATAATTGCTCCAACGTCTCTACAACCTACTCCATTGTGTTCAAAGAATCAAAATAATCTAATAATGACTCTTCGTGAGCCACAATTGGACAAAAATTGCTCTAGATAGGCCTCATTCAATTTTGCTTAGTATCCTACCTCTAAAATTGGAGAGGACTCCAGTTAAGGCCGCCAAAGTTGGTAGTTCGCTAAAATTGGTGGAACCACAAAAAATTTCACCAAATTTTAAGTGTAGTTAATTGGTGCTTAATTAATGTTAAACTAGATTTATGGGCGGATAAACTGGAATTAACTGAGCATAAGTGCGGTTTGGCATAAACAATGTTTAACCACCTTAAGCACCCAGTATTAGGATAATTAATCTGAGATTAAGCCTTAAACTTTTCATATCAGTTTTTTTCTGCCTGCTTGTGGTTTTGGTAGCATGGACGCATAGGGAGGGGGATGGTCCCCTCCAAATCCCCGTCGGAGATTCTTTGAAATTAAAATAGCGATCGACGCCTTGGTCTATTAAGACCCTTCATAGTGGCTTGTTGGTAAAATGTTATATTTGTTGGGGGGAGGTCATGCGGTCGAACCCTGACTCCCCCCCCCCCCCCCCCCCCATACATAGTTTTGTCAACAAATATTAAACCATAAGTTTTAATACCTTTAAACTTGGCATATGAATATGCACCATATATGTAATGTCCAAACCTTTGAATATGCCAATGGATTGCATATTAATTCGGAACTTTGGTTAAATAAAATATATGCCCATAATATAATTTAAAACCAACCTTTAGACTTGGTTAAAATTTAACATGCCACCATATATATGTATTAAAACCAACATTTGGAATTCAATAAAATTCAACCTTGATGTATAATGATGCAATTCGACCATTGGAGAGGGTCCAATAGAGGGGGCATGTGGCGGCCCTTGGCTACACCACGTGTCAGCCTCTGGTTGGGTTGTCCCACCATATAAAAAAAATTGAATTCAACCTTAGAAGCCAAACCTAAAAAAATTTCACCTCCAAACCTTGACCGACAAATCCTGTAATGACACTTTTCATAGTGTTATTAGCTCGGAGGGCCTTTGACCATGATTGACCTCTGTTGACTCCTTTGACCCTTTTTTTTTTAATTTCCATGTTCTGAACAGTGGCCAACGGGCTCTAACTTCCTCATACGGACTCCGTTTTGAGTGAAATGAATTGTACTAGAGTCCTGACGACTAGATGAATCCGGTTGTTCTAGTTTGGTGCAATTATAAGCACTTTTTATTTTTTGGCAAATTTTTGCCCCCAATCAAGATTTTGATCAACCCAACATATATCAAACATTTCAAAGTGTTTAGAAGTAAGTGATATATAAAAAAAAACTATGAAAAGCTAGGAAAGTTTGAATCTTGATCAGATGAAGGAACACTTTTGGGATATTCAACAAAATGTAAAGGATATAGGTGCTACAATAAAAAGGTGCATAAGATTGTTGATTGTATAGATGTGAAAATTAATGAATATTTTCCTAGCAAGAACAAGATCACATGTTTTATCAATCCTCCAGATCATCATGTCAGAGAAGAAGAAGAAGAACATGATGAGGACTCAAAAGAAACAAAGACTCATTTAAAATATCCCTCAAGGTATTGACAAAAGAACCATTCTTGTAGTCAAATTATTGGTGATAAAAGTGCAGGAGTTCAAACAAGGAGGAAACTTGCAGAGACAATAGGTCATGCCTAAATTTCCATGCTATTAAAGATTGGACCAAGGAATTTGTATTAAGAAAGAAAATACAATCAATGGATATATGACATGAACGAGGATATACATCATATTGAGAAGAATAAGACCTGGGAACTGACACCAAGATCAACAGGTAAGAATATCATAGGTACAAAATGGATATTCAAAAATAAACTAAATGAGAAGGGACAAATTGCTATAAATAAAGAAATATTAGAATGCAAGGGTTACTCATAGGTAGAAGGGTTGAAAAATGAAGAAACATTTGATCTAGTGTAAATGTTAGAAGAAAGTATAACATTTCTTGCTTTTACATGTTATAAATATTTCAAAGTATACCAGATAGATGTCAAGTTTTCCTTTTTAAATGGAGAACTTGAGGAGGAAGTTTAGATAGAACAACCTGAAGGCTTTTTATTGTCAGATAATTCTAATTATGTATGCAAGTTAAATAATTCACTATATGGAATCAAACAAGTCCCACGGGCATGGTACTTAAAGTTGGACAAGTACCTTCAAAATAAGGGTTTCAAGAGAGGTGAAATCGACAATAATATGTATATTAAGTCAAATGAAGATGAATTTTCAATTTTCACTTGTTTATTTATATGTTATAATGTTTGGTAGTAACAAAGTCTCTCTGGTACAACGAGTACAACAATTTTCTAGTGAAATTAAACCATAATTCAAAATATCAATGATTGGTGAGCTTTGTTTTTACTTAGGTTTGTAAATCCCACAAAAATGAGAAGGCATATTCATATCTCAAGAGAAATATCTAAAATTTATGTTGAAAAAATTCAAAATGGAGGACTGTAAACTTGTCATAAATCCCATGATAGTTGGATGTAAGCTATCTAATGATGATCAATCACCTAAATTTGATCATAAATTATACAAAGCTATGATATTCAGCCTATTATGTCTAATTTCATATAGACCAAACATAATGCTAACTATGGTACTTGCAGCAAGATAGTAGTTAGAATCAATGAAAATCCATCTTCTAGCAACAAGAAAAAAATATTGAAATATTTAAAAGGTACAAAATATTATGGACTATGGTACCGAAAATGAAAAAAAATTACTCTCATAGCCTACACAAGACTAGACCAGCTATATGGATGATATAAAAAGTACAAGTGGTGGAAAATTTTATTTAGGAGAATCATTGGTTTCATGTCTAAGAAAAGAATAACTTATGTATCCCTATCTACTACAGAAGCCGAATACATAGTTGTTGCAGTTTGTTGCACACAAGTGCTCTGGATGAAGCAAACTCTACAGGACATCAAGGTAATATATAATGAACCTATTTATATTAAGTGTGAGAATGCAAGTGCAATAATAAACTCAAAGAATCAAGTGCTACATTCCAAGACTAAACATGTCCCTATAAAATATCATTTCCTTAGAGATAAGGTGGCTGAGAAAATAGTGAAATTAGGGTACATATATACTAAATAATATATAGTATATATCTTGACTAAGCCCTTGGAAAAATAACCATTTAAATATCTAAGGATCAAATTAGGGATAGTCCTTGCTCCCTCTTCTCATTAGTTTGACTTCAAAGAGGAGATTCAAAGGACCGTAGAGGCTTCAAAGGATTGTATAGAATAATAAAATTATGGAATATCTAAGGGGAGTCTCTACAATCATATGAGTAGCAACAAAAAAACAATGACAAGTACGAAATTCCATATCGCAATAAGAATATGTTGGATCAACCTTCTTCATGTAGAAAACCATCAAGTTGGTCTAACATTCAAAAAGTCAACATTTGATCATATAACATTGGTATCAAAATCTATGCAAGAAATGTGTATCTAACCTATCCTCATCAAAGGGTAAATAGTTGGACATACATAGTCAAATATTTTTTAATATGATTCTAGTTCAGTATATGTATATTCTTGCATCACTAGGATTTCTTCAATATCCTTCATCTCTGTCATTACAATCACAAAGAATTTGAATTATATATACGATTTGTATTGAAGCAAAATTTTTGATCTTATCTACTCATGTATACAAGTGATGGATGCCTAAAATATTGAATTTACTAAGCAATTAAATTAAAAAGGGCTAATGAGTTCAAATAAATAAGAACAAGCACACAAATTGTGACTTCCTCAAAGATTTGCTTGAATAGTAAACCATGGAGCACAATTGCATATTTGAAGACAAAGAGACCTAATTTATGAAAGAAGTGTTGGTCAAATGAAGAGCCACAACCTCATAAAATGACGCTTAGCTTCGTAAAATGAACTCATTTTTGTATGAAAACTACTAAAGGGCCACTCACACTATGAAAATATGTGAACAAATAGACTCGGTATGCATTAATAAAACTATTTATATGAAGTGTAGACAAGGATAAATACTATATTAAAAAATTTAAGTAATACAAAAATACTAGAAGATAAAGACCATGACTTGAAAGATAATACATAAATCGATTATTAGTGAGCTATCACAATTAAATTCTACACAAATAAAATATGCATAAGGCTAACATTGAGAAGAGATATATGTAGAAACTAAATTAGAAATTTGATTGAAAATGAAAATACCAATTACAAATGATAGTACCATATAGAGACTAATAAATGACACCCTCATACACTAAACAGAAAGACAAAAACATCAATGTGCAGATATAAATATGCAGATCAAAATAAATATATACAAGACTATATATTCAATATCGACTATATACATTATATGCATGACTATTGAATATATACAAGACTTGCATCGACTATTGAAAGGAATATACTATATACATTATATGCATCGACTATATACATCGACTATTGAATATACACCTTGCATTGAATATATGCATTGACTATTGAATTTATATGCACCAACTATTGAATATACACCTTGTATCAACTATTTGACTATTTAATATAGACCTAAGAACATACATAGTTCGAACATTTTGACGGGTACAACTGAATGGAACATTATTCGATAACCACCGACAAGAGACCTATTGAGGTAAGGAGTGAATACAATTCGTAAGTTTAACGTTCCTGACTTCAATCAAGGTGAATGAACTATATATCTATTAATGACACCTATATATCTATTAATGACAACTCTTTTCTCCTAACTTTGATCAAGTCAGAGCAGGGAAAGAACTTATATATGGGAAACAAGAAGACAATGAATGGTGGGTTGCAACTATTCAACCAACCATTTGATGGACTGAAAAGGAAACATTATTTTGAACACTGGGTAGATGAGCATATTGAATGGGAATGCAAAGGAGAATTAAAAATTCCTCTGTGTCTCAGGTGTGGTGGCGAATTGTGTTTTTTACGATCATGGAAATCCTCACAATTTGGGAAAACTATGAAGTTTCTGGGAGAGCAATGGAATATGTAGTGAGTATATTGTAGATTCTATAGAAGAGGAGATTAAAATCTTCCTCTACAGAGAAACAATTTCTCTATGGTCAGGATGGAGGAAAAATGACTCAGGTTGGTCTGCTTGAAGGCATGGATGGATATATAAGATTAGTTGTAGGCTTCAATGTCTCAAATCCATCGTTATCAATGGGTGAACTTAAGAATATTGACAAAAAATAGAATGAATACGATGCACGAGGGATGGTAACAACGATGTATATAAATTATTATGAGGGTATCAAGAGTGGGTTCGTAACGAATCTCAACGCCCGAATGGCGAAGGAGTGGATAGAGGACTAGTTAGAAGAGTTCTTGGAGGACAGTGCAACAACAACATGAGCAAGAGATAAAACTCTAAATATAAGGAACTTGCATTAATAATTAAGATCAGTGCAGAAACTGTGAAATAAAATCTCTCTAATTCCCACCATCAATTTCGTCTGAGTTTCGAATAGGCAATGCAGACAACTCAAATATACTTAAAGAGATCAAGAGCATGGGTATTGGTAATCTAAATGAAATGGAACAAGTTTTCAAGGAGAGTTTTCACTAGGTATGACAAGGACGTAAAGGAACAAAGTATCTAATGAGTAACACTCAAAGAGACAGAGATGTAGAGGTATGATCAGGACTAGTAGAGAGGACATAATTGGTGTTATAAATCGTTACCTGTCATGCCAAAACCTGAAGTGGACCATTTGTGTGCCAACATATGTTACACCTGTAACAAATCGAATCTATAATATGCATATTGGTAAATAAAGAATTGGTGTCAGGACATGTTACACACATATTATATGTTACTTTGATATGAAACGTTTCCTAGTCAGGAAACCCGAGTGACCTCAATGAAAAACGGATGAGAATCTCATATTGAAGACGTCAGAATAAGAAATAATAATGAAAAATTAGTTATAACATTACTTATTTCTGTATGTCTAAGGATATCATATTCTATGTGTGAGTATGACAATGTATACGTTAAGAATACAGGTGTTCAACAAACTATAATCACTTTGAACATTGCAAAAATCAATGGCGTGGACTATACTTCGGAAAACTATAATTTCTTTCAATGTTGTGAAATTAGAAAAACTACCATCGCTATGAACATTTCTTTCATGTGACTATTTATGACATATTTTTTAGGGTTTTATTCCCTAATTCCAAATAAAGTCATTCCAAATGTGTATTCAACCTAAGATGTAGAGAACATTGTTGAACGTGTAATTCCTCATCTTCAACGTGCCTAATGTGCAGTTGTAATTTTGGTTGTGAAGGAATGGAGCTTTCAATGGTGTAATCAAGAGTTTTAAATAGTTTTCCAAAATTTTCCATTACAAATGTTCTGAACGGGAATATGCAACAATCTAGTGTGGGTTTGATCACGACCAACCAATTATAATTTTGGTTGAATACCATTATTTTTCCGATCATAAAATGACGATATTTTACATGCTTCCAATGTTGAAAGATAGTACGTCGAAATTATCTCAAGAAAACAACCTTTTCAAAACAAGTAACCATGCAAGAGGATGTTGTCTAAAATTCTTAAGTACTGATATAAAAACAAAATCACCGTTGTAGCTGCATCAATCCCTTGGGTTGGATTTTATGTTAGCACATAGCCAACAAATTTGTATATATCAAATTGATCAACTGTTGCAAGATTATGACTATAATTGAGGATTTTCCCTATCACATGCACTTGACATGAAGCTTGAATCACTTTCAAGACACATTTTATCCATTGAGTATGGAGATAGTGAATATGTTTTTGATAGTCTCCATGATCAGGATTTTATGGATGATGATGACGATGGTGGTGATGGAGAGATAATATAAGTGGAAGATGAGATGATCTAGAGAGATACTACTTCTAGTAGGGATGGAATAATTTCAAAAGAAAGTGACTCAGAATTTGATAGTTGTCTCTTGCAATAAACTATTATATTGAACTTATTTTTTCTCTCATACATCTGCAGTTTGTGCAATCACTGGAGGGGTATCTCATTTCTAATTTTAACTATCCATAGAACCCATTTCCATTGATGTCAAAGGGGGGAGGTATGAAGATATAAGAAGGATAGTTTTCACGAAAAAAAGGGGGAGGATTGTTGTGTTTCCATCGATGCAAAAGGGGGATAATGTTGGTATTTTTGGCATTGATGCCAAATGGTCACAGGTTATGTTGATGGAAACTATTATGTTGATATAAATTAATTACATGTTTGATGTTGCAAAGTGTTATGTTGATGTAAATTGATTACATGTTTAATGATTGTGATGTGCATGAAGGCTCAAGGATGATTAAAATGATGTGATGTGCAAATGCTACTACCTTGAATTTATTTTGCAGGCTACAACTTGTAAAAAGGCTCTTCTTGGTCTGTTTGAAGGCATGGTTGAATACATAATATTAGTTACAGGCTTCAATGTCTCAAATCCATCGTTATCAATGCGAGAAATTAACAATACTGAGCAAGAATAGAAAGAATAAGATGCAAGAGGGTTTCTAACAACGATGTATTTATAGTATTGTGAAGGTATCAAGAGTGGGTTTGTAGCAAATATCAATGCTTGAATGGAAGAGGAGATAATGAAGGACTCATTAGAAGAGTTGTAGGAGGAGAGTAATACAATGGTCGGTATGGAGGCAAAAAGGCTCCTATTGGTATGCTAGAAGGCATGGCCAAATATAGAAGATTAGTTGTAGGATTAAATGTCTCAAATCCATCATTATCAATGGGCCAAATTAACAATATCAAGTATTTTTTCCTCTTGTAGGTTGTAGGTAGTGGCGTGCAAAATATTTGATGTAATAAGGGGAGTAGGAGGTTGCCTTCACATCACTTCAACCAAAATTCATGGTTTTTCCTTTTATGGGTTTCCACTTATATTTGTTGTCTTCATGTTTTTTTTTTTTGTGTGTGAATATTGTAGGACCTCGCTATTGACTATTATATAAAGAGAAAGTTGTTATACATGAATAAAAAGTTCTAGTAGCCTCAACCTGCCCATAGGAAACCAGGCCTGTTGGCCACCGCAAAAAAATATAACCCGACCAGTAACAGTACTGTTTTTTCCTGCGATGGACAGCTAAAACACCCTGAATATGTCCATAGAAACTACAAATGAAATAAACAGATAGTGTAATATCGACAAAAAACATACAAAAAGAAGCAGAATAAGCAATTAGCCATCTGAAGATTCAACAGGAGCAGGGTCTTTAACAGTAGACCCAGGCAATTCAACTTGCTGCAAGTGGAGTAATTGTTGTTCCATCCTATCAAGACGAGCAGTAACTTGGCCTTGCAACTGAATGTTGAATGAATTTTAAATTCATTATTATATGTTGAACGCAAAAGAAACAATTAAGAGTTGAACATATACATAATTCATTAGCTTCAAAAGAAAATACTGGAAAGTAAAAAATAGAAAATTTAACTTGAACTGATTGTTTTAAAATTACACAATTATTGATTCACCCCCTCCCCTAAGTAATTTCCAAGTATTCATCTTACCCTCCAATATCCCTCTAATTGGTTTCTTCCCCCACACCTTCATCAAACTAAATTTTGATGGAACAACAGAAGGAAGTCCAAGGAAAAAAGGTTATGAAGGAATTTTCTATAAGCATAATCTTCCTTTAATATGGATCCTTAGGGGTCTCCAAAAATAATGTAGCAGGGTTGAAAGCGCTAGAAATTGGTTTAAACTATGCTTAGGCTCTACGTTACTCAAATATTATTTTGGAAGGAGATTCACAATTGATAATCAACGTGATCACCAAAATCATTCATGGATTAAATCCTAGTAGTATCTCAAAAATTTGGAGATTAGAAAATTCCTTGGAGAAGGTGGAAAACAAAATGTGGTGCATCCTTTTCATTATTCCTTTGCATATCATAAGAGAAGGAAATAAAATTTCCGACCTCCTGAAAAACAAAGGATCCAAACATCAACTGCAACAATACAAAGGAGCATGGACAAATTGGCCTTGGACCGTCTAAAACAATACTGATCAAATCTTGTAGAAAAATATCTCTGTTATCTATATCGAGTGTAAGGGAAGGGGAAAGTGGGGGATGGCATGGTTACCATCCCATTGAGAATAAATTTAGGCGACATGGCCATCCATCCCCTAAGATATTAATTGCAAACAAGTGTAGAGGGTGGCATAGATGGTTAGAAGGTACATAGTCTAGTATAGTTCACCATTGTTGGTCCAACTTGCAAACCATGTCATTCATGTCAAGGCATGGAGTAAAATGAGGAGGGCTCATGATGATAACTTGTGTATCATTACAAGCCTGACACACCATGTTAATTTTTCATTTCAAGAGGTTGAATGCTTGAAATTGGGACGTCAATCAACCTTGACACAATTCAATTTTGAATTATTTAGCTACTCTTTGTTATGACATTCCATTATTCATGATTATGGCTGAATGGTCTTGGTTTTGGGCTTTATTGCAAGAAAATTACATGTTTGGATATAAATTGGGTGGCTAGTGTTGAATTTTGTACCTATTTTCAGTCTTCATAATGTTGTTTTGTACTTGTAAAATATTAAATGTAAATTATATATGAAGCATGTTCTTCATGCTTGTAAGAAAATGTAATTATTTATTTGTATCATTCTCTTCAAGAGCAGGAACATGAAAATTTAAATTTGTATTTTTTCCTCCACAAAGACCAAATCAACCCTCCAAAGAACAAGTTGGGTTGCCCAAGAGTCGTGTCCCTTCGCATGGAAAAACAAATATAAATATGCATGTTCGCTCTCTTACAAAGGCACTTCAATTATATCTTATCTTTGTTCAAGCCAAGGATGCAAGGAGCATAAGGAAAAATATCAGTAGAAGAACACTTGCTCGCTCTAGCAATAAAGAAAGGCCAGATTGTGTATAAGTTTTCTAAGGTTTATCTTCTGAGGATAAATATGAAGAGTATATGGTTTGAGACACTAGTTTGAGGCACAAATTTAGTAGCATCATCCAAACTCTGTGACAATCTTCTTTGTGATTAAGGGTTGAGATCCCTGAGGTCATATTCACATTCTCTGTGGAAGTCTTCTCTGTATTTAGCGGTTGAGATCCCTGAGGTTTTATTTATATTTAAGGGTTGATATTCCTAAGCTATTTTTTGTGTATGGGGCCAAGTTCCTTGAGGGTGGTTTCAATGTATAGGGCAAAGATCCTTGAGGCTAGCTTCTGTGTATAGGGCCAAGATCCCTGATGTACTTCTCTATGGAAAAGGGAATATTATTTGTGATTTATCTCTGTGTTATTGGGTCAGATTTCCTATGATTCATCTCTGTGAAAAATGAACTAAATTCTCTATGCTATATTTGGGATTACAATCATACTGAAGAGGGCTGACTTGGTCACTTGGTGGAAGTTCTTGTTGGTCATTTTGTCCATATCTTTGACTTTTATGTATCTCTTGTTGCATTGATTATCATAAGGAAATATTTTTGGGGTTTTCTCTTGTGGGTTTTTCCCTTGCCGCTGGCCTAAATGTTGGTATCTCTTGTCTCATGTCTCATTTCTTACTATGATCACTATTTCTCTATTGTCTATTTGGTTGAATTTATGAATTATAATTACTTATTTATCTCTCTGCAGCACTAAAAATCATAAATATTATTGGAATTAATTCTCATAAGTTCATAAATAAAGTACTTGCATCTATTGTACTTGAAAATCAATAGCTAGCACGATCTCTCTCCATCATCTAGCTATTTCAATTCATAACATGGCTCCACTCTGACCATTTTGTTGATATTTTTCTCTTTCCCCTCCAGTGCTAGTTCTCGACTCTCCCTTTAGCTTCCTCTACTCTTCAATGTTGGTCTCTCTTTCATAGTTTGGTATTAGCCCCCAACCTTCTTTCCCTCTTATCCCTCCATCCCTTGCTTCTGTGTTCCTCTTGTGTGTGGAGTTTGTGTCTCGATGGTCTTTTGGAAATGTATTTTCATCCATGTCACTTCCACTAGTTTCATGCACATCCTCTTCATCTCATGCTAGGGGGTATCCTTTTCACCCTCAAGCTCCACTCTCAAGTTTCTCTCCTATATTTTCTACTTCATCTTCACACCTTCGAGACTGAATTTTGGGCTAGGCATCATGTGGAAGCCCAACATGATTCTATAAAGAGTCATACTACACTTGGTAGATGCCTACGATCGAGAAATGAACTCCCATGCCCAATAAAGTGTAGAGGAATCAACCCAAAGATACAAATACCATACCCCTCCTCAAATTTAGGAAGAGATAACAGAGGTAGAACAAGGTATCACAGTGGAGAGGGAATACCTATATGATATGGAGATTGCAGGTGAATTTTTTGACTAGATACTAGACATCAGACACACCAGGGGATGGACTAATAATTACATGCAAACTGTTCACATTTACTAGCACATGAAAATATTTCATAGGAGAGTTTTGTTGGGCCAAAATGAAGCTCCTCAAGAGACCTTGATGATGTTAAATGATTTCTAGATAATGGGTCAAGGTTTGGATTGCATATTTAATTAATTGAAGGTCACCTAGGCTTCCCTATTGATCCAAACTACTCACTAGGGAGAAAAAAAGAGCCCATCGATGTTGAGGAATTATAGTGTCCAAAATTGATTTAATTATTTTTTCCTACTTCGCTATTGGTTAATTTTATGGTAGTTTCTTTAGTTATCTGAATTCACTATTTTTAGGCCTCATAAATTATGTGTAATATTTTTTGTTTTCACAAATAGAATGACTTTTTGGATGCTTAAAAAACTATCATTCTACCATTCTCCTGGTTTCTCTAGCGATATACCAAGGCATAACAATATGTATATTTTATTTGGTCTCTAATGACATGAAGTTATTTTACCGTATTAAAAATAACTATAATTAAAATTCCTCGTATAAATAGAAACAAAAAGGGACAACACATGAAGAATGTAATGCGCCGAACCGAGCTATGAATATGTGGGAAGTCAATTTGCAATATGCTTAGCTATATTGTGCATGAAGTTTTTTTAAATAGTGAAATTTTCATTTCATAATTCTAACATAAATTTGACTAAGCTATTAACTAGGGTTTATGAAAGTTAGGTAACCTCCCACTCGAACCGTCGAACCACAAGCTACTGCAGAATGGTCAAACCCCAAGCTCCAATACCAATTATAAGAGTTAACGTAGCAGAAAGATAAAATCATACACATAGCAATTAAAAAATGAAGACAAGAATTAACGTGGTTCACCCAACCAATATGGGCTACATCCACCAAACAGAGGTACTGACAATATTATTCATCAACAGGAGATTACAACAGCAGATTTGCACATCTGCACTTCCTCTTCCACACACCTCACATCTCATATGTTTTTCCTCTACAGGCTTACAATTTATAGATGAGATAAGAAACTCAATAATTAATTCTATCACAATAAAATAGGATAGAATATTTCCTCATCAGGATTTGATGCAATCAGTTTAGGAACAAATCCTATTGTTGGCATATTCATGAGATTTTTAGCCAAATCGATATCCAAAAAATCTCAACAGTAAGTTCCTTATATCAAACACCAAAGGTCACTGCTCACAAATAGATCACCGATCCATACACCAATATTTGACGTGGTTAAAATCCTCAAAGAGGGAAACAGTCAATGGTCGGAGCCAATGCCGCCACTTCAGGAAATTTATTAATATAAAGAAAGAAAATTTACATAAGCTTCTCTCATAAACGGTCACCGGAAAAATGACCCTTCATGCTCTTTAAATAGAGATCATGGACCAATCGAGTGTTAAGCCACAGATCAGGTTTCGATAATAACAAGGAGAGAATGAACTGTCAGATCACTACATATGGTGACCGTCGAATTATAAGTTACAAATGTACATAGTAGAAAAACACACTTTACCTAACTCTATGCTAGACCAAGTTATACTTAAATATTTCCTATGTGCCAGAATATCCTAACATACCCCCTCAAGAACAACTTGGGATAGGATTGAAGGATTTACAAAGGTGACACAATAGGAGAAGGAAGGAGGCATTAGAGCCTATCCCCCCTTAATGATAAATTTCCTGAACTCCAAGAATAGATCAAAGTTTGGTAAACTTCGCTTCTATGAGAGCCTTTCTAAAGATACCATCAACTTGATCATTGGTTGAAAAATACTGCACTTCAAGAACACGATCATGAATGAGCTTTCTAATGAAGTGTATGTGTATCTCAATGTGTTTCATGCGTTGATGATGAACTGAATCTTTGCATAGTTAAATTTCACTCTGATTATCACACCAAAGTATAGTTGAATGTTTTTTATGAAGACCAAAATCAGATAGGATCTAATGAAGCCACATGGATTCCTTGATGGCTTCAACTGCACCACAATACTATGCTTCTGCCAAAGAAAGAGAGATTGCAATTTATTTCTTAAAATACCATGTAATAGGGCTTGAACCAAGAGTGAATACATAACCTGCAGTAGACTTTCGATCATCAAGGTCACTAGCCCAATCAGAATCATTGAAACTAATCAACAATGGAGATGCTCCTACACTATAATTAATCCTGAATTGAAATGTACCTTTAATATATTGAAGTATTCTTTTAGTTGCTTTCCAGTGAATTTCATGAGGTTTGTGCATAAACTGAGCAACAATACCAATGACAAAGGAAATGTTAGGACATGTATGGGTTGGATACATAAGTTTACCAACAAGTTGATGGTATAGGGTAGCATCAACTTCAGGGGAAGTACAAGTGACTGAAAGCTTGACTCCAAACTGAAAGGGAGAAGGGGTTGGCTTACAGTCTTCCATGTGAAAGAGGCATAGAAGATCACATGCATACTTGGACTGAGAAAGGGTAATAACTTCTTTGGATTGCAAGACTTTAATACCAAGGAAATAATGCAAGTTTCCTAAGTCTATCATTTCAAACTTCTTTTGAGGCTAAAATTCACATGTTTTATATGGTTTGGATCACTACTAGTAAGGATAATATCATCAACATAAATAACAAGGATGATTAAGGACTTACCCACTTTCTTGGTGTAGAGATTGTTGTTGGAATGACATCTAGAAAAGCCATTATCTAAGAGAAAGCTATCCATTTTGGAATACCAAGCCTGATGGGATTGTTTAAGACCATAAGGAGACTTCCTAAGGCGAAAAACAAGGCTAGATTCACTTTGGATAAAGCCAGGGGGTTTTTTCATGTATATTTCTTCATGCAAATCCCCATGTAAGAAGGTAGATTTAACATCCATCTGATGGAATTCCTATTTAAAAGAGGCAACAAGGGAAAGAACAAGGTGGATAGAATTAATTTTGGCAACAGAGGAGAAGGTTTCAGTATAGTCAATGCCTTCAACTTCTGAAAATACTTTAGCAACAAGACAAGCTTTATGTTTATCCACTTTTCCATCTAGTCCAAACTTTGTTCTGTAAACCCATTTGCATCTAACAAGTTTTCTTCCCTTTGGAAGAGGAACAAGATCCCAAGTATCGTCTGCCAATAAGGAACAATATTCTTAATTCATAGCTGCATCCCAATCTGGATGACCTGAAGATTCTTCAAAGGTGTCTAGATCAGGAGTTTCTGGAACTTGAGCCAATAAGGAAGAGGCTCTGTTGAACTAAGAACTTGTACGACGTTGATCTGTAGGGTCACCTGCAAGATAACCTGCTGCATCCCGAGTGAGAAGACCAGTTTTGGAAGTTGTGGAGCTGAAGGAAGATCTTGAGGATGTGGAGGAGGATTTTCATCCTCCCTGTCATCATCCGAACTAGAAGGAATGTTGTCAAAAGTAGAAGAGATAAATATAGGTGGCACATATGTCGAATCATGCTTGCATGCCAAAGGTGGCACACCCACCAAACTAGTCTCACAGGATGATATATTTTCATAAAATTTTACATCTCTTCTAATGATTACATTTTTGGATTTGGGATGAAGAAGTATATATCCTTTGACATATTCAGAATATCCAAAAATAATGCATTTTTCACTCTTAGGTTCTAAGACTTTATGTTTCTCATCTGGAATATGGGTCCAAGTTTCACTTCCAAAAACACGAAAGTGACTTTTATTTGGTTTGACTAAGCTCCAAGCTTCTTCTGGAGTTATATTCCTTAAAACCTTAGTAGGAGTGTGATTTACTATGTAATTTTCACAGTTAATTGCGTCTGCCCAAATATTAAGACTAAGTCCTTTAGATTGAAGCATACAATTAGCTATTTCATTTAGAGTGCGATTCTTCCTTTCAACTATACCATTTTGTTGTGGAGTATTTAGAACATTATGTTGCAATTGAATGCCATGCTCAGTGAAAAAGTTGATAAATTTTTGTTAACATATTCTCCTCCATTTTTAGATCTTAACTTAAGAATTTGATGTCCATATTTTTTCTCAACAAAGGCCTTAAAGGCCAAGAACATGTTAAAAATTTCACTCTTGAATTTGAAGAAGCATACCCAAGTGCACCTGGAAAAATCATCAATGAAAGTTAAGAAGTACTTGTAGCCAGAGAAAGAAACAACTGGAAGTGGACCACAAAAATCACTATGCACAAGCTGCAAAGGGGCTGAAGCGTGCCAAGAGGCACGTTTGTCAAAATTGTCCCATTGATGTTTTATGAGTACACAGCCGGAACAAACACCATCTCGGAAAGATACCATAGGAAGACTTATGGCCATATTTTCTTTACATAGATTTTGAAGAGAGCGATAATTTAAGTGTTCAAATCTCTCTTGCCAAAGTTTGATCACTTCATCATTATGAGCAACAAAAACAGAGGGAAGACATGATGACCCAAATTTGTCAAACTTATACAATCTTATGGAATCATCAACAATGCCAGTAGTTAAAATATATCTAGGATCTCTTAGGTCCTTAATTACAACATCATGAGGTGAGAATTCTACAGTTTTCCCTTCACCTAAATGAGTTATCTGATAAACAAATAGAAGGTTGCAGAATAAGGTAGGAACACATAATATATCATTAAACTGACCTTTATCTAGATGAATAGTTCCACACCCTACAACACTAAGAGATCTATCATCACCAACATAAATATTTTTGGTGTTACAATCGTTTAAAGAAGAAAACATGACTTTATTTTTGGCCTTGTGGTAAGAGGCTCCAGAATCAATGAAGCACTCATGAGAATGAGAAGAAGAAGATACATTCAATGCATAACTGGATCTTGATGCTTGATAACCACATGCAGAAAGTTCCATTCCTGAAGATGAAGTTGAAGAGTTCTCCAAATGGAAGTTGTGCTTCTTCATTGCTGCTTCCAAGGCTTCCATCTTCTTAAAAAATTTTGACTCTACGTGGTCATCATGATTACAAAAGTTGCAATGTCTATCTGTCTTCTTCCCTTTGTTTTTATTTTCCTTATCAGTTTGTTGAGTTTCCTTTTCAGTTTGCGGTTGAAATTTATTAGGACCCTTGTTTGGTTTAGGACCATTCTTTTTATGATGTTTCTTCTTAGGATTATTTGGATGTGGTTGCTGCTGGGATGCTAAAGCTTTCTTATAAGAGTTTCCAATATTAATAAGACCAATGTGTAAGAGTTTTTCTTGTTCTCTTATCAGAGAATCACAAAATGCATCAAAAGAGGGGGACTTGTAGGCTGTCCCTTGAGAAATGAGGGCTTCTCTAGTGGAATGGAAGGTGGAAACAAATACAAAGTATGTAGGGCCTAGCTTAGGAAGAATGGAATAGATAAGACTACCATCTTCCTTTTTAACTTTACAACCTTCTACAAGAAGTCTAAGGGTCTTGAATTTGGACAAAAAATATTCAATAGAGTAGAAATTATTGGGGTCCAAAGTAAGCAACTCATTTTCAAGCTGGTGGGCTCTGATTTCATTTTGAATGCCAAAAGCAATATTTACATTTTTCAGAGCTTCATGAGGAGAGTCAATTTCTTGGATATGAAATCTAAGATCTTGAGCAATGGACATTCCTATCAACTCTCGTGCTTGATATTGTTTATTTTCTGATTTATCATTTTTATCTCCATTTATAGGTTTATATTTTTGTCCTATGGCTATTCTATAATTTCCTTTACTTCTAAGTAAGTCTACCATGTAGGATAGTCATTGGAAATAATTGGTGTTGTTAAGAATACCGGGCATGCACTTTCCATTTTTAAAAACTAAAGCTGAAAATGTTTAAACTAACTTCTCCAATGGAAATCTCTCGAAAAAAACGATTCTGAAAACAGCTTTCGGATGAAAAAGTTATGCCTTTTTGAAAAAAAGTTAGAGTAGATGCTGAGTAGTTACATGATAGGTTTAAAGTTGGTGATGAAGTTGTACTTTTAAAAATAAATTCCTCCCATTTTCCAAACTTAATAAAAAAACTCACTTTTAAAAAAATACTACTTTATGTGATCCACTTTTATAAATAAGTGAGAGTCACTTTTACAATGTTACTTTTACATGTATTTTTTAAATAAAACCATTTTTTTATAAAAAACAAACAACTTGCCAAAATGCTTTTTAAGAAAAAGTAACTTGACAAGAAGATTTTTAAGAAAAAGTAACTTGAGAAAAAGCTTTTTAGAAAAATAAGCTTGACAGATAGACTTTAACCCAAGACTTTTATTCTCATAAAATAACTTTACACCAAGTGAGCTAGTAAAAGGATTATGTAATTGTTTGAAAGGAGGAAGGGAGTTTTTTTTTCTCTTTGGTGTACATGCTTTTTCCTGCAAAAAAAACACAGTCATGCACACTAAAACAACAAAAAAATACAAGTCTTATGGCAAAACGTTAGATTTTCGATTAGTCCATTCGACAACTATATATTTCTCTTGCTATTTCTGATTTCTCAAGATCGCACAAATTTGCGGGGAAAGAGAATATGTAGTAGAATAATATTGTCTTCCTACACAGTGCAGAGCAAAGAGAATATGCAGATACGAGAGTATAGATCCGGTAATTTAAAAAAACTATGAACCAAAATAAATAGAGGGATTAATAAATATAACTGCAAAAAGCAATGCTTTATACCTCCATATCTAAAATGACATAACTTGGGCAACAAGAAACCTTTTCGCATGAAATGAAATGGATTCCTCACTGTAAAATGGGATCCAGACACAAAAGAATAGTTCTCCCGACGCGAAAGTGGTTAGAAACAGTAGATATAGAAAACGACAGTTGCATGCAGTCAAACCGGCTTTAGATTTGGATTAACAATGGATGTGGCCCTCAAAACAACTCTGGTACCATGTAGTAATTTACAAGGTGAGTTCCTTATATCAAACACCAAATGTCACCGCTCAAAAATAGATCAAAAATTAGTACACTAGTATTTGACGTGGTTAAAACTCTCAAAGAGGGAAATAGTCCACGGCATGAGACAACGTGGTCACTTTAGACAATTTATTAATATAAAAAAAAAAAATAGATAAGCTTCTCTCATAAATGATCACCAAACAAATGACTCTCCATGCTCTTTAAATAGAGATCATGGACCAATCGGGTGCTAAGCCAAGGATCAAGTGTCAGTAATACCGAGGAGGGAATGAACCGTCGGATCACTACATATCATGACCGTCGAATTATAAGTTACAAATGTACATAGTACAGAAACACACTTTACCTAACTCTATGCTAGATCAAGTTATAGATTATTATTTTCAATTATTTTAAATGTATTTTTAAATATATTAATAGATTCAATGCCTTGAAAACTTTTGAGATATTAAAATTTCGTAGATTATATAACTCATAATTATTATTCCTCAAATTTTTTTTAGAAAATCCAAAACATTTATTAATTACAATACACTAGTAACTAAAGTTATTTTAGTTAATATAACTAGCCAATTATCCTTTTCATTTTTAGATAATAAAAAATTGGTTAGATAATTCTAAGATAAATTTCATTTACTTACTAACTAGGGCTCATAAAAGTTTTTTTTTTTTTTTTTTGTAATTTTGGTAGTACCTTTCTATTCATTCATGCAAACAATAGGTCACAATAATAAAATATGTTCAATGGTCTCAACCTGCCTGAAAGAAACTAGCAATTGCACCATATGTTGCAAAGGAAACGATGTAAAGCAATAACAAAGGAAATAGTAGTATAGAGTAAGTTGAGTTTTAAGGTGGTGAAGGAGTTGGAGCTTAATAATATGCATCATTTTGGGAAGGATTTGGTAGCTAGATGCATATGGAGGCTCATATCAAATAAGGGTCTATGAAGCTAAGTTATCCTCTAAAATTACAATGAACCTAATTCATTAGAAGACCTTCCAAGAATACTCATAATATAATTTGTTGATATGTTGGAAGGCCATTGTCCAAGCCTTGATGAAGAAATTGAGTTTTAAGGTGGTGAACGAGTTGGAGCTTACGAATATGCATCATTTTGGGAAGGCTTTGGTAGCTAGATGCATATGAAGGATCATGTCAAATAAGGGCCTATGAAGCTAAGTTATCCTCTAAAAATACATTGAATATTCATTAGAATGCCTTGGTATTGTTCGCTCATCACGAACAACCCAAGTAACAACACAGTAGCTAGAGACTAAAATCCCCAATACTATTGTTAGCTCCCGTTGACATCCCACTAGATCCCATAGGAACTAACATTGAACAAGCTCATTCCTTAATAACCAGTTTCATAAAAAATACAAAAGCCAAGCCGACATTGAACGTTCAATTATATCAGTTATTTAGCATTGAACGTCCTCATTCCCTAATATCAAGTTTGATATATAACCACTTTTGCAAAGTAACAGCTGTTTGATTAAATCACTTATATATAGAGAGATACATATCCCTTAGTGGTATAATTGCTGGTAATCTAGAGAAATATGAGGCACCAATTAAATGTCTTCTAGATCTACAAATCCTGACCATGAACATTTGATATTTTGTTCATATTGCAAAAAGAGCTTGCAGTCTTGACACTAAACATGTAAAAGTAGCAGTATGCGTGTGCCTAAGTGAAGAGCCACACATCGACCTCAGATCTAGGAAAAGTAAAATTCAAATATATAGGATGATATCCTATAGAAACAAAACACATCTCAAACATGAGCCGCAGATAATGTTTCCAATTGCTTGTCTTTTCAAAGCCTACCTACTAAGAATTTGGCGACCTGCCATTTGCTGCCGAGACTTTGGAGCCCCACTCAAGTAACTCTTTTCTTCTATCATCCTTGTGTAAAATAGCTTCGATGAAGCATAAGCTATCCTTTTTGGGTCCTAGGGAAGTCTTAATAACCTCCACAACGTCTTCTTCTATTTTAACCTGCATAGAAAGAAGCAATATTGTTAAATGAGCATACAAATACTCAAAGCAATTAGATGCGCACTGAAATCCTGGAAAAAGGTCCACATATTCTCAGGCATTGGTGACACGATACAGAAACCATGCAGAGATAACAATATAAAAATACTCCCATATAATAATAATCTACAAGATGATCTAGCAGATTAAGATCATGCTAAAGATACTTCAGAAAAACATATTAATTGGGCAATCTGCATTCTCTAAGGCTGATACGAAACTATAAAGAGATGACAAGAATAGAAAACTCACATAATAAGAATCAAAAAAAGAAACCAACAAATTAATATTATGTTTGAGATATTTCAGCATAAACAAGTTGATTGTTCCATCCGGAAAAAAGTCCACGAGGCATGGTAATATATAAAATTTCAAATTATGTAGTGTTGATGTGAAGAGAGAACACCCATATGATAAGAATCAATAGCAGAAGAGACAAGCAGATTCAGATTAAGAGACATGATTAGGGAGAAGCCCTCAGCAAATGGAAAAAGGACAAGCAATCATAGCAAAGTAATACCTATGCTTATGCAAAAAAATTCCAATATCATAAAAGAAACAAGAAGCCCTAGAAGGGTTGGCCATGCTAGGAATATAGATAAAAAATACCTTGGTGGTCCAGCATTTTCCTTCACCATTATGAAGGGCATCTACTAAACCAGTGTAGTTCCAATTCTTTATGACATTGTATGGTCCATCATGAATTTCGACCTCTATAGTATATCCTCCATTATTGATAAGAAAAATGATAGGATTCTGCTCATTTTGAATCATGGTAGACACATCCTGGACTGTGACCTATTCAAATAAGGAATTTTGGCATAAAAACTCATTAATTTCTGGACAAATGAGAGAATTCAAATAAAATTCAATACTTTAAATCTTGTAGATATTGATACTCGAGCATTGTTATCCATTGAGAAAATATTTCAAAGTTTAAAACAAAAATCCTTGCATCTGCACCTGGAAGCTTCCATCACCAATGCATGCAATTACATGCTTGTCTGGAGTTGCTTGAGCATATCCCAGTGTTCCTCCTACAGACCAGCCAATTGATCCGTACTGCATTTGGAACTCATACCTTCCAAACAAATATTTATAACAGGAAACAAACAACTTGCAAATATGCAGACAATTGTACCTGCGAATATAGCACTATGAGAGGGACCAAGAAAGAACTAAAAGACTAGGTCCCTCATCAGAGATCAATCATTTCTCTCTTTATCACAATTGGATTTTTGGTGTTTAATTGACTAATGCATACATTAAAACCAAATAGTTTGCTTCAAAATTAGGCATACCTATGTATTTAGTCCTTCCAAAGATTCCTAAGCTAATCTAGGATGCTAGGAAATGATATGCATAAACATGTAAAAACTGTTCAGCAAAAGAAATACTCGAGGTTTTCACCACTTGGTAACAAACAGACTAGTAAATTACAGAATTTCCTTTACAGAGAAAAGATGTTTGACTTACCCACACTTTTCTGGCAATTTAAGTTTCCGGCAATTGAACCGAGAGTCACCAATTTCAGAAATTACAGCAGTTTCATTAGTTAGAATGCCCTGCAAACAACCATTTTATATCATCAAATTCAACAATAATCCCACTGGAAATGTACCCCATAAGATAAGAATGAAGCCAACTAAAAGAGAATCGTTTGACTAATTTTATTTTCAGAATTTGGTCAGATTCTTCGAGGCCTTTCTTGAATGTGTTTGAATAGCACTTTGACCCTTAAGGGCTCATTTGGTGCACTTTTCAGGAGAACACCTTCCGGTACAAAAATACGCCGATAATTTTCCAAACATGTGGGGTTGCGTTTCACCTTCTTTGCAAGAGCTTCTAAGAAATCTTTCATCAAGACACACCCAAAACTAGGCCCATTTCCCACAGTCACCCTGTTAGGCTGCACAATTATAGCTTTCTCCTTTTTCAATAGAAAGGAATATCCCACTGAATTATAGTCATTGAGAATTGGACCTGCAAATAAGTATGTATCCGCAGACTCAACTATTTCAGCACAGAATGAAGTACTGATTGCACCCCAGTAAGTTCCTATGAAGTATGGATGAGTCTCTGGAAACTGTCCCTTAGCAGAGGGCATTACAGACATGGGATAACCCGATGCATCTGCTAATTCCACAAATGCATTTTTTTCCTGAGCTACCCTCATCTTTGGACCACTTACCAACACTGGCTTCACCGCTACATTTAGAAATTCTGATGTTGCTTCCACAACAACTTCCAAACTTTTAGGATTGCTTAGCCTACAAGAATCCAAAGGAAACCATGTCAAAAAAAGATTAGGATTAACTAAATATCAATGGTTAATAATAGAAATTCATTATTTCAAATTTAAAGCCATAAATAGATTTGGAAATTAATAAAATAAAATTAGCTTCAAGCTTGCTAGAATGGCCCAGTTCTAGTACTGGTTAAAGTAATAGAACATCACTGCAAAAATAAAATGCAAAATATCCACAGTATCATGTAGCAAGATCTGGACTAACCTAGATTGAATCACATGAAAACAAATTAAGATAATCCCAAGATCAATATAATATATCTCATGCAAAAAATTGTGTCCACGGCATTTAAATTTTGTAGGAAATAGTTGGGCAGATACAGTGAATGTGAATGCAGATCCACATCTTGACAATTAGCCGAAAACGGAGACATAGATGCCTTAGAAGGACTACGGAAAATCAATGCAAATAAAACACACAAATTAAGATAATCTCAAGATCAATATAAAATATCTCATGCAAATACATTTATATTTTGAAGGAAACAGTCAGACACAGGGAATAGGAATGCAGATCGATATCTTGACAATTAACCTAGAATGAGGCATTAATCCTTTTGAAGGGCAAGGGAGAATCAATGGCAATAACACCAAAACTGCTAACGTATTGGAGTTTTAAGGAATCTATAACATCCAAATCGACTGTCAGTGAGGTTACTGGAGAAGAAGGATGATAAAATATCAACCCATTAGGGAAAATTCCCGAAATGAAATCTCGCAGAATAGAAATTGTGTGATGTGAAAAGAGGGGAGGAGATAGATTAATGAAACTTCCAAGAATTTGTTACCTGGGTGGTAGACAATATGGAACAGGTTGTCGGCTGAAAGTGGGGTGCTGAATGACAGCAAGATTACAGCTGATCGGATCAATTTAGCACACTAGTGAAGGCAATCGATTATTTACAGGGATGAGCCGCCATCAGATTCCGCATGGGAAATCCCAATTGGGTTGATTTTGGGTTGAAAGAAGGAGGCATCGGCACAATTGCGTTAACCAGCTTTGACGCTAATATTTTATATCCATTTTTGCCCCTCTTAGCGAAGATTCTATCTAGTCATTGTCCTGTTAAGTGGAAATGCCCGCCCAAGAAGTTTAAAGTCATTTTCATAACTGAATAATCAATCAAGGGTTGAAATCATTTGAATCGTCTAACTTCAATGGTACATAATGGTATAGGTGGCATTTTAGGTGGGTTGTTTTCAAATAAGACGCTTTACAGTGTAACTAGGACTGTTGGCTTCTGAACAACATTATAAACCACTCATAATTTTAAGAGTTTAATTCTATCCTTCCAAGAATTATAGGCCATAAAGTCTATCAACCATCTAAACTTAAAACTATAAAAGTAAATGTTATCTGACAAGTTCATCATAAGGAAACCAAAATTTAACTATCTTGTTGCTAATCATAGACGATTCTACCAGTGTGGGGTCCATGACAGTTGACCCTGGAATTTCAGTTTGAAGCAAGCCCTGAAGTTGTCTTTCAATGAGGCCAAGGCAAAAGTTCTAGTGATTTAGTTGTAGCTGGAGTGATCGAATCTCTTTCTTGATATTAAGGAGGCTCGGTTCAATCCTCAAATTCCCCGTCGCATCCATTGTAGATGTTATGGCTTTCGCCATTATGGATTTCATCAACCAGTAAATATGCATCGATTGTCTTAAGAGTGTAAGCCGTCCTCGAGTATGCCCAGGATCAGAAGCTAACATAGTCCAGTCCTCGACCTAGACTTCTTCCACTGCCTTTGAATTCAATTTTGTCTCCTAGGATGAAATCAAATTCTTCACCTCTGCTGGCAAGCCTACGCTATAAGCATGCAAGGTATTTTGCATATTCTCTGTGTTAGTTTTCTGACCTCTCTAGCATGGGTTGACACCTTTTGCTCTTTTCCCTTATCCCTCATCTTCTTACTGTCGCAACCACCCCACCCTTGAGTTTCATTACTAGGAGTTGCCTTCACCATGCTAGATTTTTATGGACCACCCAACAACTGCACAACCACTCGAACCCACACTGGAGGGAAGACCCATGGTGCAGGAGCCGAAGCGGATAGTAGTTTAGGAAGACATGTTATGGTAAAAAATACAAAAAAACCATTAAATATTCTCTGCCAGACAATTAAAACTAATATATGCCCTTGTTGACATATATACATTCCTTCATCCCACAATAATTTCCTTCGGTGTTCCAAGAACCAGATTTTTCCATAAATACTTAGCAGAGCCTGGAAATTAACTGTGGACCCTTTGAATTCAGTCATATAGGGTTTTGTAGTTTGGGCTTGCATAAAACCCATATCCACAGATCTTCCCTTAACGTTCCAGAGCAGCGAGACCCAGAAACGGAAAAACTCATAAAAATTACAGGTATCTACCATATCCAGAACAAACAACAAGAACCAAAAAATTCCCATTTGAGAAAGCAAACCTTCATAATAAATGGAAATTGACATTAAAAATACATGTAATTCATTATTTCTAGACATTTCAACTTTTTGGCGCGTCAATTTCCTCCTACCCTTGCATGCAGAATGAATGTTCAGAGGCAAAGCTTCCAACCCATTTACCAGAAGAGCCCAAGAAACATACCAGATTTTATAAATAGCCTCAACTCTGTGCCATGACAACGTTGTCGCCGTCTCACTCACCAGTTTCTGGAGCCAACTGATCGTAATTTCCACCCACTCGAAAAGCCAAGTATGAATCTAAACAAATGGTCACATGCAGAATGCGTCTCACACCACCTGGAGGGGGAGATAACCTCCTTTCAATCCCTATTCTAACAGCAAGCTACGGGTCTGCCATACCATGAATGTGAATATTGTGTGGGAGCATAGGCATGATTTCTTCAATTGATTTTTTTTTTTTTTTTTTGAAAAAGATCATGTGGGAGCATGGGGAGGGTCGCCTACTTTCCTGATCACCTATGCTCTTATTCATTTATTTGATTACTATGCGGATCTATTCCCTCCTCGCACTCTAATCGGGGGTAGGGCTCATAAAAGTTGGTCAATTATAGTGCGTAGAAAAAAAAATTGAAATAATAAAAAATTAATTCCATCATTTTTAAATAAATTTGACAAACCTATTCCTTGATGGGGGTGGTACCTAACAGGAGTGATGTACAGGTTGGGGTATTTAATACCCTACCCACACGACATTTTTAATGATGAATCATGTCGACGAAGCCTCTCGGGGTGAGTGGGGCAGAAGTTTCTCGATTCCACTTGTGGTATATCTAGTATTTGGACAAATGCTAGTATTTTTGGTGGGCATAAGGAAATGGGGTTGAAGAACTTGGTGGGTGAAATTTCTCCAAGAGTGCAGGGTGGTCATTTGTCTCTGCCATCCCTTGCCCTCTATTTTATGAAAACAAGCTCGAAACATAATTTAGGTATTGATGGTTATGCCTCTTCCACAGTGGTGGATCAAGTCATAATTATTTGGGACACGAGCTTAGGGAAGCCTATGCAGGCAGCGAGAAAGATCCCAGAATTGGTCCGTGTAAGACACTAGGGTAGGCAGGTTTCTAAAGCATTGGCTCTCCATGTTTCCCTTATTTCTATTCCCCTGGTAAAATATACATGCCTTGCTTTAATTTCAATTCAAGTTTGGTTCCTCGGTTGGTCTGGTATTTTATATGTAGTAGTGTTTGTAGGGCTATTGGTGTTTTTGTAGAGGCTGTGAGTTGTGGCGGAAGCCCGCTTGTGGGTTTTGTTCTTTTATTCTATAGAAATTCATCTTTGGTGGACCTATGGGGAAGTGGGGTTGTTGCTTCTAGGATTATGTTATCTCTTGTATGGTCTAAGAGCTATCTTCAACTTAAAGTGGCTTGGATGAGTTCGGGTCTTTGGTTGTGTCTTGTGTTTGGTGTGGGAGATTGTTGGTCTTGCCCAGGAAGGAGGACGAAAGGTTGTAGACCTGTTAATAGATGCTATCAGTGTGATTCATATTGTGTATCCTACATTGTATCTTATCTGAGCGGGTGGTGGAAAATATTGAGCTGGAAGCTTATACAATGCCAACGTGGATGCACTCGTAGGTGTGTAGGGCCTCAGGGATAAGGAATTGGTCATCATCCAGAAAAATGAGATTTTGGCAAAGAGGTGGACCGGCAGCCAACCCCTTCCTCAGGGAGAGTAGACTTTACCCCTCCTTTTGATTCCTAGAATAAAAAATTCACCAGGTTACTCACTCTTAGAATAGCTAGCTCAATATTGGCATGAGGACCACAAGGAAGTTATTGATTTTATGAATGACCTCTAATGTGATCAATGACATATGACAGATAGGTTGGTCTCACCACATTGCAGCAAAAACTAAAAAATTTAGGAAAGGCTAGACTATCTAGAAGACAAGATGGAACACATAGAAGCTCACGAGCATGAATCCTTTCTTCCTCCTTCCCTACCTAGCATTGGACCCCCTACCTAGCATTGGACCGAGTGCTCTAACTCTAGGTAATTTGGATGAACAATAATGATTGTTTGTTGTATTTTGTTTCTTGGGCTCTTTTGATTATTTTGGACTATCTGTATGTGGTCTCATAGTTCCACTATGTTGTTGTCAATATTTTTTTAACATTACTTACTAACAAATCCGATATTTATCATTTTCATAATTTAATTGAGAATTTTGAAAAAAAAAACTTGAAAGAAGCAACTCAAGGCAATTAATACTACTCATGTTAACGTGTGATTTCCTAAAGTATTTTTGATACTATATGCTTGTTCATACTACATTTCATGATAGGAAAAAGGGGCTACTTCATAGTAATATTAAAATTTAAATATTTATTTTAAAGACATTGTTAATTCTATGAAGTAAAGGAATTAAATATATTTATTAACAATTATTATTAGATAGTTAATCTAATAATTAGATTAAAAGAAACTTTCACATAAATAATTTATAAGAAATTTTGTATTTATGTTATTAGTATAGATAAGGAAAATATAGTTAATAGTTAAATATATATAACAATTTTAGTGGGTTATGTTGTTTACTTTTTATGTGAATTTAAGAAATGTTTTTTTACATTTGTGTATTTCATTTATATATATTCACAAATTTCATTTATATATATTTATTGGTATAAATTTGTGAGTTTTATTTAGAAGGGATTTTAATTAGACACTTATTAGGGCTTTTCTTTTGAATTAACTCACATAACATTTTCGTAGACTTTTCCTTTCCATGAATGACACCTCTACACACATTTTTTAATGCTACTCTTCTTGGCATCTGTGCATCATATTCACGTTGAAGTTCCATCGAAGTTCGAGGGCACATCTCTTCATTGTACGAGCCCAACGCCAATCTATTAAATCCTAGACGTGTTGGTTGCATAGTAGTAATTTTTTTAATGCTACTCTAATTTGCATCTGTGCACTATATTTAAGCCGAAGTTCCACCGAAGTTCGAGGGCATATCTCTTCATTGTACCAGCCCAACGCCAATCTATTAAATCCTAGACGTGCTGGTGGAATAGTCAGAATGTTATTAGCACTTGTCCAATCTATTAAATCCTAGACGTGTTGGCTGAATAGTCGGAATGTTATTGGCATATTTTCATTGTACGAGAGTGGTCTTCTTATGAGCATTTACTTTCGCTATGAATCCTGCCAAATCTTCGGTGATCTCTATCCCATCAACGATTATTTACCCTACTATGTTTTTGTCCCATCTACGCTAACTGAATACATAGTGGTCAGGAGAAATGGCCTCCAGATATTTGCACTTTGCATGGATTTTGATGGTTGAGCATAGTGCGTGACTTCTTGTTGCCCTGGACTGGACTAGCCTCAATGAAATGCATTTCTCAGAGAGGAATTGACTAGACCTCTTTCACTGTATAATGCGAAAAATTATCAGGTGAAAGCTACTTGTTTCACAGATTCATTTTACCAGAAAGTTCAAAATCCTTTGTTTCAGCACATGCAGCGGAAATCGGGTGAACGGATCATTTAACTTAAATTGCGGGTTGGGTTTGATTCAATGTTTACTCTCACATTAAGATTTAAATCATTGTTATATGATATTTGGAGGCTTAAAATATAGAGAATTACTCCCACCTCATATTTAAATCGTGTCCATATGTTTTCTTGGGGTTTCAAATATAGAGAACTATCTTATTCTATGAGACAAAACCATATAAAATTTGAATGGGTTGATTAGGTCCAGATTAAAGTTTCACGACGTGGTTAGTGGTTGTCTAACCACATAAAAACATCTCTTCCTATCTTTGAAACGTAGTAGGATCAATCATATGACCAAGTCGATCAAATTTTAATAATATGTGGTGGAGAAATATTTCTCGTTTATCCATAAATATAAAAAATTAATTGAACTAAGATAAGGAAAAGAATAATTGTATTTGAAATAATTATATTTCATTATTTTATTATTATTGATTATGATTGCTATTATTAATATGTGTGTTTCTTTACTTCTAACTTTAAATTGTTATTTTTTTTTTAAACAATTAATATAACTTTTTGGATTTGTGTAATATTTATTTCAAATATTATAATTATTTTATTTTAAATTGATATATTTTTAATAATTGAGTAATAATAAAAAATTTATTATATTGTATACATATAAGTAATATTTTTTCTTTATATATTAAATTTCATATTTATTTAAAATAAAATTCTAATATATAATTAATATTAGAATTAGAATTATTTTATATAATTAATATAAAATAAAATTTATATTGATATACATTTTACTCATGACAAACATTTTATTATATTATGTGCATTTATTATATAACTAATATTTTTTAGTTTTTTTATATATTAAATGTCAAAATAAAGGAATGGTGAATCTTTAATAATAAAGATTATATTATATTATGTAATAACAATTTTATTATATGTCAAAATAGGTGAATGGATCTTTAATAACAAACATTTTATTATATTATATACATTTATTATATTGTTAATATTTTATTTTTATATATATTAAAAAATATAAAAAATAGATGAATGTGTCTTTACATTTTTTAACAAGGATATTTAAAATAAATTTTTAACAAGTACATTTAAATGTTTATTCAAATTTAAAATTTATTTTTATATAAATATTTAAGATTTTAATATAAACATTTTGTTATATTATGTATTATGGTGAATGGATATTTTTCTAAAAATGGTATGGTGTAATGGTGTAATGCCGTACAATGGACTTTTAATAAGGATATAGTCAATATATTTGAATGGATCTTTTTCTAAAAATTGAATTTTTAAATAGTTATATAAATACTTTAATTTTCAAAAAATATTTTTATATAAATATTTAATTTTTTTTATATATTTAATAGATTTATTATTTTAACGAAATTTTATAATTGTAAAATTTATCAAATATAATTTCTATACATTCACTTTAAAATTATATTTATAAAATATAATTTATGTACACACTGTAAAAATATATAAAATATAATTATTAAAATATTAAAAAGGTTAAATAATAATAACTAAATTAATTTATTGATATAAATTAATTAGATCGATATGTCTTTCTTTTGAATCAACTCACCTCAGATTTTTTTCAATTTTTTTCTTCTGCAAGTCACATGTGTACACTACCATATTTATGGCCACATCTGTCACATTTTAACTACTTGGTATGGAATCTCTTAACTAGTGTAGCATGCTTATAAAATGGGCGAGGTCTCCTCCTCTGCTTCCACATTTCCGCAGTTTAAGAGAAGCTATTTTTATTTGAAGACATGGAGTATTTTTGAAAAATTTCTTTATGAAGGCATGAAGTATTTTTACAAAATATCTTTATGATTTTAATTATTTATTTTTAATTTTCTCTCTTATTGAAAGCATGAAGTACTTATTCTGAGGTATTTATGTTTTTTGGGGTATTTGGTCCCAATAGAATTGGATTTTAGGTTTCCAATTTTGTGAACATGGGAAACCAAAGGAATTTCTTATCAAGGCACGATCGAAAAAGAACTGATTCAACAGATAAAAATGAGAGATTACAAAAAAAGGGGCAAGAGGAAAGGGAAAGATTAAGCCATGAAATAAATGTGGAGGTAGAGCATCGTGAAATAGATGTAGAGATGCATGACAATGACAAGGAAATGAGAAATGTTGAGGAACTTGTCAACAAGAATATTGAAAACACAAATGTCCAAGAGAATATTGATATCGATCTCACTAGTGAGTCAATAGTTTCTTCAATTTGAATTTTGTATTTTCTTTTAAAAACATTGTAGTTCAAGATATTTTTAAAATTAAAAATATGTATATGTCAATTTCAAATTAGAAGTTAATATTGTTTTTTATGCACGGACAACATCAGAAGCACAAGAAGATACTACCACACCTCAAATTTCACTGTAATTAATTGGAAGTTCCAAGAACATTGCATACAACTACAAGTTTCTAGAAAATATGGATCCAACTAAAATTGAAGAATTGGGACCACCAATGGCTAAAAGGACAATTCGAGATAAAGTAAATTTTGGTTTGAAACATATTTTTGAAGGTAAGTCTATCATAGCACAAGCTCAGATGTTACGTGGATTTTTAAAGCACAAATATCTCAAAAATGTTGTGGAATTATTGGGCATTAAAAGTGAGAAAGGTTTTAGCAAATGAAATGGTATCAAAAAATTTGATGTCGACACTTGCCACACTAGCCAAAAAGTGATCTCAAGTTGAAAAGAATGCTCATAGAGCACTTTTATTAGGTGTAGTCACGAAACGAACTTCATTAAGTCGGTTGATGTCAGCAATTTCAAAATTGTTTAAAACATCAAGAAAAAGTTTATGGAGGCATACAAAATTTAGAATTCAATTAGATGAGAATGATGAACTTGCATGTTGGGCTAATATCTGCAGGCATCCATATCTTGATAGACTTCCTAATGGTGTGAGGGATAGGGTAAAATAGTTTTAGGATTTTAATTCTCGTGTGTCGCCAAATGAAAAGAATTATGTGTGATGCCGTATATCTAAGGGAGTTTATGAATCTCATTCCAAATATATAACACAGGTCAGTCAAGTCGAATTATTCCAGAACTTTATGGAGAGTAATACTGATGCGAAGATTTCCCTTAGCATATTTGTGAAGATTAAACCATGGTATTTCAGGCCTATCATTGTTTGAGACACATGTTGTTGTCGATACCATGTAGAATTCCAATTATTTTATGAGACATTTGTAAAATTTGGCATAAAATATTGGTCAAATGACCCCCCTCCTTCAAGTGTTCATGAATTTTTATCAAAGATATTATGTGAACAAGAGAATAATGAATTATTTTATAAAAAATAATGTGTTGGTGGAAGAAAATGCGTAGAATGTTCTCATTTGGCACTCTATGATGCAAAGTATCCCATTGATCCTAATAATCCTAGACTGTCAAATCTTAGTCTGAATTGGAAGCGATATGAAAATGTTACTTACACTCCTGTTGCAGATTCAAGCACAAGATAAAAAAATATCACTTTACTTAACGACGAGATTCTAGTGACATAATTTATTGAGAAGTTCAGGGTGCAAATATACAAATATATTAAGCATTATCATATAGCACAATGGCAAGATTTACAGTTCAAGCAATCACGTGATGTGTTCCCAAAAGGAGCAATATTATCAGTGATTGATTTCGCTGAGAATTACACGTTTAGTCCACAAAAGGAGATACAAAGTGAGTATTATCATTAAGACCAAGTATCTATATTTGTTCATTGTTGGGGTTCCCATGTTTTGGCCAGATCGGCAAGACCAAAAGATGAGACAACATCAGAACCACTTTCAGACCTCAAGATCTAGCCCTCCTGGGTCCAGAGAGGGATCTCTCTATATGAGCAAAGGTTTATGTCTATGAAGCTCAAAGTTTAATATTTTAGGCTAGTTATAGGCACAGGTTTGTTTGTTTGATTGTTTGTTTTGGTTGCTGGTTATCAGGAATGAAGGATTCAATGTAAGATCAGTATGAGCAAAGAGGGATAAGGCAGAGGTGAAATATTCCAGGAAATATTCAAAACCATTGGGCAATGGAGTCAGGAAAGGATTTTCTTGCTAATCAATAGGCAGGCTTTCATTTGGGCTAGTCATTTGAAACTTAGGATCTTCAAGATGATTATGTGACATGGGAAGTAGGAGGGGAGGAGATAACACAGATTTCAGAGCACGAAGTTATAGATCAGTAGGTCGTACAAGGATCCTAGTGGACAGGGCTAACTCTAATCCCCAGTGTTCCCAAATCTTCCAAATAATCAATAACAAGAAACATCTAAGAACTGAATTCATTTAATTCATACATCAGAGAGCAGGCAATAACATCCACTACACTGGTTAAACCAACTGAAATCATTTCTCAGATAATACATTCAGAAGAAAAACGTAAATGGTAAGGAGAGCAAGAACATATGGTACCTAACTAGGGTAAATACTATGCCAAACTTCTGATGCAAGCCAGTAGAAATGAAATGAAATGAATGTAAACACACAGAGATAGGAAAACATCACCACTGCTTCAGATCAAGATCCAAAGAAATGTGCTTGTCATATTAAGTAACAATACCAATCAAGTACAATATTTCCAATAGTTGAATACTCAGTCTGAAAACATATCCTTCAACTTATCTTACAATCTTTACACGGAGACTGTGTCTCAAAAGAAACTACTTGCAGTTCTCTGATAACTGATCAACAACCTTTTACAATAGTTTCTCTCTGAGTTTTATAGCTCTAGAGGAGCAGAGAAGGTAGGTGAAGAACTAAATGCAGTATTAAAAACTCAGGAGATGAAGAAGGCCGAAACCCATCGTGTATAAGTCCTGTGCATTAATCTCTGGTGTTATTTGGATAAACGAAAGATCTTCTTCAGACTTCAGATTACTCTGATATGACTCTGATGTACACTGACTGCAGTACTATGTCGTACTAGTGGTGAATAAACAAAACGACTGAATGGACTACCATACTTGTGAAACAAATGCTCTGGTAGCTCTAGACTGTGGTTAAGGCGGAAATTTCTTCAGGAGCACGGTGTGGAATAAAGACTACATGGGCGCTTTGTCCTTTATGGAGGAAAAGCATTCTTCTGCTGTATAAACCCTGATATGCATTGATTTGTGTGTGTTGTACCTTCTGTGTGATCCTTGGGTCTTCAATATGGTGTTTTCCTTTTAAACCGCTATATTAATGCTCATAATCTTCAATACTGAACCTTGCAATCCTTGATCATTAGCCGATTTTTCTCCACTGCTTTATAAATGCCTCGATCTGCAAATCTGGGTTTTAACGGCGCCGAACAGGTTTTTTCTTCACGAAGATTGACCTATCCTTTGATAACATTTATTCTGCGTCCATCTTTCTTGACACTTCCCTGTAGTACCAGCTTCCCGGATTCAACTTTCTCTGTGCAACACGCCATTATAATAATGCATATGAATCATGGTGGTCTTCCCCATCTTTGAAACCCTGCAAAACATGAAAACAGTTATGAATACATTTATGGGGGTGGCGGACACAATGGAGACGATGAGAACGGCCATGTAGGACGAATAGATGGCAGAATTGTGCAGGCTGATGCGGTGAAACGATGAAATATGCTCTGGAGAATGTGAGCGTAGCAGAGCAGGTGGAACGAATGAGAGTCAGCATAAAAACATTAAAAATGGCCCTTTGGACGAATATATATGAAGGGACGGGCAAATTGTACGGCGAAGACACGTGGAGGTGACGTGGCGGAACCGGGCGATGGCGGAAAAGTCAAAAGCAGACAATTAAATCTGGGCTGTCCGATCTCGGCGGAGATCGATGGTGGAAAACATGACGGAGGGCAATGGACCGGTGGGCCAGGGTACGGAGACCATAGATTAAACTCCGCGCAGGTTCATCGAGTGTCAGCCGTCAGATGAAGAGCCCCAGATCGGACGGTTAATAGGCATTTTGCTGTGCATCCTTGGATGAACAATAACGCGCGATGGAGGGTAGTTTTCCAGCCGGACGTTGAGACACGCGTCGCTCGATGTATGGATTCGCTGGGCACTCGGGAAATACTGCCCACCTTTTCAAGGTGGTGCGATAGAAACCGGGCTGTTTTCTAAACAGTGCATGGGTAGGGACCAGGGGGGCTAGCAGAATCCGGACCGTTGATCATTGTTTACATTGGACGGCGATTGCCCTGACTAAAATATTACACAGAAAGCCTTTGTAAACCACAAAATATAATATTTTTCCCATTTTCAAAGGGAAAAACCCTTTTTATAGGATCCGGGGTGAGAAATAAATGGTGGGGCCCTGGGGAAAACATCGCAATCACAGATTGGGAGATGGAGAAAATCGTAAATCGCAGAACAAAACTTGCGATGCGATGGGGCGAACTACGATGGGGCGATCGCATCGCAACTATTTGCAACGCGATCAAATCGCATCGCAAATATTTGCGATGGATCAAACGGACATAAAGAACGAAAATGCGATTATGCGATTGCGATATAAGCGGCGGGTCTTATAATAAGGTTGGAAAGTGGGTTTCTAACCCATTTAATGTGATTTAAAGGTTAGGAAGGGGAACGATAGAGGAATAAGGGGGGAAAAAGGCCAACAAAGGGTAGGGGAAGGATATAAAGGGGATTTGAAAAGGTAAGAAGCGAAATAGAAGGGGAAACAAAATAGAAGCTAAGTGGGGGTGAAAAAAGAGGGAAAAGGGCCTTTGGGCATTTCTTCACAAACAGAGAGGCTTTGTAAGGGAAAACAGTAGAGTGGATTTATTCAAAGGGCAAAGACACAAAGAGGCTTCAAGGATGATGTGTTTTCAGGAGAAATGCATTCCTTGAAGGCTCAGAAACATTTTAGCCCCCTGTTTGCTTGTCAAAAATTTATAGGGGGGCTAACAGTGGCTCCACATGGGGATGACTTCTTCTTGAAGGAGTCAAGAATTCAAAAGATGATCTTTGGTGTAGGCCAGATGCCTACTGCTTGGCTCATCCCCTTTTTCTTTGATCAGCTGCCACATTATGAATATATTACATCAGCAGAAACATTTTTCCCAACAACGCTACCTACCCACGCTACAAGCTTAGCATTTTTTCTTCTTCTAGGGTGCATTTGAGCTAGCAGACCCTTTACATCTTTTTATTTTTTCAAACAGAAAATAAACCTATTCTAAATCTACCCTTATTGCTCCATGAGACCAGATTAGACTATTGGTCTCATATGTTTCTCTACCTAATCTAATATCTGCTGGGATTAAACTGTCCAACAGATTTCTTCTCTACATTCTACAGCAGAAATTGAAAAACAGTCAAGCCAGGATTAGACTGTCTGACTTGTTGTGGGTCCAAGGCATAAAGACAGTTGCACATGGACAAAATTTGCAGAAAACTGAAAACAAAAATGTGAAGGCTTGAGATATGAAACTTGAAACATCCTTCTTTCCCTTTGTGACTCAAGATTTGAGCATGTTAGAGTCACTTCTTTTTTCATTTCAGCTCTAGTTTTGGGCATGTTAGAGCTGATTCTTCTTTCTTCTTTGCTGGCCCAGATTTTGAGCATGTTAGGACCAGCTGCTTTACTTTCTTTGGCTCAGGTTTTGAGTTTATTAGAGCCACTCTTTTGCATATCATAGGTCCATGTTTTAAGCATGTCTGAACCTCTCTTTTTCCTCTATTTTTTGAAACATTTTTCTTTTTCTTGAAAATAAAAACTGCAATGGTATGTACAATGGAAATGGAAAATGGAAACCATAAATTAGCAGAAGTAATGTTTGAGCATCCTGCCATTAACAGGACCCCCAAACAGTTCAATGCCATCTAATTCTTGTAAGAAGAAAGAATTGGGACCCACAGTGGCCTGGATGAGGTATGGACCTTGCCACAAACTGTCAAGTTTGCTGTGCTTTCCTTTATCCTCTCTTCTCGAATCCCACTTCAACACCTTATCTCCAACTTTGAAATCAGCAGCTTTGGTTCTTTTGTCAAACCATTTCTTTATATTCTCCTGTACTTTCAGTGCTCTTTTGTAGACCTCTTCCCTTGTTTGTTGAAGATGGATTGTCTGATTTATTCTCCTCACCATGCTGTCTTCTTCTGTTTGGATCTCCTGTATCAGTTTGATCACTGGTATCCCAAGGCTGGTAGGGAATACTGCTTCTGCTCCATAGACAAGCTGAAATGGTGACATGCCAATGGACTTCTTGGTTTAATCCTGTCAGCCCACAAAGCATGTACTAGCTTGTTATGCCATGATTTTTTGTTCTCTTCCAACAGTTTTTTGATGATGATCACCAGGCTCTTGTTTGATGATTCATCTAATCCATTACCTTGAGGGTAATAGGCAGTTGAATGACCAAGTGCTATTTGGTACCTGTGACAAAAATCAACCATATTTTTGGATCCGAAAGCAGTAGCATTATCAGTGATTATTTTCCTTGGGTAGCCAAACCGAGAGAGGATGTGACTTTCTAGGAAACTAATGATGACTGAATCTATGGCATTCCTAGTGGGCACGGCCTCTATCCACTTAGTGAAATAATATGTGGCTGTTAGGATCCATTTGTGTTGAGAAGAAGAAGCAGGATGAATCTCCCCTATGAAATCTAAGCCCCATTGCAGAAAGGGACCTTCAACAGTGATGGTTTGTAGGGGTAAAGGGAGGAGTTTTCTCTTGCCCTCAAAGATCTGACATTTGTGGCAAGCAAATATTATTTTATGAACATCATTGAAGAGTGTGGGCCAATAATATCCAGCTTTGAGTATTTTGTTTACAGTGGCTTTCCAACTCAGGTGGCCTCCACATTCTTCAGCATGGAATTCTTGTTTAACCCTCTCTGCCTCATTTTCAGGCAAACATTTAAGCAATAGGCCATTAGGATTCTTCCAGTATAAGTTTTCATTCATAATGCAGTAACTTCTAGTTTTTAGTTTTAAGAATCTGGCCTTGGTCTTTGATAATCCGGGAGGGGAATTGAGGTGTGTAAGCACATACAAAATGTCAGAATACCAAGGAGAGCTCTGAAACTTTTCCTCAACGGTGAGATCAGGAAACTCTTGTTGCTCATCCAAGGTACTTATCATGTTAATGTCTAGGGATTGTAGGTTTGATTCAGCCATTAGCTTAGCTAAGACCTGAACTTTAATCAGTTTGGTGGGTTTTATCTCAAGGTGATACTGTAGGATCACTGCTATCCATTTGCCCCTTTTCCCATCTGGGTCTTGGGACAGTATATCTTTGACTATGATGTTGGGAACATAAGCTATAGTGTGAGAATGCAATATGTACACCCTGAAGTCTTTCAAGGCCTTAATCAGAGCATAGGCATGTTTCTCCATGATGTTGTATTTCAAGGGTGCATCTCTGAGTGCTTTGCTAAAGAAGGAAATCGACTGTTCCATTCCCTTTGTGTTTTTCTACAGCAAGACTGTAGCCACTGTATGCTCTGAGGCGAATGAAAAGATCAGGAAATCTTTGGAGAAGTCTGGGCTGATTAGGACAAGGGCTTGGGTAAGTGCAAGTTTCACTGATTCGAAATATTTTTTAGCTCCTACAGTCCATTTAACTCCTGCACCTTTCTTTAGCATGTTAGTCATGTTCCTAAGGTGTTCAGCTAGATTTGGAATAAACCTCCTAAGGAAGTTAATCTTTCCAATGAAAGACTGTAATTCCTTGATGTTTCTAGGGTGTGTGATCTGTAGTATTCCCTCAATTCGTTGGGGGTCTATCCTGATTCCCTTCTCGGATATAATGTGGCTAAGAAGTTTACCCTCTTGTAGCCCAAAGACAGTATTTTTAGGGTTCAGGGACAAACCAAACCTTCTACATTTTTCAAATACTTTTCTCAGATGTTTCAGGTGTTCTTCTTCGGTCTTGGAAAAGACCGCTATGTCATCTAAGTAGATAACAATGAAGTGCCCTATCTCATCTGAAAATGCTATGTCCATCGCTCTTTGGAAGGTGGCTCCAGCATTCATCAACCCAAAAGGCATCTTCACATACATGAAGGTACCCCATGGAGTGGTAGAGGCTGTTTTGAGTTGGTCTTCTGGGATTACTAAGACTTGGTTATATCCGGAGAAACCATCTAGCAGGGAAATCCTCTTAGAACCTACTACCTTCTGAAGAATATGTTCCATTTTAGGTAAAGGGTAATTGTCTTTGAGTGAGGCTCTTTTGAGATTCCTGAAGTCTATACACAATCTGATTTCTCCTGTCTTCTTCCTCATAGCCACTAAGTTTGATACCCAATCAGAGAACCTCACATGCACAATTATACCTGCTTCATACATCTTCTTAACCTCCTTCTCTACTGCAGGCAATTGTTTGGGATTGATTCTGTGAAGTTTTTGCCTAAAGGGCTTCTGATTTTCTTTCAAGGGTATCTTGTGCTGGATAATATTTGTGTCATAGGCCTTTAAGTCTTCATAGCTCCATGCAAACACATCAATGAATTCCTTGAAAAGGTCAATATATTTCTTTTTCATGTCTGTAGGTAAAGACTTAGCCATTTTAATCATTCTGGGCTTATCTTCAGTGCCTATGTTGCATTATTCAACATCAGAGTCTGCATGTTCTATAGTGGGATTTTTTGCCACGTCATCAAATTCAAAGAGGTCCTCTAAGGGTGCCAGGCCTCTGGGTATATTCTTATCTTTGGCCTGCAACACCTCTACCTCTTCACTATCTGCATTTTCACATTTGCGGTCTGGGTTTCTAGTCTGTTCATCTAGAGAGTTTATTTCTATGTTACAGGGTGTTTCTTCCTCATCTGAGGATTCTTCTCTTAGGCGGCTACTGTCAGATTTGGAGTCTAAACCAGAAAATTCAAACTCGTTTCTACCTACCAGGAAATCTTCGATTTGTTTATCACCTTCAAAAACCTGCCAATATTTTTCATTGTCTGGCACAACAGGTCTGAATTTGGTCTGAATGATGACTTGTTGTTCACTGGGAGTCTTGGGGTAGGAACTGGCTAGGCAAGCTAATTCATTTGCAATGACATTTTGATTCCTAGGAACAAACACTAATTTGTATTCCACGAACGTTTTCAATAGATCCATAGTGTCATTCCTATATGCTCTCAGCCTAGGATGTTTCGCTGTGTATTCTCCGTTTACTTGTTTAATAATCAGTTCAGAGTCTCCACGCACATTAATCCTACGGGCTCCTAATTTTCTCAACAGATTTAGACCCAGGATCAGAGCCTCATATTCAGCGACGTTATTCGTGCATTTGAAGTGCAGGTTGCAAGCATGACTCTTTGCATAGTCATTCTCTGTGTTATGAATCCACACTCCTGCCCCAGCAGTTCTTTTGGTGCATGACCCATCGAAGTTCATCACCCACAGGCGTTCATTTTCGTTTTCATTATCACTCCTTTCCCTATAACTAGTTTCGCCATTATGTTGCGTTGTAGGGTCTATACTAGGCTGTGGATTGCTTTGTTCCTCATGAAATGTATGAGTTTCAGGGATCTGGTCGGATGGCTGTTTATGCTCTGTTTCTTGTTCACTCAGGGTTAGGTCTCCACCGCATATCCTACAGGTCTCATTGTGGTTTTCTTCTTCGTTGTCCTCTAAATCCAGAGCAACCATTATGTTAAAATCAACAGCTTCTGTCTCTCCATTTGTATCTCTATCTTGGGACTCTGACCCTTCTAAAGATTCATCATTACAAAAGATGAAGGAGTCAAGGTCTGTATGTACAGAATAGACAGGTGAATTTTCTGGTTTTTCGGGGCTACTGACTAGGAATTTCATCTGTGTCTCCCTATACAGTTTTCTAAGTTGGCCAAAGATTGGGATTATGGCATATGATCCATCCATATGCATTGTACCCTGCAGCTTGGCTCCCCATGATCTTGATAGTATCATGCCATACTTAGGTGGCACATCTTCCACCACAACATCCATGACCATACATTTAGCTGGGATTTGAGTTAAGCTAACACATAAGTCTTTGATCAGGCCTAGGCATTTCAATCTGCTAGAGTCGAAAGAGTATAAATATTTGTAGGGTCTGGTTATCTCTAGACCTAGTCTTTCCATAACTACCTTAGGCATTAGGTTATGAGATGCTCCAGAATCATGCATTGCATTGTGCAGGATCTTGTCATGAATGTTGAGACTGATATAGAAAGGTGGAACTACCCCTTCCTGAAACTTACCCTCTATCTTAGGACCAAACAAGAGGGCACGTTGATCATCATTCAAATTGACAAAGTCACTATTCTCACCTAAGTTCAAAGCTCTCAAAATCTGGCCCTTATATACATCCTGAGTGGCCAGCTCAGAAAGTGGGACAGAGATTTTAATTCTTGCAATCTCACTTTCCAGATTGAAAGTGGACTGACCTCTTGGGATATTCATCTTTGTTCTATTTGCCACTGCCTTAGTGGCTGAATCAGTGGGCTGATTCTCATTATGTACAGTGTTTATGATGGTTTTATCAGGAGCACTAACTGCAGTGCTAGTGCTACTAGCTGGTTTACCTTGTGCATTAGTGATTTGGTTGTCTTTTTCTTTGCTCTTTCCAGAACTTTCAGCTGATGGTTTTCCACCTTCATCGGTTGCTTTAGAAGATTTCTCAGGTCTCGTCTTGATGGTAATCTCAGAAGATTTGGGTTTAGCAGTTTCTTGACTCTTTTTGCTCCTGAGTTCATACTATTCTTTGACCTGCATCATGGCATTTTCAAATCCTAATCTGCAATCTTCAAATTCCAACCATTCCTCCTCCCAACCAGAGGGTGAAGGCTAGTATTCTTCTGAATAATAGTTATGGATTGAATCTTCTGTTTCAAACATGTTTATTGTCCTTCCCTCAAACTCCTCTATGATTCCCTCATCCTCATCAAGAAAGATTTGGAATGGGGGAATAACTTGTTGATCTGATTCTTTTTGTCTGTTGGGAGTGTTGTTGTTTCTTCTAAAGTTTTGGTTCTGGTTTTGGTTTCTATTTTGGTTACTAACTGTGAAAACCATCTTTTCCATCATTTTTTGTAACCTTTCCACATTTTTAGACAGCTTATCATAATTTTGGTCAGATGTGGAGGCTGCATTGCCATCTCTATATGTTACCCTTCTCTCATATTTCAGTCTTGCTCTCTTCTCAATTAGGTTGGCTTCTATATTCACTGCTCCTTTTTGCATGTCCTCCAATGTGTTGTATTCCTTATCTCTAAGCTCATAGGCCATGTCAGCATCAAAACCCTCAGGGTGTTTTTCTAGGGCCATGCCTTGTGGAGGTTTCATATGTGGAGGGAGAGCATTATAAATGCTGTTGAACTTTGTTGTGTAATCGCGAACACTCTCTCCTACGTTTCTTTTAAGGGTCATATATTCTGCTAGGAGTTGGCAAGGATTTGCCCTAGTTTCCCATTTGTTTATGAAAGTCTGATACAAGCCCGGAAGATCATTGATGCTACCTGGAGGTAGGCCTTTAAACCATTTCTTCACATCACCCCCTAAGCTTTGGGAAAAGATTCTCATTTTGACTGTATCATCATCAATTTCCATGTAGTCAAAAGAATATTCCATTTTATCTACATCTTGCTGGGCTGTGATGGATTCTTTTGCAGTGAAGTGTGGGATATTTGACTGATAATCATTGGGTACTATAGGTTGGGGTAAAACCAAAGGTGCATACCAGGCTGCCATGATGATGTTTTGATGAGCTAGAGGGGCTTGGGTAGCAGGTATGTGGATGACAGGGATATTATGACCGGCAGAGGACTGATGAGCAGACCTAGGGTGACTGAGCCCCAAGTTTTGTATGAAATGTAAATCAGGAGGTGTAGATGGAGGGGTCTATCTGTTCCCAAGGTGTCTATCACCTTGCCGTGGTGAATTAGGAAGCTCAGGGTCTGGCTGGTCTAAGCTACTGAATGACCTAGTTCTAGATAAGCTGTTAGGTAGGTCTAGTTCAAGGTGAAAGTGTGATAGAGCTGTAAGATCTTCTGGTGCAGAATTAGCTCTATGGATGTGTTGGGAAATAGTTGGTTTTTTAGGTGCATGAGTTCCCTTGAGGATGCTCTCAGGATTGTCAACTATTTCAGGGGGGTCTGGGTTAGGGTAAGCTCTTGTATTAATGGTTCTAGAAGCCAGAATGTTGTTTTCTGATCCAGCAGCTTAACCCTACTTGTTACTTCTACTGTGGTTGATGTTGTTATGGAGGTTGATCTCCCAGTGGAGTCTATTGTGAACCAAGATAATCAGCAGGCCTACTGATCACTAGTGGATTCTTTAAACGTTTCGGGGATATGGAGTCGCCAGGTGGAAGGTTTAGGATGTTTTTGGAGGGCACACTATCCACCAGAGTGTTTATGAGATTTTCTCTTTCAAGGATATCTTCAAAACAAAGAAAAATCTAACCATAGATTGACTGGGAGGGCATTTACCAGATATTTCACCTCAGAGAGAGTGTGAGATCCGGAGGCTACCTGGCCCTTTCTAGACTCTGTCCAAGAGTATGTGGAAACACAACAAATGGTGTAAAGGTTGATGTGAGAATAGGAGGGTTTAACTGCCAACCTAACCAGAGATTTTAGGTTTTTTGAGGCTTATGATATAGTAAGGTGAGGAAAACTCAGAAATTCCCCAGCGGAGTCGCCATTATGTTGGGGTTCCCATGTTTTGGCCAGATCGGCAAGACCAAAAGATGAGACAACATCAGAACCACTTTCAGACCTCAGGATCTAGCCCTCCTGGGTCCAGATAGGGATATCTCTATATGAGCAAAGGTTTATGTCTATGAAGCTCAAAGTTTAAGATTTTAGGCTAGTTATAGGCACAGGTTTGTTTGTTTAATTGTTTTTTTTGGTTGCTGGTTATCAGGAATGAAGGATTCAATGTAAGATCAGTATGATCGAAGAGGGATAAGGAAGACGTGAAATATTCCAGGAAATATTCAAAACCATTGGGAAATGGAGTCAGGAAAGGATTTTCTTGCTAATCAATAGGCAGGCTTTCATTTGGGCTAGTCATCTGAAACTTAGGATCTTCAAGATGATTATGTGACATGGCAAGTAGGAGGGGAGGAGATAACACAGATTTCAGAGCATGAAGTTACAGATCAGTAGGTCGTACAAGGATCCTAGTGGACAGGGCTAACTCTAATCCCCAGTGTTCCCAAATCTTCCAACTAATCAATAACAAGAAACATATAAGAACTGAATTCATTTAATTCATACATCAGAGAGCAGGCAATAACATCCACTACACTGGTTAAACCAACTGAAATCATTTCTCAGATAATACATTCAGAAGAAAAACGTAAATGGCAAGGAGAGCAAGAACATAGGGTACCTAAATAGGGTAAATCCTATGCCAAACTTCTGATGCAAGCCAGTAGAAACGAAATGAAATGAATGTAAACACACAGAGATAGGAAAACATCACCGCTGCTTCAGATCAGGATCCAAAGAAATGTGCTTGTCATATTAAGTAACAATACCAATCAAGTACAATATTGCCAATAGCTGAATACTTAGTCTGAAAACATATCCTTCAACTTATCTTACAATCTTTACACAGAGACTGTGTCTCAAAAGAAACTACTTGCAGTTCTCTGATAATTGATCAACAACCTTTTACAATAGTTTCTCTCTGAGTTTTATAGCTCTAGAGGAGCAGAGAAGGTAGGTGAAGAACTAAATGCAGTATTAAAAACTTAGGAGATGAAGAAGGCCGAAGCCCATCCTGTATAAGTCCTGTGCATTAATCTCTGGTGTTCTTTAGATGAACGAAAGATCTTCTTCAGACTTCAGATTACTCTGATATGACTCTGATGTACACTGACTAGAGTACTGTGTCATACTATTGGTGAATAAACAAAAGGACTGAATGGACTGCCATACTTGTGAAACAAATGCTCTGGTAGCTCTGGACTATGGTTAAGGCGGAAATTTCTTCAGGACCACGGTGTGGAATAAAGACTGCATGGGCACTTTGTCCTTTATGGAGGAAAAGCATTATTCTATTGTAGAAATCCTGATATGCATTGATTTGTGTGTGCTGTACCTTCTGCTTGATCCCTAGGTCTTCAATCTGGTGTTTTTCTTTTAAACCGCTGTATTAATGCTCATAATCTTCAATACTGAACCTTTCAATCCTTGATCATTAGCCGGTTTTTCTCCACTGCTTTATAAATGCCTCGATCTGTAAATCTGGGTTTTAACGGTGCCAAATAGGTTTTTTCTTCACGGAGATTGACCTATCCTTTGATAACATTTATGCTACGGCCATCTTTCTTGACACTTCCCTATAGTACCAGCTTCCCGGATTCAACTTTCTTTGTGCAACACGCCATTATAATAATGCATATGAATCATGGCGGTCTTCCCCATCTCTGAAACCCTGCAAAACACGAAAACAATTATGAAAACATTCATGGGGGTGGAGGACACAATGGAGATAATGAGAACGACCATGTAGGACAAACAGATGGCAGAATTGTGTAGGCTGACGCGGCGAAACGATGAAATATGGTCTGGAGAACGTGAGCGTAGCGGAGCAGGTGGAACGACTGAGAGTCAGCGTAAAAACATTAAAAATGGCCCTTTGGATGAATATATATGAAGGGACGGGAAAATTGTACGACGAAGACACGTGGAGGTGACGTGGCGGAACCGGGCGAAGGCGGAAAAGTCAACAGCGGACAATTAAATCTGGGCCGTCCAATCTCGGCGGAGATCGATGGTGGAAAACACAACGGAGGGCGATGGACCGGTGGGCCAGGGTACAGAGACCATAGATTAAACTCCGCGTATCTTCGTCGAGTGTCAGCCGTCAGATGAAGAGCCCCAGATCGAACGGTTAATAGGCCTTTCACTGCACATCCTTGGAAAAACAATAACGCGCGATGGAGGGCAGTTTTCCAGACGTACGCGGAGACACGCATCGCTCGATGTATGGATTCGCTGGGCACTCAGGAAATACCGCCCACCTCGTAAAGGCGATGCGATAGAAACCAGGTTGTTTTCTGAACAATGCGTGGGTAGGGACCATGGGGGCTGGCAGAATCCGGACCGTTGATCATTATTTACGTTGGACGGCAATTGCCCTGATTGAAATATTACACAGAAAGCCTTTGTAAACCACAAAATATAATATTTTTCCCATTTTCAAAGGGAAAACCCCTTTTTATAGGATCCGACGTGAGAAATAAATGGTGGGGCCCCGGGGAAAACATTGCAATCACAGATTGGGAGATGGAGAAAATCGCAAATCGCAGAACAGAACTTGCTATGTGATATTGTGATGGGGCGAACTGCGATGCGATCTGCGATGGGGCGATCGCATCGCAAATATTTGCAATGGATCAAACAGACATAAATAACGAAAATGTGATTCTGCGATTGCGATATAAGCGGCGGGTCTTATAATAAGGTTCGAAAGTGGGTTTCGAACCCATTTAATGTGATTTAAAGGTTAGGAAGGGGAACGATAGAGGAATAAGCGGGGGAAAAGGCCAAAAAAGGGTAGGGGAAGGATATAAAGGGGATTTGAAAAGGTAAGAAGGGAAATAGAAGGGGAAACAAAATAGAAGCTAAGTGGGGGTGAAAAAAGAGGGAAAAGGGCCTTTGGGCATTTCTTCACAAACAGAGAGGCTTTGTAAGGGAAAACAATAGAGGGGATTTATTCAAAGGGCAAAGACACAAAGAGGCTTCAAGGATGATGTGTTTTTAGGGGAAATGCATTCCTTGAAGGCTCAGAAACATTTTAGCCCCCTGTTTTCTTGTCAAAAATTTATAGGGGGGCTAACATGCATATTTTGTATAGACATGCAGAGCTTGTTATCGATGGTTTTGATAGTGATTAAAATAATCGTGAGGTGATTAAGGAGAAACATTTCTACAACAGTGATGATCGAACACATGATACATGTTTTTTTCAGCATTGTTTTAATGTTATTTATAATGAATTGTTGAAACAAAGGGTCACTTTTAAAGAACATTGGGTACAGTCAGATGGTTGTGCTGGTCAATTTAAATCAGCAAGATCATTCTTTTGGTTGTCTCGTCTTCATAAGAGAGCCAACATTCGACATACATGGAATTTCTTTGAGACAGGGCATGGAAAAGGAGAGCATGATGATGCTGGGGCATGCGTAAAACGTGCACTTAGGAGGCATCAATTGAATCACTCAGCTTCCCGACTTGAAAATTCTTTAGATGTTGTTAATTGGTGCAAAAAAAATTTAAGTCATGTATCGAATACAAGGATGGCCGATGTGCACAGGTAGGCGTACACATTTAACTAACAATATATTAGACATGTCTAGATATATATATATATGTGTATACATATATGTGTGTATTTTGTTATCAAAAAAATATTAAATATTGTTCAAAATTTGACTCATGCATGTGTGTGTGTTTTTCTCAAGCAAGTAATATTGGAATATTGCAATGGGTGATGTTGATAGATCGTTGCCATTTAATTGCCTTGGAATCCATCAAACAAGAAGTTTACACTCAATTAGGAGTCAGAACATGACAAATATACATTGCATTGAGAAACGAAAGTGCTCTTGCTTTTGTTCTGCATGTATTGATTAGACAGAGTCCATCGATGACTGTGAAAACCAAATTAAGAAATTTTTTAAACCATAGAAACACAAAGAATTGACAGCATTGCCCCCATTTGGAAACGTGACTGACAAGGAAATGGACAATGAAGTGGTTGTGATTGACAATGATTATGATCGTGTTTCTGATATGGTTAGAGAAGATGATGTCTTCGTTGTCATTGCACTAGAAAATAATCAAGAAAAAGTGCATTATTATTTATTACGATGCACTATGTCTAAATCCACGTTGCTGCAAGAGTATAATGATCCATCAAATTATACATACCCAGTCGGTTCAATGGTGTTAATGGGGCATTTATTTGAAGAAGTAAAGAAATGTAAATATCATATTATTTTTCAAGATTACCAGCCAAAGGTTATTTATGCCCAATATAGTCACTTGGTCATAGCAACTCGGTTGCAGTTGAAGAAAGTAAAGAGTAGAAAAAAAAACAAAAATGGAGGTTATCGACAGATGATCATGATGCCATTCTGAACAATTTGCCACTAGCACATTTCATATGAGTGGAACACATTGTTCAAGATGAACAATGAAATTTTATTCTAGGGTTAGAACATATAATTGCTACAATGCATTGGAATTTATATAGTTTAAGACTATATTGTGGATTGCTTTCAAATAAATGGACATGTGGATGGTTAGATGTGTGTTGGTATGAACAATATATTATGATTTACTAGATTAGGGTGCTTTTCTAGATAATTAAGTTATGGTGATTTAATGTGTCCATCATGTTTACTCCTAGATGATCTTAACTCGCCCCTTTTTTTGCATGGATATGATGGTGATGAATGAATATTTAGTTAAATTTCTATATATAATAATGGATTTAATGGTGATTTAATGTGTCCATCATTTTTACTCCTAGATGATCTTAACTTGCCCCTTTTTTTGCATGGATATAATGGCGATGAATGAATATTTAGTTAAATGTATATGTATAATAATTCCCAAGGCACCCATGCGGTCACAACTTAGAAAACCTGATATGGGTGCCCTCAAACAAAACGACCTGACCTGAACTCGTTTTATTGGGCACCCTCCCAAGGCACGACGCCCTCTGCCTAACCGAACGAATGCACAAGGGAGAAAATGGTAAACAACCCGCACAAACGTGCACAAGGCACCTATTCGGTCACAACTTAGCAAACCTGATAGTACAAGCGCCCTCTAATAAAATGACCCGACTCGAACTTGTTTCATCGAGCGCCCTCCCAAAGCGCGTCACCCTTCGCCCGACTGAATGAAGGCACAAGGGAGAAAATGATAAATAACCCGCATGAATGTGAACAAGGCACTCGTGCGGTCACAACTTAGTAAATTTGATATGGGCACCCTCAAACAAAACGACCCGATCTGAACTCATTTCATTGGGCGCCATCCCAAGGCATGACGCCCTCTGCCTAACTGAACGAACGCACAAGGGAGAAAACGGAAAACGACCTGCACGAACGTGCACAAGGCACCCATGTGGTCACAACTTAGCAAACCTGATACAGGTGCCCTCAAACGAAACGACCCGACCCGAACTCGTTTCATCAGGCGCCCTCCCAAGGCACAACACCCTCCGCCCGACTGAACAAATGTACAAGGGATAAAACGGAAAATGGCCTGCATGAACATGCACAAGGCACCCGTACGGTCACAACTTAGAAAACCTGATATAGGCGCCCTCAAACAAAACGACCCGACCCGAACTCGTTTAATCAAGCACCCTCCCAAGGCACGATGCCCTCTGCCTGACCGAACGAATGCATACGGGAGAAAACAACAAACGACCTGCGTGAATGTGCACAAGGCGCCTATGCAGTCACAACTTAGCAAACTTGATATGGGCACCCTCTAACAAAACAACCCGACTCGAACTCGTTTCATCGGGCACCCTCCCAAGGCGCGACGCCCTCCGCCCGATCAAACGAATGCACAAGGGAGAAAATGGCACCCATGTGGTCACAACTTAGGAAACTTGATACGGGTGCCCTCAAACGAAATGACCCGACCCAAACTTGTTTCATCAGGTGCCCTCCCATGGCGTGACACCGTCTGCCCAGCCGAATGAACACACAAGGGAGAAAATGATAAATGGCCTGCAAGAACGAGCACAAGGCACCTGTGTGGTCACAACTTAGCAAAACTGATACAGGTGCCCTCTAACAAAACAAATTGACCCGAACTCATTTCATCGGGTGCCCTCCCAAGGCGCGACGCCCTCCGCCCGATCGAACGAACGCACAAGGGAGAAAACGGCAAACGACCCGCACAAACGTGCATAAGGCACTCGTGCGGTCACAACATAGAAAATATAATACAGGCGCCCTCAAACAAAATGACCTGACCCAAAATTGTTTCATCGGGGGCCCTCTTAAGGCTCGACGCCCTCCTTTAGACCGAATGAACGCACAAGGGAGAAAACGGAAAACGGCTCGCACGAACGTGCACAAGGCACCTGTGCAGTCGCAACTTAGCAAACCTGATACAGACGCCCTCCCAAGGCGTGACACCCTTCGCCCGACTGAACGAATGCACAAGGGAGAAAACGGAAAAAGGACTGCACAAACATGCACAAGGCACCCATGTAGTCACAACTTAGCAAACCTGATACGGGTGCCCTCAAACAAAATGACTCGACCTGAACTTGTTTCATCAGGTGCCCTCCCAAGGCGGGACGCCCTTCACCCAATCGAATGAACGCATAAGGGAGAAAATGACAAACGTCCCACACGAACGTGAAAAAGGCACCCGTACAATCACAACTTACCAAACCTAATACGGGTGCCCTCAAACGAAATGACTCGACCCGAACTCATTTCATCGGGCACCCTCCCAAGGCGCAACGCCCTCTGCCCGACCAAACGAACGCACAAGGGAGAAAACGGAAAATGGCCCACACGAATGTGCACAAGGCACCCATACGGTCACAAATTAGAAAATATGATACGGGCGCCCTCAAACGAAATGACCTAACCCAAACTCGTTTCATTGGGTGCCCTCCCAAGGCGCGACACCCTTTGCCCAACTGAACGAACACACAAGGAAGCAAATGGAAAATGACCCGCACAAATGTGTACAAGGTATCCATGCGATCACAACTTAGCAAACCTGATACAAGCACCCTCAAATGAAATGACCCGACCTGAACTCATTCCATCGGGCGCCCTCCCAAGGCGCGACGCCATCCGTTCGACCGAACAAACGCACAAGGGAGCTAACGGCAAACGGCCTGCACGAACGTGCACAAGGCATCCGTGTGGTCACAACTTAGAAAACCTGATACGGGTGCCCTCAAACGAAATGACCAAACCTGAACTCGTTTCATCGGGCGCTCTCCCAAGGCGCAACACCCTCTGCCTAATCGAAAGAATGCATAAGGGAGAAAATGCCAAACAACCCACATGAACATGCTCAAGGCACCCGTGTGGTCACAACTTAATAAATCTGATACGGGCACCCTCAAACGAAACGAAACGACCCGAGCCGAACTCATTTCATCGAGTGCCCTCCCAAGGCGCGATGCGCTCCGCCCACCCCTTGTAGAAATATATCCAAAATTTTTTAGATGAAATTATTATTTCCAAAGGAAAACAACTCAACTCTCATCAGTGTTTCAATATAGATGAAGAGAAATGGTTTGGTAAATTTCAAATTTAAGGAGAAAATTGATTCAAACTAGCTTATAGCTCGCATATTGATAGCTTCAAAAAAGTATCCTACAAATGTTAAATGTCATATGTTTCTATGTTCATTTGACATGTTTCTATTTTACATGTGCTTGGAAAATATTGTTCACAACATGGAATAGATTCTACAAAGGAATATTCAACATCTTGTAATCGAGATTTAGTTAAATTTATCCAAAATTTTGTCTTTAATCGTTTACATATTGTACACATCCCCTTGTAATCTATATTTTGTTTTCTCAATATTTTTAAAGTTTCAACATGTTGTATGGAAAACATTCTTATACCTTATTTTGTACAAGCCATTTCCCTTTACTTGGAAGTTGCTATTTTAATTTCTTTTGGAAACATTTTTACGACTCTTTTCAAGTATCATGAATTTTCTTATTCATAATTGTATTTCTAAATAGTATAATATATAAATCTAACACATGAATAATGTATGTTATTACTTGTAATAATGGTTTCCTCATCAATAATTATGGAAGTATCAAATATAGTTTAAATATTTTTTCTCTATTATTATTATAATCCAACCTCATGGGCATGGGTGCATTAAACTAGAAAGTGTTCTCTTCCATGTGTTGTACAACTTGTCATTGTCATCCTTAAAACTCGTTTTTATTGAGATATAACCATGCCATATAAAAAAAATTTCATTAGTGGGTTGTTTTATGTTGATCATGGTCCTCCATATAACAATTTTAAGCTATGTGTAGGTTCTTGCACTTCCAATGGATTTCTCAAATATTGATTGTGACCTTAAAAAAAATTTCCTTCATAATTACCATTTGTAAATGGGTTTTTAGCAAATATAAACAACAACCAATTAAAAAGAATTTTGTTTATGATCCTTTTCAAGTGTCATGAATTTTTCTATGCAATATTGTATTTTAAAATAACGTAACCTATGGATCTAACATTAAGCATGCTACTACTCATAATAATGGATTTTCAAGATAATCATCAATAATCATGTAAATCTCAAAAAGTTTTACTCTTATTTCTTTCTGTTAATAATGTCAAAACTATTCATAAAGGTGTGTTTAGCTATGAATTATTTCGTATGTCAGAAATTTTCGCTAGTAATGGATTTCACACTTTATATTAAGAGATAGATATCCCACCCCTTGTAGCAATAAGTCCAAAATTTTTTAGATGAAATTATTATTTCCAAAGGAAAAAAACTCAACTCTCATCAATGTTTCAATACAGATGAATAGAAATGGTTTGGTATATTTCAAATTTAAGGAGAAAATTTACTCAAAATAGTTTATAGAGAAAATATTGATGGCTTCAAAAAAATACTCCTAGTTTTTAAAATTTGAAGAAGGATTAGCTTTATTATTTTATATTTTGCTGATGGAGCATAAAATTGGAATGCTAGGAGCATAAAGTTGGAATCATAACAAATAGAGGCATATGCACTTTGAAAAGGGATTAAAATCACTAAAGGAATAAGAATGAATTCAATCATTATGATTAATGAATCTAGGATCATTATCATTCATATGATTAAACAACCATTACGAAAATTTATGTTCGGGGTTCATTTGTAGGAATCAATCATAAGATAACCCTTCAAGGATTCTTCAAGGGTGTCTTCAATAACCCTTTCCCAAGTAAGATACATCTCCATAGACTTGTTAATAGGTGCTTCCAAAAATTTCGTTGATTATTCATTGTCCAATGCCTCACTTGTCCAAAATAAGTCTCCAACAATGGTCTTGATGTTGGACAACTCCAACACTTCAAAAATATTTGTTGTGTTCCAAGAGTGATGATACACAGTCAAGGTAATTACAACAACCAAGGTCTTCACCATTCCGAGAGGTAGTATTATTGTGTTGTGACTATATAGCAAGGAAAACTGACCCAAGATTGATGATGCACAGTCAAGGAAATTACAGCAACCAAGGTCTTCACCGTTCTGAGAGGTAGTATTATTGTGTTCTAACTGTCCAGCAAGGAAGTCTAAGCAAAGAATGATGATACACATTTAGGTCAATTACAACAATCAAGGTCTCCACCGTTCTGAGAGGTAGTATCACTGGTTTGAGACTGTCCAACAAGGAAATGAGAAGAAAATCTATACACAGTCCAATACGGTTGTAGTTACTACACATGAATCATTGTAATCTTCCACAATTTGAGCTTAGGATTCCACCACAGCTTGAGCAAGGAGTTCACCCCAATCTTAAGGATTTGACCACAGTCTAAGGTAAGCTTTTTGATGACACTGTCTGAAATTAAGAAGTCTGAATTTATGTTGTCATTTTCCTAAGTTATAGAAAGGGACACATAAATACATGTTGATAGCAGAAAGGGCCAATACTCTGCAACATGATGTAACTGTTACTAAATACTTGGAAAAATTCAATAAATATTTCAAAACATAAATGAATTCTTAAGAAGAATTAAAAGTTAAAATTAAATTTAAAGCAAATTATCAACAACCAAGGATATTGATAAGAAACAAAACATTTAAACCAACATTTTCCAGAACAGATCACTTGCCTCTTATGAAATATTAGATCATTGATTGGAATCTATATAGCTTGGTGGAGAAATATTACAAAATTAAATTTCATTAGTGATAGAATATCACTTGAAATTATTCTCTTGATGACAAACATAACACTCATATTTTGAAATTTCTTTCAAACTCGGGAAACTAGACTCCATCTGAGCTTCCACAGGAATAGTAAACAATTGTAAGTTTGCTTGCAAGGTGAAATAAAGTACTCATGTTGAACTTAAAATATATTTGATAGCATGTGGACATAGAGTATACACAATTCACGCAAGAATACTTGACTATGTAAATCTCTCTGACTGTCTCAATTATGAAGTGTTCCCTCCATCGGTGACATATCATAGGTCATTTAAAATGATAAATATGAGAGGTAAAAATTGACTGTTTGGTCATCTTCATCATCTTCCAGCCAATAAGTTTCAAGAATCTTTACTACCTTTTCATAAATTTCATTATTGTCATGACTTTGTAGGTTCTCAATCTTCTCAAGTCCTTCAGCATCATCAATATATTGTGCATAGATATTTACACCTCCAGTGTTGCCCAAAACCTTCTCTGCTTCCCCAACTTTCAAAATATTCTCTAGCCCTTCAAGACAAACAGTTACAATTCTTGGGCCTGGAAAGACTAGAAGATCACATAGATGCTTAATGCATCCTTGATTCATAATATATCTGCAACCAAAAACACAAATTAGTAGTTTTTATAGGATGAGATTACACAATGTTATCCCTGTAACTGTTATGATAAATGAATTTTTGTATTGACCATTTATTGACATAATACTCTATTGATACTATTGGCCAAATGAGGAAATATGAAATATGAATAGACGGTGACTTATAAGAGAATTGAAAAACCTCTCGCATCTATTTAATTTGTTCTTTTCAACCTCCAACATCATTGTAAGTAACATCTGGCTTTTCTTCAACAGTCATCATAGTCACACTGGGATCAATCTTAGGAGGCAAAGGAATCTGAATCTGATACTTATTGTGATCAACCCTAAATAAAGAAATAAGACCATCAATTATTACATTCCAGACAAAACCCATAAGGTGTGACCTGAAGCAATCTCTAAATTTTTTTATGACATTAATGCAAACAACATAAAACATTAGAGTTGAAAACATAGTAATGCTTCACTAAGAAGTAATGTGATATCTCACTTGTCAGCGATACTTAGAATTGATGGATAATATCACACTCAACTCTAAAGGAAACAAACTCCCTAGAAGACAAAATGAACATAAAAGGATGGTTTTGCAAGGGGGATTGACCTGACACGCATGCCTTATTCAATATTAGTAGGGGAGACTTTATCACCCAGTCCAACCATAAAATACATTCCAAAGAGACAACTTTGTAAATACTACATGCAAGTCAATGTGGCTTTCGGGAAACATTTGGTTTCAAATTCATAAGTTCTGCTGCGAGAGAAAGACTAATCACTGCAACTATAGTTTTAGTGTAAGAGTAAAGTAGCATTTTTCATTCTTGCTGCACCTATAAGAGAACAATGACTTTACTGTATGATCACAACACAATCTGGAGAAATAGGCATACCTTGGCAATTTGTTTAACATTTATGACATACTTGGAATCATCAGTTTTTGGATTAATGATCTTTGTGCACCTAGCTACCTTAATGAAGAAACACAACATATTCAGATCAATTAGATGTGATAAATACTGATACATGCTTGACCATTTTTACAAAAAAAAACATTCTGATTAATCAAAAATAACGAAAACTAATTTGTTTAACATTGTTCTGGGTAAATAAAAATCAATTAACAAAAACATGATATGCATCAAATATTGCCACATATATTGATTGGGAAAATCCAATCCTGGGTCTAATGTTCAACAGTTGACCTCCAGACTAAGCTACTCTGAAGCAGGTCTGATATTTTAATGTTCGACACCTTAGTTGAATCTAATGAAAAATGTAAACTATAAGAGAATTGACAAACCTTTGGCAGATTATTGTGTACCATTCCAGCTAGCCTTCAAAGGCTTAATCAGATTTTTGGGATTAAGAAGCCAAATAAATTCCACTCCATAGATATTACCATGGTGATTGTGATGGCTAACCCACTGGAAAACCAACAGCTCATTAATTAAAAAATTTCAGTTCACCACAAGTTAATTTCGTTTTTGTTCCATTTTAAAGAATCAGTACCAAAAGGAAAAGGATTGTAATACCTACAAACCTATGACTAGCATATAGCTAAATGGTACAAACCTTATGAGCATCTTCATCACTGTCTATGTAGTGGTGAGCAGTATCATAGGAAGAAACAAAACCTTGAGACTGCCGGAATTTGTAAAAATGCCCCTGTTTGCTTTCGTTCCAATCCCTGCATGGTACTACTACTTTAGAAACTGTAACCAAAACAAATACTATTAAAAGGAATAAGGCACAGACCTTACCCATAGAGAATAATAGGGACAAAAGGAAGCTTATAGTCTTTCTTGTAGGTTTCCAAATAATCTAGGATTTTGTATACCTGTTACAGGTAAATTAATCATATTAATACAAAAGTAAATTAATCATAATAATATCAAATGGATAGGATCCTAATCTAACATAGTTGTTTCATGTTGAACCAAAATTCATTAAATGAATATGAGGAAACCCATACACGTTTTATTGAGGTCAAATATATAGGATAGAAGGAAAAATTAGTACTCATTTCCACATTTTCTTCATAAGAGCTTGCAGGCTTCCAAAAGGAGGTGGCATGCTCTGCCCCACAATCTGAAAATCACAAAATATCACTCCCTTGAATGGTTGAAGAATGCCTTGGAGTAGAGGACTACAAGAAAGAAGAGATCAAGTACAGAGGAACAAAGGGAGTGGGTAGCCATATAGGAAATTTAAATATTTTATCCATAGGAGGGCACACCATCTGATATTAGTTAGCATGTTAGAGGGGCCACCAAGGCCATGCCTGAACTACATATTACTGATTAAATTACTTAGAGGATGAGCAACACATTTAGTATGGGGGCGATGATGTGTCACATCAATATGTAGATTTGAAGGCCCATTTTTTACCCTCCAGCCTATAAAAATATTCTTTTCTCACATTAATTTACATTTTTTTGGCTATGATGTAGGAATACTAAAGGGTTCTCGTCATAACTTGTCGCCTAATGAGGTTAATGTACAAGAAAAGAGCATTTTTTAGTACTTTGATGATGCAAAGTCATGTTGGAGGAAGCTAGATGAAGCGTAGGAGGCTTGTATCCAATATAAATATGATAACATAAAAGAATTTGTACATATAAATAATGTACTGAATATAGAATATGAGCATAGATTACAACATAACGTGAAATTATCCATACAATTGGCATGTGATCTTTGGTTATTTAATATTGTTTATTCTGATTATTCTGATTATGACAAAATCTTGTAGTTATTGGCCAATTTGGACCCATACATCCCTTGTTGGATGAGAATAAGGTGATATTTTATAGTCAGATAAAAAATGGTTACCTCTTTCCCTTTTTTCCTCAGGTGACAATCAACAATGTCCTTTTTAAATTTTATTTTCTGGTGTCACAACTGGAAAAAATATTGGATGTTATCTGGTCACTACAGGACAGTAACGCGTCCTTTTTACATTTTACATTTTTTTTACTATTCTTGAAACCATAAAAAAAGTAATAGTTGATTGTTAGTTAGTTGATAAATTGCCTTTGAGAGAAATAAATGACCACCTCTGCAGTAATACACTTAGAATATCGATTGAATGTAGCTCAAGCGGCTGATAAGAAAAGTTGTTTCCTTCCCTGACCAGGTTCAAATCCCACTTTGTGACATTTTTGCTCTTCATGAGCTGAATGTTGTTGAGATGTTATCTAGCCTTGAGCCTTGAAGAATCCAATTTACCTTATGTACCAAGATGAGGGGAAATGCCATGTGATTTTCCCCAAAAGATGCATTACGGTGAATAAAAGTACCATATTTAGATATATACTCCACAAATCTAAAACAATTCCAAGACAAATGAGGATGATTGGGGCCTAACCCCCAAGGGCCATGGTGATCCACCACCCAATGTTGCTTTATGTTTATCCCAACCTTGAGCCATTACACTTTCACATACTATAGGTTTTGAAGGATTTGGTAAATATTGTTATTGTTTAAGGGGTGTTGGATAGCCATTTCTGGGAAATGTTCTTTAAGCCCAATCAATTTTGAGAGGGAGTGTTGAAATTTGGGGTAGCTTTGGGATGAACTCCCCCAAGAGAAGCTGAACTACCCCAATGAGAAACCATCTCGACCCAAAGAGAATTTATTTGGTTAAAGGAAAATTATTATTATAAATGTGTTCAAATAGACTTGGTATTCCTCCTATCATTTAATGTGGCATAAAATTTATTTGGGTGAGCAATCATCAAGGTGAATATATTTAAATATTCTTGAGGGAAAATTAAAAGAGGATTTTCGTCAAAGTAAACCTCACAAATGAAGGGTCACGTTGACACCAAAAGGGACCCCTTGATTCCTCCATCTATTTATATAAATAGAAGGCCTTGGAGCACATTTAAATCATATTAACTACATCAGACAAAAGTTAAAAAGGACTTCTGAGGTAGCCGCGGGATTGAGAGCCCTAGCCAAAGTGGAAAAAGGAGATTTTTGGTGTCTATGGTGTATGATCTGATTGGACGAGTAAGGAAGGAGGCTAGCCAATCTTGTTTGGAGTATTTATGGGCATATTTGGTGACACAATCTCTGTGAATAGGCTGCATACTTTTTGTGTCTTGGAGGTAAGACTGAGCCCCTATGGTAACCTATTTGGAGGATTGTAAGGCATGTCTTGGAGCACCAAATCAAGGCAGGCAACAAGTTGAGTTTGTGGATGATTCTGTGCATGCACGAGGGCTGATTTTTCTTGGGAATATGGCTGCATATTCTGAGTTGGTTTCTAGAGGGTTGCGCCCTCAATTGGATCAGATCTGAGGTCATTCAATGCTGGAACAAACCTATGTCTAAGGGCCAAATTTGTTAGTGAAACAACATTGAAGATAATGTTTGTTTGCAAGTGGTTTGTAAGTTATAATTGGAGTTGTAGCATTAGCTACAAGAAGCCCTAACTGAGGCTAAATATTTAGAGATTAAAAGTGTGCAAAGGGCCAATATTTCATGAGAAAAAGTTAACGTCCTCAAAGGTAAGTAATTGTATTCTATTTCTATTATTTGCTAGAATATATGGTCTTCCCTTGTATATGTTTAAACAATAATGTTAAGTGACCTAATTATAGTGAATTTGGAGGCTTGTTAGAGGTTTCTTGGTGTGCCCTAGTACTATGAACTATGGAAAACTCGATACAAATAAGTGGACAAAGTATTGCACGAAATGGGCTGGTTTTCAAGCCTCAAAACAAATCCATTCAACCAAAATCATCGAGCCTCAAAGAAGAGTCATCAAATTTCATTGTAGAGATATATAAATATCCATTGAGTAACCTTCCACAGTGAGTGAGAGGCCCTAATATAAATATAAAGACTCCTGCATTTACCCCGTGCCAAATAAACAAGATCACCTTGATCCATGTGAAAGACCCTTGCAAATATTTTAGACTAATAATGATCGATAATCACGAAAGGTTCTCCATTCACTATATCTTCTGGGGTTTAAATTTTTATTACAATCATCAAAAGGGTCACACCGGACGGGGTTTTCCTTTTTTGGCTCAGGAGACCTTTCAATAGTTTTGAAACTGCTATATTATGATGCTATGACTATGGGGTTTATATGCAAGGCAACACATTTTTTATGATGTTTATATATTTATCGAGCTACCGCTGCATGTGGTGTTAACAAATTATGTTTAATTATTACAAAGGCAAGTTGTGAAACCGATTAATCTGCTCATGGGGTGAAGGTGCCATGTACAGTGAATATGAGCGGAAAATAATGATTGTATTAGCTTCTTTGAGAGGATTAAAATATTTAAATGAGATTGGAGAACCTAGCACAACTTTAGGAATTCAATTTGATCTCTAATTATAATAATTCTCCCTACAGTGATAAGCCTGAAATCCTCAGTTTCTATAATTTGTAGATGAAACTCAGCTCCAGAAATAATACATAGGTGGATTTGGCCTATTTATAGATTGAGTAACTCACTCCCAAATGGATTTGGAACTCGACCCCTGAATGATGAAATTCCTAGAATTGGTCTCCTACAGTAAAAAACTCAGTCTACCAAGGATAGTTTTGGTCTCCGCAATTAAAACCTCCATGAAGAAATGAACCTCGACCTTCAAATGAGAAAGGATGAATTTAACCTTATTACTCCAGCTATGCAATCAAGCTCGGCCCATTTTATAATTCTTGGTTCAGACCCTGAAGATGATGTTTGGCCTGCAAATAAATGATGCTCTCATCCTAAGATAAGGATAGATTTGATCCCCAAATATAATTGATCTCGGATTCCCCAAATGCTCTAATATAAATATAAAAGACTCCACCGGACGGGGTTTATATGCAAGGAAACACATTTTTATCTCTGAAAAAAGAAATATTCAATGGTCAGCTAAAGAAGCTTACCTGGCTGGCTAGATGATAACGATGGCTCTGCGGCAACAGCTCCAGTCCAAACGACAGCTCCAGTCCATCAAAACGCGAAAACAACAGCGCAAAAATGTAAACAATAGTGAAGAATGTCGGGCGAGTTAAGAAATTTGGGGTTTTATTATAAGAATAAAACTCTTAGATGAGAGTTAAAAAAAACTCTTGGACGAGAGTTAAAAAAACTCTTGGAAGAGAGTTAAAAAAACTCTTGGATGAGAGTTAGAAAACTCTCATCCGAGAGCCTTCCTGAGAGTTTATGTCAACACAACTCTCGGATGAGAAAATACTTAACTCTCGTCCAAGAGAATTTTAACTCTGGTCAAGCCCAATCAAACTCTCGGCCGAAACATTAAAAATCTCTCGAACGAGAGTTTTAAAAACTCTCAGTCGAGAAACAGAGTTGATTATTTTCTCAGATGAGAAATTAAAAATTTCACCCAAATTCTAGCCCTCCACCAAAAAGTGTTTCCCAACTTCGGGATTTCACCCATTAATTGTTGTTTCTGTTCACCGTCAGAATTTGGTGTACAAAATATCAAGAGAATGACATGCGTAGATATTCGAGAATTGAGCCACATTGTTTAGAATTTCATTTGAAGGCTTCCGAAGAGTCACCAGTTACCTAACCCTTGATCCCAAACATCCTCTTCAAACCTGAAATTATATCCACCTCATACCTCTCCTGCTTCTCGAACTCTTCCTTGTGGTCAACACCCTCCTTGAACTTGAAATTATACTCTTCCTCATACCTCTCCTACTCCTCCAACTCTTCCTTGTGCTTAGAAACCCAAACAAAATCCCCATAATTAAAACCCTTGTTTTCCCTTTCAATCCATTCCTTATTCATCAAATAATTCTTCAAAAACCTATCATTCTCATCTAAATCATCATCCTTACCAAAATATTCGTCCAGTTTCCTCCCAATGCCAACATCTTTTTCATGTTGCTCGGCTTCAGCAATAACCTCCTCCTCCTCTTTCTTCTCACAAAGGAGCTCCTATGTGGTCTTCTTCTTCTTCATAGTAAGAAAACCCCCATCATCTTCATCATCGCTTTCACCAGCTTCCATGAATGCCTGCTACAACTCATCCTGCTCCTCTACAAAACTCTTAGGGGCATTTCTCAGCCTCTTTTGGTTACACTTGTTGCACTTTCTGGAAGGATGTCTCCATTTCCTAGGTGGGTGTATTGGTGGCCTTGACATTTCGATATACCGAGAACACCCAAACGAGTAAGCGCACAATCTCCGGATCGAAATGATGGGCGATACAAACACACTTTCCCATCACGTTCATGCATTTCTTCGTTCTGGCTAGGGAATTTAGCGGTGCAATCTCAGCTGACCTACGGTCGCAAAATATAGTAAAATTTTGTTGTGTATCATTATTTTGTGCACTATATACTATATAATTGAATCAAACATGGTCGGCGAAAGCACTACATAGAAGAAGATGACATCAAAACTCTGGCATGTCAGAGATCATGCTCAAATGGTACTAGGTTCGTTTTCCACAATGTCTTTCGGCAATGGCTCATCCGTTTTGTTGTCAAGGCAATAGATCGTTTCAATATATAGTGTATTTTACATGTTACATTATCTCCACACAGAGTCACTTGGTTTCTTTTCAATATAATTTTATTTGACTATGGTTTTTAGTTATTGAAACTAATTGTTTGTTCCAACCCGAGTTCTCCATAGAGCTGCTTGGGAGGCTAGGGAGAAAGGGCTATCAAAGGCGAATTATAGGTGGTTGCGATGGCATGATAGGGCATTTTCCCACAAAACATTAGGTTTCAGAGGGGAGAAGCGCAGTGCTTCAAGCCCACGTCGTCTGGAATTTTGTAATTGGTTCCATTAAGAAAAAAATAAATATATAGGAAATCAGGGAATGGTAATGGTTGCTCCAACAACAACCTCATAAATGTGATTAGAAAGCTACACGATTATATCTCGACGAACAGAAAATCACTTCGTTTAATTCTGAGGTTCTAGTTTCAAGCCTCGAGCTCACTGTCGTCAATGGCTATGGCCGCATCACTGACAACAATTGCAATGATAACTTCGCGGAAGCACATACCTAACACCTAAAACCTCCATCCCAGCACTATAGCCATTTCTCGTAGTTTTTTCAAGCAAATGTTGGACCATGACATCCTTTAGATATAAATAATTTTTATTCTTCGGCTTCTCTACATTTTTCTCTTCTTCATTATCTTGGTATTCATTGTATAGGTTGGTGTATTTCTGATAAATGCTTCAAATTTGGTTCTTAGAGGATCTACATTTCATACTTTTATCCAACACACACATTTTGATACCACGTAGAAACACATTCTAACAAAGATAAACCCAAACTTGGTTCCCGTTTCTTGATACCCTTCACGCCATTATAACAACAACCATCCCTGGTGTTTCAATCAAAATCGATGGCTCAATTATTTTCCATTTAATTAGTTTGTTTTCTACTAATTGTTTCGTTTTTCCCGACGTCCATATCAATTCGATTTGTTCTCATACATAGGATTTATTTTAATTGTTTTTCTCTTATAAATATTGTTCATTGTTATATAAATTCAATTTGTTCTCATAGATAGGATTTATCTTAATTGTATTTTCTCTCATAAATATTTTTCATTGTTATACTGCAATGGCCGCTGTGAACGCATCATTGAAGACCATAAAAGTAACATCCCTCCAACAATGTAGGCTGGTGGAGAGGTCAACAGACTTTGGTGAAACTAGAAATACCAATAGGCCAGGAGCCGTGGTTAGAACTACGGCTAGTTACAGGGGAGCCAAGGTTAACCTTGAGTATAGGCTCCTAGGAGATCATGCCGAGGCTGTTCAGGTAAGGAATCAAAATAAAATTTCAAAAAAAAAAAAAAAAACGAAAAATCAATATATGATGTACTGAGGTGTTTTTAAGTTTTACCTATATTTTCAATTTGAAATTGCAAAATTTCACTAAAGATTGGCCCATTCCAAATCAGGATGGAATTTTGATTGTATATATATATATTGTAAGGAGTTTAGTTTTGGGCCTGGTAACTTATATCACTTTTTAGTGACACATCGTGTGAAGAAACACATGGTTCTACACTTGAGATCTGTAGCTACAAATATCATTTGTGTTAAAGTGTTATAAATCTAGAAAAAGTGTTATAAATATATTTCACTTACAGGCTAAAAACCAATTTCTAGTAATATATACTCAATAATTTTTTGTTTTTTATTTTTTTAACTTCAGTCACATGGTTTAGAAATATTTTAGAATTTTTAGAATTTGGCCAATAAAAATAATAACATCAAACTATTAAGATGCTAGATATTGGTGTTATTTAGTTAAAATTAGAATTTTTTTTTGTCATAGAAAGGAATCTATTCCAGATAAAAATCCTGATATCACTTATGTTAAAATGTTATAAATCTAGGAAAGGTGTTATAAATATATTTCACTTTCACGTTAAAAGCCAATCTCCACTAATATATACTCAATAAAAATAACTAAAGCCAATCTCCACTAATATATACTCAATAAAAATAACTAATTTATTTTTATTTCGGTCACAGTGGTTATTAATATTTTAAAATTTTTAGAATTTGACCAATAAAAATAATACCATCAATTTATTAAGATGTTATGTATTGGTGTTATCTAGTTAGAATTGGATTTTTTTATTTTTTTATTTTTAAAATTTTTTTTCAGAGCATTGTATTAGTTACTTTTATTAAAATTTTAAATTTTAAATATGTAATAAGAGATATTTTAATGATCAAATAAGATATTTTCATGTACTTGTACTTGATAGTATAATTGTGAATAAATTGAATTATTCTTTTTCTTGGCATGTACATGTATTCTTAAAGTGTTTTGGCAAGATTATGATATTAAGATTTTAAAACTTACTTTATTTTTAAATTATATTTTCAAATTTATTTTATTTTTAAAATAAAATAAAAAATTAATAATTTAAATGTTACAATTTAAATATTATAATAAAACTAGTGCATGGTTAAAAAAAATATTATTAATTCATAATAAACATAAAAAAAACCTCGTATATCTCAATTTGTTAAAATTAAATAAATCTTAACTCAATTTTATTTTTATTTAAAATAAGAATGATAATTACTATTGATAAAAATAATTTGTATAGAAGTAAAATATTTATTTTAAAAAAATGTAACAAGATTCCAAAAAAAATGTAACAATATTTATGCTTAAAACTAGGCAAATGTAATCTTCTTCATAATGGTTTTAAATAATTTGTTGGTAAAATAAGTAATAAATTATATCTCAGTGGACTTTCATCATCTCAATATTTCAATTATCATTTTAATTATGTTACCAACTTAATACGAACATGCTTTAAAGAACCTAAATCTAATACAACAATTATTATTTCAAATCAATTACAACTTTTTCTAATTCTAACAATCTTATCTACCTCTCTCTGCCGCTTTTGTGGCAATTGCTACTTATTATTGTTCACTGTAACTAATTGAATTAAGTTAGTTAATTGAAATAATTCATAATAAATATTATGTGTTTATAACACTACATGTGCTAATATTAAGTAATAGTTAATAGCGTGGATAACATTTTCGGTAGTTTATGCTGCTTTTTATTTAGGTTAAGGGAAATTTTGTAGGTAAATATAAAGGATGTTATTTTATATTTGTGGATAGTATTTTTAATATAATTTGTGAGGTAGATTAGTGCGTTTTATAAGATTTAGACTACGATTTGTTGGTACCAAAATATGAGTTTAATATTTCATTTTGTGGAAAATAATAAAAGTGAATGGGAAGATAATAATCATTATCATTCTCTTTCTTTATCAATTAATTTAATTAATTACTCAATAGATTATGTTGTTTTTTACGGTTGATTATTTATATATATAGTAGAATTAACTTAATTAATTGTATTAATTGGTAATAATTATTATCGATTTATAAGAATGTTCATATTAAATAATAGTTAATATTGTGGATAACGTTTTAGGTGGATTGTGTTGCTTTTTAATTAAGTTAGGGAAATTTTGTAGGTAAATGTAAATGATGTTACTTTACATTTGTGGATAATATGTTTAATATAATTTTTGATGTAGTTTAGTGTGTTTTATTTAAGAAGATTTAAACTTAGATTTTTTGGTACAAAATTGTCTAAATACTCGTTAATATTGATGAAATTAATTGAATTAGTTTCTTGATAAGTATGAAATAAATGACAAGGTTCAAAATCATTACAATAATATATTAATATGAGCTCAACATGTCATTTAATATATTAATATGAGCTTAATATGTTATTTGTGGAAAATAAACTTAGATGAGGAGGATAATAATCATTCTTTTTAGTCGCTTAAAATAAAACAAATTGACTAAAATGATCTCTCGATATCTCTCTCTCTATATATAAACATAATATAAATTTAATTTAATTAAGTGGTTGATAAATTCTGATAAACATCAATACATAATAAACATCAAAGCTCTTACTTCATAATACAGCTAACGTTATTAATATTAAAACAAAATTAGATCCATCGTAACTATGGATCTATCAAGTGCCTAAGATGATAAAAATTTTCACGGTTCAAACCTCTTTTTGAGTGCAAAACTATGATAAATTTGCACCTCCAAATCTTTCATAAAATTTCTCATGGTGCAAACCTCTTTTTTTAGTACAAAACTATGATAAATTTGCACCTCCAAATATTTCATCTCTTAGAGTGCTTAATAGATTCCAAGTTAAAATATATCTAGATTGATTTAATTAATAATAATTGATAGTCTTATTATCTTTTTTATTTTTTATTTTAAATTTTTATGTAATTTGACCCAGTTAAAATGTTTTAATTAATAATTATCATTATAATTATAATTTTTTTAATTTAATTTTTTATGTAATTTTACTGAGTCAAAACGTTTAGATAACATAACATAAAAAAACAAAATATGACATTACAACGTGAAGAGCACCTCTTTGTGCAAAATCATAGAACTAACTAAATTGGCCTAGATACATCTTAACTTTGAATATATCAAGAGCCTAAAGGGATCAAATCTCTCTAAGTGCAAACCTTTCTTCAAGTTTTACACTCAAAAAAGAGGTTTACACCTTGAAAGATTTGATCTCTCAGCACTTCATCTAGAGTTAAGATGGATTTAAACAAATTTAATTATTAATAACTATAATTATTAATTATTTAATTTAATTTTAATTTTAATTTTATGAAATTTGACCAAGTCAAAATATTTAGATAACATATCATAACATAACAAGGCATTACATTTACAATTAAATTGTATTTTAAATTATTATTAGTATTATTAATTATAAAAAGAATTAATATATAATTTAAACATATATACATTTGAAAAAGCATGGAACAATATTTTTATGTGTGAGGATTAATCTCACTTTATCATGAGATTCTTAATCCGTAAATAGACTTCGTTAAAATATCATGACCTAATACCATGTCTTATCAATATTACATTTCTAAAAAATCATGACTCGTTTCATATGACACTTATTTAAATGATAATTTTTTTAATGAGTCAATTTAATTAAAAGAGAAAAAATGACATAACTAATTTAAATATAAATCTCAATCTTTAATTTGTATATACTATTAAAAATATTTTAAAAAAATTCATGAAAATTAAATCTTTATCATCTATTTAATAATTATTAATAATTAAACTAAAATATTAAAAACTCAATTCTTAAATAAACATGTTTATTAATACAATTAAAAAAAATTCTACATTTATGTTTCTTCTTATAATTAATTGGAAAAAATAAATTGAAAACCTATTAATTTATAATTATAAATAAAAAAAATTAATAAAATGACAACCATTGATGTGATGGACTAAACGTTGAGATGGTTCACTTGTGGGATTATCTAGGCCTTTGGTATCATATTGTTTTTATGGTGCGATTTTGCTCTAAATTGTGCGTTTATGGTTTGTTGGTAACATTAAAATGATGTTGCATTTTAGAAAGTCGACATTATGGTTTATGGTTTGTTGGTAACATTGGATTGAGATTATTTGGTTTTCAAAGTCGACATTATTCTATACTTAGATAATTGTAATTATTAAAAATATGTCATGTGATTGAAACAAAATTAGCATTTTTCTATGCCATCGATTAGAAAATTGAGATTGAGAGTAACGATTAGCATGTTCCTAAATCTGGCATATCCATAACGTTGGGAAAATGATGATATCATTATATCAACTTTACAACAATATTTTAAATCCAACTATTAAATTAGAAAATTTAAATGTTTTATTGTAGAGTAATACTAATGAAATATTTATTGTTTTTATTTCACATTACATGAGAATTACATAAATTACTTTTTTTCCTATTATTCATATGCTTAAAGGAAAACCATATCAATATCATAAGCTTAGAGTTTTTAGGTTGTTAAGACCTCTTTTAACTAGAGCATTTTATAAATAAAAACTTATAAAAATAAATTGGTCATGTCAAACCTTGATAGACATTGACGTGAGAAGACAAAAAATACTACTCGTGCTGCAAGTAAAAAACCATTGAGTTGTAACAACTAATGGGAAAAATCCCCAGGAATCTGTGCTGGATAGTTACTACCCTCATCTGAGGAGAAGAAGATTTTGTTTGATCTCTTGGCTAGAATCGCTAGCTTGTGGTCAATACTGTCAATTGTTCCTTCAGCTTTGCCAATATGATAGAATTCTTCTGTTGAGTCCTCATGTGCCACTTACAATATTCAAATGATGTTTAATCTTGTGTCGACTATGTGCCAATATCGATGAATTGAGGAGAGTGCATGCAATGTGTTGCGTATAGTGGGAGAAACAACCTCCTTTCGCATGATCTAGCATCGTATCAAGGTGGGGAAATGCCCACTCTTGGGAAACCTCCTTAAAAAAATTAGATACTTATTGCTAAATGCAATTTTCAATTACATTTATAAAATTCATTATTAACAATATATATTAATGAATATTATTATATAAAATGTTAATACTCAATAGCATATGCAATATACATTAAATAAAAAATAGTACTTATATATTCAACAACAGTTTTTAGATACTTTTTTTTAATAGGGAAAACCTATCATAATTCAATTCTAAAACCAATAGCGAGGAAATGCATCACTAATAGCTATCCACTAATGCAGGTTGACTCATCACTATTATTCAAGGAAAACTATGCCATCTGTAATTACCCACTCGTGGTCCATAAGGGGGCATGCTTTCATTCCTTATAGATGCCTCTGGGTCTTGGTCCATTAACATTTTTCCTTATTTCCAAGGAAGACAAGCTCTTAGTCAAACAAACACAGTTTTATTAGGGCATGCTCCAAGCCTGAACAATTTTTAGATACTTATAGTTTTATTTTGTTTGTCAAATTTTATAAGTTCTCTAGCGATTACATTAGACTTGAATTGTGGCTTGAGAAACCGTGACCTAGGGGAATTTAAGCCCTCAAAATCACCTGGGGATCACACCCGACCTGAGCCACACCAATCCTTAATATGGATGGATTTTTCCCACGAAGTTTCAAACTGATGACCTTCACGTCACAAAGTGACTTAAAAATACACCCCATCACGATCTATTCTACACCATGTGGGATTTTAGATATTGTTTTTTAAATAGATATTTAAATCAAATTATGAAGTAATAAATATTATTATATAAAATTTTAATACTCAATAACATATGCAACATACATTAAATAAACATTATTACTTACATATTCAACAATAATTTTTAAATAGATCTTTCAATCGCATTCTATACAATTCATTGAATACATCTCTAAAATTTATAATCTATTTAATCTTTATAAATTTATTTTCCCATATATATATATATATATATATATATATATATATATATATGGATATGGGAAAAGAAATTTATAAGGATTAAATAGATTATAAGAATAAAACATTAAAGAAATTGGAAAACATCTATAACATTTATACATCGTGAAATATATATTTAAAAATTTATTCTAAATTAATTTGATCATATCACAATTTGCATTTTTTTGTATCTTTATGTGCATTTAACTTAGTGTTTACCTTCCAAGTACCACTAGAACAACTAGTTGAGGTTGGACCTCATCAACAAGGCGACCCAAGATCAAGTCTCATGGGGGGTGGTTGTGCCCTTTGCTCAGGGGAGGTGACATGCTAATAAATCTAGTCAGCTAAGGGCTAGTGTGGCACAGGCTGGGTGTGATCCCCAGGTGACTTTGACGGCTTATATGTCCTTGGCTCGTGACTCCTCAAGCCATAGGTCAAGCCTAGAGGATCACAGACAACTTGATCAAAAAAAAAAAAAACTTAGTTTTTACCTTATCCATTGGGGTTATCTTGGATGGTTGTATCAAATGGTTGTTATCATCCCTACGCATGTTCAAATTTATTCTAGTGACATGATGAAATATAACTGATTGATAAATATTGTTGTAATGGCTTTGTGCTTATGAATGTTGATGAATTGTCTTCAAGCCTTGTGAACTCTTAAGTGAGTATACTTGTGGGCTATCCTGGTACCGACAACCTCACTTTGGCCTTCGGGTTGAGAGGAAGGTTGATTTATTTCCTCGAGAAAAAAGAAGAAGAAGAAGAAGAAGCTTAGTTTACCATGATACCTTTGTTGCTCGGTCTATTCAAGTGTTTGAATTATAGAAGCTTCCCTTTTATTAAATTTCTTTGGAGGATCATAATATGTTCATGACTCATTCCAGGAGAAATGATACATTGATCCCATGATTCATAGGCACCAACCTAAAGGAAACACCTATCCCATGATATTTACAGAAATCAATATTAGGGAGACACTAATCCATTATTTTACAAACACCAACCTGAAGGAGACACTAATCCCCTTATTTATAGGCACTAACTTGAAGGATACAACTATTCCCTAATATTTACAGGCACCAACCTAAAGGAGACATTGATCCCATGATTTACAAGCACCAATATGAAGGAGACACCTATCCCCTAATATTTAAGGCACCAACCTGAAGGAGACATTGATCCCCTAATTTATAGGCACCAATCTTATGTACATATCAGATCCCTTTTTCATCACATTTTCAAACTAGATCTACATACATTCCATTTAATTTTACTCATATACACTCGATATCTAGTTTGTATTTTTTTATTGTTTATCCAATAAACTTGTTGGAATTCACACTAGATAACCTTATCTTATAATGGCTATCATATTACCGTCACACTTGCTAGTGCTCAACTTTCAAACTTAATATCTTTCTCAAGAATCATAATTTATATCCTTTCAATCACACTTGCTGCCACTCTTCTTTGCTATTGCATAGTCATATATCACATATATCTTCACTTCCACCTTGCTCTGCAGTTACACATTATCACTGTCATGCAGTCTCCACACATTTTTTGCCACTCTACTTTGTTTTTACACATTATTGTTGTCACATAGTCTGACCACATTTGCTACCACTCTGCTTTACTATTACACAATCACATATACATTTTCTGCCACTCTCCTGTACAGTTACTCAGTGTCAACAAATTTGCTGCCACTTTTATTTTATTTTTTACACAATATCTTCAAATTTGCATCCACTTTTCTTTGTTGTTACACAGTCACATATACATTTTCTTCCACTACGCCTTGATGTTACACATTATTTTCATCACATAGGCCACACATTCACTTGTATAGTTTGTTGTTGCACAATATCCACACATTTGTTGCCACTTCTATTTTTTACTACATGACCTCCAAGATCAATTACTACCACCCATTCAATAAACAACCTTACTGTCCCCACATACACACACTTACAAAATTCATCCTCACACACAGACTCATGATATTCCTCAGTATTTACATTTGTTGTCACTCAATATACGTGTTTGATTCCTCTCTCACTCTCTCTTGATCACACATTCACACCTACAATATTTAGTATTAATACTTATTGCTTCTTCATACTCACTATCACAACACTTCACACTTTCTTCCTCTATGATATTTTCACCGTCACACAACAACATTTTAGCTTGATTTACTTTAACATATATTTATATTTTATTTCATCTCAAATTTAAATCGATCCATGGTTTAGACCCATGGTATGGAAATTGACACTAACAATGAGGAAAAGATTATTTTCCCACTTTCATATGAGTATGGGGAAAATAAGAAGTTAACAATACTAAATAGGAACAAAGACAATGGTTGCAACTCTTAGATTTTGATTTCATTGCCGCTATTCCCAAATTTCCTCATGTTGTAACTTCCATTTCCACAACCACCATTGTTGCAAATTCGACCCCAGTCATCGTTGTTGCAACTCTAGAAATTCCATTCATGATGATGATTATGATGCAACATTCCCTGGACATATTGAAGCTATTGCAACTCTCGGATTTTCATTTCATTGTTGCCATTCTCGAATATGTTCATGTTGCAACTCTAATATGTTCTTTCCAACATAGTCACACATCTACTCACAAATTATCATTATTGTTAAGAATATTATCAATATATTTATTACATCCCTTAGATCTAAATGTGACTTCATTTCTTTATCACAATTTTGACTTACACATAGAATATTGTACTTTAAACTTTTAACAAATAGAACTTCATTGGATTTAGCCTTAACTATTCCTTTTCGTATTAAGAAAATTGAGGCTAGTAGCAAGGTAAATATTCTTTTCCCACTTTCACAGGAGTATATGGAAAATAAGAAGTTAACATTATTGAATAGGAGCAAAGACAATGAATTCAACTCTAGGACTTCCATTTCATTGTTTCCATTCCTGGATTTTTTCATGTTGCAATTCTTGTTGCTGCAACTCTGAACTATTCTTTCTAGCACAATCATATATCTACTCGCAAACCATCATTATTTTCAAGAATATTATCAATATCTATATCACCATCATTGGAATGATAATCAAATCCCCTTGTTTCATGATATGGCTATACGATATACTAATTTCACAAATGAAGAAGTTTAGATAACACCTTTCTTCTTACTTCAAATTTCTCTTCACTAGAATTTGTCCCCACATGTCTAATATATTTTCCATGTGGCACTTCCATCAAATAATTCAATTTTGTGCTACTGCAAGTGCAACTTCCCCATTGCCAACCATTTTCAAGTGATGGAGGTACAATAACATTCTTCTTGTCCATATTTCCAACAATATATTATGAGTTTCCGAAATTTAGATAGTTCTATATTTCCTGAGTTTTTTTCCCATCTTGGCGCCGAATACCAACATTACTAAGTGAGGTGGTCCATTTTTCATGATTTGCATTCCTCTATTGGGATTTCCTAGACTCTTTCAAAACTTTGAATAACTATAATGCAAAGTTCAATATGAAAGGACTATATGGGAGCTAACTATAGCTATTATTTGTACCAATTCCATCTATTATGGTAAATTCACCCAAGAAAACCCAATACTTATGATGATGTTAGTGTTTAGATCGATCCTCGATTGTTGGCTTGATGGTGGAATATCTACTTTTTCTTCCTCAAATTTCTTCGATGGTGGGAACCCTATAAAGTCACATTTATTTCAATTTTTTCAACAAGATATTTGTTCTCAACTATGCATCTCTATCTAAAATAATCACTCTACATTAGACTAACATCAATGACAAGAATTCCTTTGAAATCAATGACAACATATGTTCAACACAATTTGTACATCATCATGCTAAAGATCATAAGCACATATTAGTCTACACTAACCTACATGAATGACCAAAATTCCCTTGACATTAATGACAACACATATTCAAAAATATACCCCTTTGGAATTGATGGCAACACCACCAGACATAATCCAATCATTGACATAATTTGTCTTAGAATTCCCCCTATTTATTGGTTGTCTCTTCTTCTCCTTATGTCTGTTTATTTCTCCCCTTCTGACATAAATGGAAAAGGGCTACATGAATACTAATAATTTTGTATAAGTACTCCCCCTATCAAGGCCATGCCCTTCTGCACCATGTATTTTTCTTGGCAACAAACATTCTGATCCTATAGATTATGTGTCTTTATGCCAATGCTTCTCTTCACTAACAACTCTTCTTCGTTTTGCAACTTGTCCCCTTGTCTACAACATGGTTCTTTTTGGAATAACGTACTTATATGTATGTATTTGTGTCTTATTTATGGGATAATCCCCTTGATATTGTGATGTGTATTAATTTCCACCATTTTTCTTCTTATTTCTACTACACAAGGAGTGTTCCCCCTAAACATATGGTTCTTCTCATCTTCCATGTAATTTTCTTATAAGGGTTCAAATGTTTTATTTTCTTTAAGCCTTTATCATCCTTATCTTTGGCCTAGTCCCCTTGAGCATATGAATTCTTTCTTTCCTTTTTCCTATTTTATGCTCTAATCCCTATTTAATGATCCTTTACTTAACTCAATGATTCTTTGATGTAGTCTTACAAAGTGCTATATCAGGTATTTTTTCTTCCTCTTCTGTATTTTGACTCCTGCAATATATATTGTACTCTACTCTGTTGATATAAAAGTTGGTATAACTACTCCAAATTTCTAACTTATTCAACCTTGCTAGACTATCCCTCTTTATTTTCCCTGCATGAACATAAAATTGTTGATGCAGTTATCATATTTTTAACTTTTTGTCATAAATTTTCTCTTTTTAAAATTTATTGGAATCTATGTTCTTATGGAATTCATCATTAATTTCACTTTTTTCATATTACAATAGTTGGCTTATGTCTATCATTCTTGCACTTCCATCTATTTAATTCCTCCTTCCACCTATTACTTCATTTGAGGTTGTACTTCCATTTACTTTACTTTCATTTATTAGTTCATTTCCTTTGTTAGAGATATATGCATTGTATGTAGTCCTCATTGCTTGAATCACTAATGTGAACAAAACTTTTGTCTTCTATAGTGCCCCTTGTGAACAAGGCATGGTGTGTTGGACTACAATTTTGTATTGTTCCTTTTACCGAGAAAAATGAAGGAGAGATTACTCTCAATCTATCATCGGTTGTTCTCATATAATGGCTATCTTTGCATCCTTTCTAAACATATACATTGCTTCGAGTCCTGGTTTCTCTTTCCACTAATTTTCCAGAATCTTCCATCCTTATTTTACATCAATGAGAGATAAATGTAACTTCACTTCCTTTATCAAGAATTACACTCAGAATAATATGCTTTAAACCTTTAACAAGTAGAACTATGTTGGATTTAGCCTTTTTATTATCAAGGTTACTATTCCTTTGCCTATTCCTTTGGCTAATGTATAATATCCAAGAATAAAAATGGCACCCTTGACCTCCTTTAGAGAGAGAAATATTATTTTATCTAATGTCATATGATGTGAACATCCACAGTATATATACCATTGACTATATTTACTTCGAACACATAAAGATAGACTGCATTCCTCTTGCTGCTCTTTCTTCCTTTTCCAAATATTCTTACTTTGTTTTCTATTGATGACACATTATTTTCTTCTTTTATATTTAAACCTTAATATATTGCTTCTACAATCATGAGAAGTTTTTTCACTTGAAACATTCAATGCAATCCAATGATGGGGAAAATTAATTAAAGTTCCCAATTCCATCATTGTAGGAATTTATAGATCTGATAAGGGTGTTCACTGAGATTTGATAATAGAATTTACATCTTCTTGATATACAATAGTTTTCTTTATGTCCAGACTTAAGGAAAATAAAGCAATATCCATTAATGAAATTTGAGTACCTTTGTTTACAGGGTCATCTTGGAGGAACTAATAATTTTGAAGAAGTTGAATTGCTTTTGATACTTACTTCACAAAGTCCAAACTTATGCTACCTTTTTCTTCCATATTTACCTATGGGAATGATGTAACTTTTATTTAGAAAATCCTTGCCTTTTTCTTACTATGTGGGTGGCTATTTTTTTCAATACTTTGTTGATATTTACCTTTATTTCTTACTCTATTTGATTGATTTGTAGTTCCTTTAAGTATACTGACACAACTCTTACGTTATTATATATTTGATGCATTTTAACTTGATTCTTCCTTGATATATTCATGATAACAAATTCCTATTTTAATAAATGAGGATCTATGACTACTAAGTATACTATCAAAGATTTCAAAACTCTTTTGTTAGAGTGGGGTCCCTTAGGACCGAATTTTGATGAAAATACTATATTTTTGTAAGATTTTGTAAGTTTAGTTGTGCGCGCTAAGCGAAGCACAAGTCAAGGGGCTTTGGGGCAGTTCAAATCCCCTCATGAGTTGTAATGGGCCAAAGGGTAGAACTAGGGGCCGCAAACCACAGTTTGTGAACCTTAGATGAGTGCAGGATAAAGGTATAAATAGGAGTCTAGATCAAGTCTATAAAAGGCATGATGATGAGATCTGAACTATTTTTTGATGTTTTGAGATGAAAAGGAGAATTTTTCTAGGTTTAGAAGGTTGATGATGTCTGTGTGCGTGGAGACCTTAGTCTTACTATGTGCGGACCCCGCTGGCTATGTGCATGAGTAGAACAAAAGTATTGAAAGGAAGATTTGAACTGTGAATGAATAAAGGAATACTTTGGATGATAGCAAAGTATCAAATGCATCTGTCATTTGCGTCATGATCTTTTTTCTCATTTTAACTCTGTTTACTGTGTTATCTATGTTTGGATCGGTTGTGCAATTATTTTCTACCTTAGATGAATGATAAGTTAATAGATCTATTGTTGTTGAATGTAATTGCTATGTATTAATGACTATTGAAAGGGATTACATATATGTATCAGTGTGTGCATAGGATAACATGTGTACATTGACCTAAATCTATCTGGTTAGGTTTTCTGGTTAGGTCTTCTGTTGCAAAGGTTAGATCACAGTTGTTTAGATCTGAAGACACCCACATCATTTAATTCTCTATCAAGGTGTGGAAACCTAGTTCCAACAACCCCCTATACTTCTTTGGGTGAGGCTTTGACTTGTGCAAGTAGGTCACTTCCGAAAGGGTCAGTAGTAAGAGGGTTTTGTTGTTTAACCTTAATTGCGAACCTGGGTCAGGACCCCTCAAGCCAACAAATCATTTTGTTGTTCAGGCCGGGATAATTTTGAGAAATATTGGGTGATGTGGCGGCCATCAAAGCTTGAATTATAACACTAGTTTGAGAAGAAAATTCAAGAATTTTCCATTAAGGAAAACATAACCAAGAATCTATCTGTTGAAAGACTGGAAACATAAGTACATCGTCAGATAGGTTCATGAGATATTCTTTGTGACCTTTGCACATGAATTGCAAGAGTGGTTGTCAAGGCTAGTAGAGTTCCAAACCTATTGGAAGGATGACAAGTTCACTCAGTGGACACCTGAACTGATCCAACAGTTAGAGAAGATTGATAATTCCATCACCCGGACTGTAGATCACTGGGCTGATAGCATCTTGGGTGGGTTTGTGACAGAATTTATAGTAGATCAGTTTGTGTCATATTCTGAAGCTGAAAGTAGATTTTTCAAGGGATTGAGAGGTAAATTCATATGCTCTTTGCCTTTGCTGATTAAGATTTTATTGTGTGAAAATGGTGTTTTGTGAAACCACACTGAGTGAATGACCCCTAATAACATAGAAATCACTATGCACAACGAAAAATATTATCGGGTCAATCATAGAGGGGACAGATCTATATACAACCCTCTGATAAATTCACCTACTATATGAGATAGTTAGGCTACGAATTCTTAAAGTAGCCCTCCTACTACACCATATTTGAACTTGCACAAGGGTAATACATCTCCTACCCCACCACCACCACCACCGCCACCTGCATAAGATGTGGTCGCACATATGAAGCTACCCACCTTTAAGGGTGTGGGAGATGAGGACATGGATAGGTTTTGGTTTGTGGCTGATGCAATGTGGACTGCACAAAATGTTAATACTGATGTTGTCAAGAGAGCGCAACTAGATATGGCATTTGAAGGTCGCACATTAGATTGGTTTATGGGATACCTGACTCAGCACATTGATCCCATTGTTGTACAGATTAAGGATGCTTCGAAACAACAATTCAGGAAGCTGAAGTCCTACTCACAGTGTGTGATAGAATTAAAAGATATCAAACAAGAGGTGAATGAATATGTTTGGGAGGCTTTTCAATGAATAAAGCACACCATTAGTGAAGGAGGTTTTATTTATGATGATAAGCAGCATAAGGAATGGTCCATTTCCATGATCCTGCCACATCTGCGTGGCTCTATGAATCAACAGAAGATCGATTCTCATGCTGAAGCTTTGGAGGTTGCTATGAAATTGGAAGTTGGGCCCATAGAAGATAATAAATTGGGAACTCTAAAAATCCAAAGTCAACTGGAGGAAATGTACTTGGAGATTCAGAACCTATGTAGAGACCGAGGAAAGGAAGTTGGTGCAGATGTCTGGTGCATACGTTGTAAGGGTTTAGGCCACACCAATGATCAATGTAATTTGTTCTCTGATTACATGCAAGGAGGAGGACTGAATCCACTATGCCCCAAATATTCTGCTAGGCCAAGTGGTACCCCCGCACTATGGTGTGTTGATTGTAGGGTAGTTGGACAACATAATACAGACCATTTTCCTCGGTTGGGAAGCTATGTACCAGAGCTGAAGCAAAAATGGTGCCGATTTTTCTCTTCAGTTGGTCATGATGAGCACCACTGCCGAACATTCGACCTAATGATGGACAATGATAACCTTTATAGATTTCAAGCCGACCCATCTTCACTAGCATCTCCCTTTGGACGTGGAGGATCCCCTGCAAGAGGAAGGGGAGGGGGAAGAGGGAAATTAATATGTTATAACTGTGGGGATGATGGACACTATACACGTGACTTCCCAAACCCTGTGCGACAAAATTGCAGGTACTGTAGGCAATTTGATCATGTGCTGTACGCATGTGACTGTCCTATTTTAATTGCTAGAATTCAGGAAAAGCAACATCAAACACCTATGAAAAAAATACAAATGGTTAAAGCTGAACCGTGCAATGATGACCCAAGTGTAAACATAATTACACGCAGTGGTGCTGCCACTGAAGGGGATGAGCAAAATAAATTTGATGCAGAGCCACTGGTCAGAAAGGGTTCTAACAAGAAATAAGGACTCAACTCGCAAAAACAAAAGGAGACTTTTATTGAAGCCATGAAGGATTTTTCTGCTACATGATTTTCCACATTGAAGGCTATCTTGGAAACAAAGAATGATGATGAATTCAAACCATTCCTACAAGCTTGTATTAAGTTATTATGCAATAAGAAAGCAATAGAAAATCTTCAGGCCTTGATAGACAGTTATGCAAACAAAGAAGTGCCCCGGACTGAGACTAAGGCCATGAAAAATGTCTTTAAGAAAAAGAAGAGAACTAGTAGGGAGATGCGCATGATTGTGCAAATTGGAGAGTATGAAATGGATCAAGTCATCTTGGACTTAGGATCGGATGCAAATGTTCTGCCTAAGTAGACCTAGTAGAATATGGGAGAACCAAAGATGGAATGGTCCACCATTTAGTTACACATGGCCAATCAGCAGAAGATCATTCCACTTGGAAGACTTCCACAAGTTTTGGTAGACATTGCTAGAGTAAACGTACACATAGATTTTGAAGTGAAACAAATTGTAGATGATGCAAACCCCTGACCTACTATGTTAGGATTTGATTGGGCCATCGATGGGAGGCATCATCAACCTGAAGCATAGAAGCATGATCTTTGAGAATGATGGTATGTAGGTGATAGTACCACTGGATCCAACAGAAGAAGAAAGGTATACAGAGCCAGTGCATGAAGGAGATGATGTCGATCATATCTACAAGCTGACTATGTGGAACAAAGATTGGATCAACCCTACTGCTGATGGTGTTAGCCACCAATAAAAATTTGTTATATCAATGGTGGCTAAATCATTTTTTTAAGCCTTCAAGAAACAATTTTATTTCCAAATTGTTAGTTCTTGAAGTCTTATGAAGATTACTTATCCTTGAGTTAATATTCACTATTATTTCCCTCATAAACCTGAAAATATGTTGTTTACAAGGAGAAAGACTGCTCAAAAAACCCATTTTCCCCTTCATTTTACCCCTCTTTTTACTCATACTTAACCTCCTTTTTCATCCCCTTTTCCTCATAAAAATTCCTCCATTTTCCTCATTTTAAACCTTAAAAATCAATTCAAGACCCTTCGAAACCATTTGGTCTCTTACCATTTGATTTAAAAAGCCTTCATTCCCTTATCGGAACCCTCCAATTGGCTCAAAAACTCTATTTTTAGCCTTAAAAACACTTACATTTCATTACATAGAATTTTAGCCCCCGAGGGCTTAACTTCTATGACCCCCACCTCTGATGGGACCATAAGCCCCGCAACCGGGTGCTAAAAGTCTTTAAACCCCCGTCCAAATCCTTTTTCTCCTTTATAATTCATAAAACTCGACTTTTCATTTGATATTTCATGAATTCGATAGTTCAAAGTTTTAATAAATATCAAACGTCGATCTACTCCCAAATATGACAGACATCGTCACATCACATCGCAAAACAAATGAACAACCATTTGTTGGTTCCTTCCTTTTTCTCCGATTGCGATTAGCCCTTTCCTTTCAAACCCCCGATCCCTTCCTCTTTTCACGTAACTCGAAGCCCGCAATTGAGCGCTAAAACATAATAAAACCCTTCCCAAAACACAAATTTCCTTTGTATTTTATGAAAACCCAACTTTCCTATGTTTTGAAAAGAACCCGACGGTTTGTTGTTTTGGCGAATAACAACCGTTGATTTAAAAACCAATCAACGATTGTCGGGATCTCACATCGCAAATATTCATTGGATGCATTTAAATGGTTTATTGCCCCTCTCCGATTGCGATCTAGCGATTGAATCCCAACCATTGATCCGCTCTACCAAGTCCATATCCAACGGTTCACATCACTCTGTTCCAAAGCCTACATGTCCGTCTTTGGCATCATGAATTAATCTCCATCGTCGATCTAGTTTCTAGATCAACCGCTTGCGCTCAATCGCATCACGCAAAGCCTGGAGTGCCATCCCTTGGTTTTCCACGATTATGTAATTTACGATTTAATCAGGACCGTTGATCATCCTTTGATCCGACGGTTGTTACCTAATCACATCACAACTTTTCATTTCACCATTTTTTTTCCCTTCTACCGATGCGCTCCTGCGATTTAATCTGGACCGTCGAATCCATAGGAACCGACAGCCCAGATTTAATTGCACTATGCCTGTAGCCCTGACCATTGCACCCACCGATTAAATCTCCACCATTGATCTCCCCTAGATCTAATGGCCCACATTAAATCACATCGGCGCATTTCATTGTTGCCTTCCCCTTGCCTCCACCGATTGCGATCTTGCGATTGAATCTGGGCCGTCCATTCACCAAGATCTAACGGTCCAGATCAAACCCAAACCCCTTTTTTATTTCAAAAACCCTGCAGTTCAAACTCTTCAGCGAAGATCCACCGTTGATCTCTGCAGATCAATGGTCCACGTTTCACTCGACCTACGCCCAAACCCCCATCTCGTATTGCTTTAAATTCCCCAAGATTAAATCTGAGCCGTTAATGATTTTTAGATCAAACGGTCCTTAGGACATCGCATCGTAAATTCTCCCCGACGTTTTGTTAACCATCGCATATCGTAAATCCCCATTGCGATGCTGATCTGAAAATGGAATGTACTTGTTTAAGGGTGCAAGGTATCCATTTTCATTTAATAAAATGAGTGCAAATACTCATAATTTTAAATTGAGCTATAACTCCAAGTGACCTCTTGATAATGTGAGAATAAACTATTTCTGTCTGAGAGATGGTGGCAAGAGGCATTCCTTTGGGTTGTATCACCTCTAAAGAAGGGATGAGTTCAGTGCAGCCCTCTACGGACTACTGTCTAAAATAAAATATAAGCACAAAATAAAAAATCAATAGAAGTCTTTTGATACTTGAATTCAGATCAGAGTGTTCATTGATCTTTTAAGTGTGAATAAGCAAGAGTATATGTTCTGCAATTGTAGTGTAGAGGTTTGATGTTAAAACAACAAGTTTTGATTACTGTATAAACTTGTTTTTGGAAAGCATGCTTATGAAATTTTACTGTTTAAACTATCAAAATCTGGAAATAAACAACCAAAATACACAGATGAACAACAGATGTTTGTTTAAGCGGTTCACCCCTCTCTTGGGCTACCTCCGCTGGTCCAATAGCCTCTAATTAGGCTCAATCCTTTTTTGATTAAATGCTTCAAATGAAATTACATATGTATAAACTCCTCTAATGAGAAAATAGACTGCTAAAATAGACTCAGAATATCCAAATCAGTAGAAATAGACTACAAATTCACCTCCATTAGAGGAAGGTAGCCCAATGCAGCAATCTTTCTCCTTGGCCCTGATGGCTTCTCTGTCAAAAGCGCTGTAAAATTCGTAGATAGAATGCCCTGATGGCTCTGCAGACACCTCCAACAGCTCCAGAATGCTCTCTACACCCAAAATAAAAAAAAAATTCGTCTTCAAAGGCCTCTCCTAGCAGAAGTTATGGCACATTTAGTAAACTGCCAGTTTTCACCTAAACAACCTCCACTAAATGTGGAAAGATTGAAGATAGGGCCGCCAAATTAGGTATGGCGCCAAAACTGGGCGGAACCGCCAATCTTATCCGAACGGTTATCTGTTGGCAATAAATTTTGTGTTTATATAACAAAATGCGTTCACATATGAAATAGACAGACATATAGCAAAAAGGTTTGTAATAAATATAAATGTTTTATAATAAACAACCCATAACACAACGTTATAACCAAACTGAAACCTGCCACTCTTGCGCCAGTGTCCGGTCAGGGGATTCCCGCCGCGGGTTCTATGGTGAGGGTTGGCCCCCTCCGGGCCCCGCCCGACAAGCCCGCGATAACAATAATTTCGTTTGGTTCCCTTAAAACAACGAACAAAGCTTGGTCTAACGGTTAAGTCGGATGGTGATGACCACTGCAGGGATTGCAGGTCTTGTGTTCGATTAGAATCCGGCCAGAAAAGCCACCACAAAATTTTTGAAATGCCATTTCAACGCCAAGTCGGGGCCCACGTGGCGGCCTCCGGGCTAGCCACGTGGCGCCATATGATTGGCCGATACGGGAATATTCCCCAAAATATTCTGTGGAATATTCCACGGAATATTCCCAGAATATTCTGTGGAATATTCTTTTTTTAATAAAAATTTTCCACAAAGGCAAATTTGGCATTTTTTTTAATGGAAATGGAGAAATCTTCAAACTTGAATAACTTCTTCATACGGAGACCATTTTTCGAACCATTCGCGGCGCCGGAATCAGGAAGACGAGCTCTATCCGGTCGTTCAGGTTCAAACCAGTTCTGAGCACCTTCATTTTTGACCACTTTACGACACTTGGTCCTGAGCTCCTGATCACACCTCCCAAATGAGAAGGCTTTTGGTCCCCAAAAGCTTACTGAATCTCTGATCTGAGCTGTACAGCACTTGAGGAACAGAAATATCCTCTTCCAGTCAGCCAAAAGAGCATACTAATGCCAAAAATGTCCTGCCTTGCTAACTGTCATCATGGTGACTTTTTGCTGCATATGCCAAGTACTTGTCGAATCCCGACCAAGTTCTTTCGCCAGACAAATCTGAAATTGCAGGAACCAGCAATGAAACTTGCTGATATATGAGCTGAAATATTCCCCTAAATATTTGGACTTGCTAACTGTCACGATGCCCATCCAAGGCACCTCCATTCCAGAAGAAGAACTGCCTCCCAAATGAGAAAGCTTTTACAAAGATGAAACACTTCATCATTTCTCCTCTTTACAATCTTGGAGAACAAATTAACTTTTCCAAGTCAAACATTACATGCATGGTTAAAACAAAGTAATCAACCCTTCAAGTTAATCACACATACATGTTTAAAATACAAGGAAATCATCATGATGCCTGTGCTCATGCATCTCATTCTCATGCATGCAGTTTATCCTTCAACTTTCTCTTAAGTACAATCATAAGTACAAGATCCTCAATCACATGTACATGTACTTTCAAAGCTGAAATGAATATAACTTTAGCTACGATAGAGTGAGTCTCATACTCAGCTTTTCCATCCTGCAACTTGCATTCCCTTAACAGAGAAAATGCATTCAATCAAAAGACATGCAACTTTAATTGGATAAGAATTCTAAGCATCTCTTACCAAACCATTTCAAAGGGGATTCCTTTAACTGCACATCGATATCAACATGTGTATCATCCTGACGCATAGCAATGATGGAAACTTCCTTCCCATTCTTGCCATACTCTTTCTCCCACTTCTTCAACTTTTGTGGAACCATTGTTGGATTCAGAGTCCAACACCTTTCAACAGTATGTCCTTGCTTATGGCCATAAGTGCAACACATGTTCATCTCCTTGACCGCATGATTTGCATTGTTCATTGGAACTTTGGCTTCTTGCCTCCTTTCCTTTAAAAGTTTCTTGTATGTTGCCATTCTTTTCCAACATCTAGAAACACTATGGTTAAACAAACCACAAAAAGAACATGCAATTCTTTTCCCATGCTTGTGTGGAAATTTTTCATGATTTACATGATCAAAGGAAATATGATTGAAATCAGATTTTATACCTTTCTCTTTCACCTTCATTACCTTCATGAGGAGGTGAATCGAAAGAAGAAGAAGCTCCCTTTGGAACTCTATCAATCCCATCAATGGTTTTAGAGCTTTCACCACTCCCTTGTTCAAGTGCATGCTGATGCACACCTTCTTCCTACATGGCTGCTTTGGAACTTTCTCCATAAGATTGTCCATAGCCAAGACCCAAATTCTTAGGCCTTACCTCAACCATTATTGGCTCAACTATACCCTGTGCATATTTTCCCAATCCTTTTCCTTCATATCCCATTTTGGACATCAACTTGGACCCTATGCCTTTGGTATGTTTTTCAAAAGAACCAGGTTCATAAACATTCTTATAAGAATTTGAAGACAAACTAGAATTTTTTACCTCTTCTTCAAGCTGATACTTGGCTAGAGCTTCTTTGAAGCAAGGAGTTGTGTCTCCAACTCATGCATCCTTTCCAGCTTCATGTTTGCAATACGAAGTTGGCCTTCCATGTCCTGCAATTGGTCAGAAAGCAACTGCTTCTCTTCCCTCATGGAATTCAACTGCTCTTGAAGTCTAGAGCTCTTTCTTTCATCCTCATACATTTCTTTCACCATATTCATCATGATGAAAAATTCTTGCTTCAAACCTTCATAAAAAAATCTTGTGAAGGAGGACGATTTTGAAAACTCACTTATGGAAGTTGTCATTATAAAAATGAACAAAAGAGCTTTAGCCAACTCAAACGACAATGGATTTGCGAGAATAATAAAGCGAGTCAATCTTCAACACGCTTAAGACACCTTCCAAACTACACAATCAGAAGCTAGCTAGGCCTTAAATTGAGCAAGCCAACTTTGCAACACCTTTCTGATACCATCGATGCGAAAATGAATGTACTTGTTCAAGTTGGTGTCCATTTTTCATTTAAGAAAATGAGTGCAAATACTTATAATTTTAAATTGACTGAATACAGAGAATAAACTCCAAGTGACCTCTTGATAATGTGAGAATAAACTATTTCCCATACAGAGATGGACTGTAGGGGCATTCACTGGACATGTCACCTCTAAAGAGAGGATGAGTTCTAGAAGCTACCTGGCCCTCTACAGACTCTGTCTAAGGAAATAATATGTAAACACAAATATCAAAATCAATGAAAGTCTTTTGTTCTGAAATTCAAAGTTTTCATTGATCTGTTTTAAGTGTGAACAAGCAAGAGCATATGTTCTGCAATTTGTGTGAAGAGGTTTGAAGTTAAAACAACAAGTTTTGCTTCCTGTATAAACTTGTTTTTGGAAAGCATGCTTATGAAATTTTACTATTTAAACTATCAAAATCTGGAAATAAACAGACATAATACACAGATGAACAACAGAGATTTGTTTAAGCGGTTCACCCCTCTCTTGGGCTACCTCTGCTGGTCCAAAAGCCTCTAATTAGGCTCAGTCCTCTTTTCATTAAAGGCTTCAAATGAGATTACATCTGTATAAACTCCTCTAATGAGAAAATAATTTGCTAAAACGGACCTAGAATATCCAAATCGGTGACCGACTAGTTCATATAATGGAGGAAGGTGGCCAAATGCGGCAATCTTTCCTTAGCTGCGATGGAGTCCTTTCTCCGTGGCTGTCACGTTCGCCGGATAAAATGCCTGATGGCTGCGGGGCCCCTCCAGGCTCCGGAAGTACTCACTTCCCAAAATCGTGTCTTAAAGTTGAGCTCTCTTGTCGAAGTTGTGGCACATTTGATAGCGCACGGTTTCACCTAAGCAACCTTCGCTAAATGTGGATAGGCTGAGTTTTACTGACGAGCATGGCGCTCAAAATGGCGGACGCCAAAACTCAGCGTGCTTCACGGCAATAAATTTTAGTGGTTATCGGCGTTACGTTCACATTATAAAATGGGCGGTTATAACAAAAAGGTTTGTAATAAATATAAATGTTTTATAATAAACAAACCATAACATAACGTTATAACCAAACTTTGAAACCCGCCACTCTGCGCGTCGATGAAATAAGGTCAGGTCACTTGTGGAGTTCTATGAGTGAAGGCCACTTCTGAACCATAGAAACAGAGCCACAAATAACAACCAATTTCGTTTGGACCATAAAACAACGAACAAAGCTTGGTCTAACGGTTAAGTCGGATGGTTGATACATGCCAGGTCTTGTGTTCGATTCCGGCCGAGCCACCACAAAATTTTTAACACCATTTCAACTCGACCTTGGGGCCCACGTGGCGGCCTCCGGGCTAGCCACGTGGCGCCTCCTGATTGGCTGCCAAGGAATATTCCCCAGAATATTCTGCAGAATATTCCACGGAATATTCCCAGAATATTCTGTGGAATATTCTTTTTTTAATAAAATTTTTCCACAAAGGCAAATTTCGCATTTTTTTAATGGAAATGGAGAAATCTTCAAACTTGAATAACTTCTTCATACGGAGACCATTTTTCGAACCGTTCGCGGCGCCGGAATCAGGAAGACGAGATCTATCCGGTCGTTCAGGTTCAAACCAGTTCTGAGCACCTTCATTTTTGACCACTTTACGACACTTGGTCCTGAGCTCCTGATCAGATGCCATCACATCGCTCAATCCATTGTTCCTCCCATCACTGTTCCCCCGATGCGATGAACTTCGATGAGCTAATCTAATCCAATGGCCCAGGTCATTCTGCGACCCCAAACTTCGATTTAAACCTTTTTTGCTGCCGATAAAGGTTTTTCCCCATTTTCATTATATTTTCTTCCATTTTATCTTAAATTTAACCCCCCCCCCCCCACCCCCTCATTATAAAGACTCTTGATTGATCTCAGCCATTGATCAGCATGCATCTACGGCTCAGACTTAATCTTTCATTCACCTCTCCGACTGCCTCTCCTTTTTTGACCTCAGCAAGAAATCTTTGCCGTTGGATGCTTTCATCCAACGACCACGCTCTAACCTAAACCTCCGAAGCAGTTTTAACCCATCCACGCAGGATTTTATAACTTTTTGTGTATTTTTGCAGGTTGTAAAGCTTTTACACAGTTTCTTAAAGGAAATTAAAGGCCAGGGATGACGATCCCCCAGGTTTTTATTCTTGAAGGAGATCATTCCGCAGGGTTCCATATCATGTTTTATCCATGCCTCGTGAGAACTAATGCCATTATACAACCCTCTGCATTCCTGCAACAACAATGAAAACACAACAAACATCGCAGCCAAAGAGTATCAGTTTGACAGCATGAAATCATAGCAAAAGTGAAGAATTAAAGGTTTAAATGAAGTTTTGAAGGATTCAGGCATAAATTCAGTGAATCAAAAGCTTAATCCACAGTTAAAGACATCATGAAGACTAGAAGACATAGATTAAGCCTAATCAGACCTAAAATACAGAACTAAAGTGAATTAAAGGTGTTTTAGGGAAAGATAAAGAATTCTATCAATCCGAGAAGCCGCCACTGCCACATCAAAGGAAAATTAAATCCTTTCCAACTACCAAAAGCCACCTGCAGCCTCAAAGCAATCAAAAAAGGCATGGTTATTGCCTTATCAGTGATATTTTGTTTAAAAGTGGCTAGAGTTATTTCAAACCCTGTCTGAAGAGTTCTAAAGTCAACAAACTCTGCTAAGAAGATCAAATACTTAATAAGAACCCATTAATACAGAAGAAATATCTGAAATCTTCTCCATCGAGCCCCTCAAATGCCGAGAAGCATTAAACTGTATTAATTGAGCCTAGAGATCTTTTCTCTGATCCCACCTCCTCATTTCTTCTATAAATACTTCTGTAGAAAATGAGGTAAGGGTTGGTCTCTGGATATCTGTAGCATGTAAATAGTTTTCTGAAGGTGTTGAAGCTCTGTTTGTAATTGAAGATACATAAGATAAGAAGAGAAAGTTTTATGAGTGGTTGAGACCTTTTGGACTTAAATATTGTACTGGTTTGAACATCAATATACAAGTCAAATTCTATGGGATCCTGGTCTACATTAATGGTGATGTTTTTCTTATTGTAAATTGTTTTCCTTCATGTTTTTCATACTGTCCACTTTCTCTGATAAAGAGCAACAAATATAGAGCTAGGATTTACTATTAAAGATACCCTACTCTCACTGATAAGCTTTATCTTTATGTTTTCCTCCTTTGTGTATTTGAGAATGATTTAATAAAGTCCAAGCAGTTAGGAATGTTGGTGTTCCCACGTCTTACTGTCTAAACTTTAAAAATTGTTCTTGAATGAGATCTTCATTACATGCTAAGTAAAGACTGAACTAGGGAAGTTTATCGTTAGCCCTGTCCTCTAGTTTATTTTTCAACAGTTTTTCTTGAAAGTTTCCCTTAGAGTATGCTGAAAGCAGGTCTAGATTTCAATAATATCTTACTTGATCTTAAGTTACTCTTATGTTTGTATTTAATGTTTTCATCCTTTCTAAAAGTAGTCATGTGGATTACTGGATTGTTTGTCTGATAAGTTAGCTTTAATACAAGCTTGTCCAAAGAAGACTATGGTTAGCCCTGTCCTTTGGCTGGTTTCAAATAGTTTCTTAAAAAGGCCTTTCTTGTTTGGAAAGTTAATAAATCCTTGTTGAAATTATTAGCTTCTTCCACCTTCACAACACTTTGATGTTCCATTCCATCATTTAATCTAAGAGATCCTGAGGTGTAGATGACTTGCCCCATGGTAACCTTCGTAGACTTGATGTTTCAATTAAATCCTCTATGACTCCATAGCCCAATGGATTGAAGCCTCTTCTTACCTATCTTATTAGCTGAACCATTCTCTCACTTATTTACATTTCACCCTTCATTTAGACTTCCTTCACCTTCATTTATCTTTGCCCAACCAAAACAAACAAAACCTTGTTCTTCATAACTCGCCTAATATCACACCTACAAGCTTTAAAGATAAATCAATCTTTTCACTTATTAGAGAGATCCCTCTCTAGATTTAGGAGGGCTAGATCCTAGAATCCCAAAGTGGTTTAAATGTTGTCTATGCAGCTTTAGTCTTGCCAATCTGCTAAAATTACAGATTCCTAACAGATGGAATGCTGAATTGGGAGAAGGATAGTTTAGGTTTTTCAGATTCA